>CAUYUJ010014003.1:389612-414612 GCA_963575745.1 Prorocentrum cordatum
ACTCCAACACCTAGATCATAGACTTAAGTCGGGCGTGTCGCCCTGCAGGGGGATTTTCGACGAAAAACAAAAAAAAAAAACGCTGGCCCAACGGGCCAGAAGCGTGCTAAGATCTCAGGTAACTACTTAACAATATTTCTAGTTCGCGCGCGCGGGGGGCGGCCCGTGGGGGGCCCCGGACGAGTTCGAAGTACCCTGGCTGACCCCCGGCCGGGTCCCGGCCGGGTCCCGGGCGATCCCCAGGGGGGGAGGCTATTTTTCGCCACCCCTCACGAGGATCGTGGCCTCCGAGGTGGGGGCTGCAATCGACTACCCCTACCCCAACCTGGTCTTTTCAAGATCTTGATCTTGCCCTCCAAGGAGAGCCAGACCGTATACGCGGCATCGACAAGACGGCGCCTCCTCATATCAGGGCGTCAAGCACAGTTGAACGTGTTCAATCAATGCGAAGCTCTTTTATGCTGGCCTTGGCAACAATGATGATGTTGCAACCAGAGCCGAAAGGCGACAAGACTCTGGTTTTGATTGCTTGGCTTTGCCGATGCTGGGAATTGTGGGATAGAAACCACATCCGAGAATGGGTCAAAGGCATGCTGGTGAGATGGGACGCGGCGGTGGCTGGACACCTTTGGTTGCGTGAAGCCCTTACGCCAGTCCTACCAGGTGAAGTTGCCCATGAACTGTCCCCGGCGCGGGGATCTACTGCCACTGATATCGAGCGACTGCATGATCAGTTAGTGCCCGCAGGCTGCACGGCTTCCCCCGGGGCCGTCGGCGACCCGAGGAGGAGGAGGAGGAGGCGGAGAAGGAGGAGGTGGAGGAGTGGGAGGGGGTGGAGAGATGGAGGAGGAGAAGGAGAGGAGAGGAGGAGGAGGAGATGAAGAAGGAAGAAGGAGAGGAGGAGGGAGAAGGGAGGAGGAGGAGAAGGGAGGAGGAGGAGGAGGAAGGAGCAGGGAGAAGGGAGGAGGAGGACGGGTCGCCTACGCCCTTCGGAGAAACCCTCCACCGCAGGCGCCTCGGGAGGCGGCGCAGAGGTGGCCTTCCACAGAGGGCGCCGCCCATGACCCGCATGCACACCGCGGTGAGAGAGTGCTGCGACAGGACGGAGCTTCCAGCGGCCCCGTCTGCGCGAGGACGCGACCGCTTCCCGCTGGACCACGGCCCTCGAGGGAGGAGCCTCGCACGCGCACCTTCTGCGCACGCAGTGCTGTCCACGCCCGGGGCGCCGCCACGGAGGCCCGGCGCGGATCCAGGACGTGCGCGCGGAGCTCGCCGAGAGCTTCATGCTCATGGAATACCGTCCGGGGATAGGGGGGAGGGGGAGGGGAAAGGTGGAGGGGGAGGAGGAGGAGGAGGAGGAGAGAGGAGGAGGAGGAGGAAGAGGAGGAGGAGGAGGAGGAGAGGAGGAGAGGAGGAGGAGAAGGAGGAGGAGGAGGAGGAGGAGGAGGAGAAGGGAGGAGGAAAAGGGAGAAGGATGAGGAGGAGGAGGAGGAGGACCAGTGTAAACCCAAGAGCAATCAACGATGTTTGAATACACCCTCCCTCCAAGCTCCCTCTTCAAGGGCCACAACGGTTCATTTCCATTTAGGGATCTGCCTCGTTGGAAGACAACCATTTGAAGACCCGGAAGCATGCCAAAACATGGTTCTCGGGATTCCAACGCCACGGATCAACCTGAATGTTGCGTCTTGACGATCCTGGATCGTGCCAGAACGCCATTCTTATATTTCTGCACCGCGAATAAACGTAACTGTTGCACCCGCAAAATCCTGAATCCTTCCACAACACCATTTCTGGTACGCTGATTGCTGAAACCCGTGAAACTCTTGCAATTGTTATAAACGACTGTGCGCGGCGCTAAGGCGAGAGCCACATTTTGAAAAGGAACCGCCTTCAATTCGTGAAACCCTTGCAATTTCTTACAAAGAATGTGCGCGGCGCTACGGCGAGAGGCACATTTTGAAAACGGGTGATCCTCAATCCGCGAAACTCTTGCAATTGTTTAGACCAAATGCGCCCGGCGCTAAGGCGAGAGCCACATTTTGAAAACCACACGCACTCCATATGTGAAACTGTTGCCAACTTGCAAGCTTCAGAGTCGTACATGGTGAAGGAGTCTCAGGCGAAACGCCCAGCCCGCCCTAAAAATTGCCCTCGGGGTGCGACAGGGAGAAGTTTTTCTTGGGGGGGAAGGAATGGAGGAGGAGGAGGAGGAGGAGGAGGAGAGGAAGGAGGAGGAGGGAGGAGAGATGCTCAGTCTGGGGACCTTCTGGGGGCCACTCGCTCCGCTCGTGCGTCCGGAGTTTCGTCGTGGCTGCGTCGAACTCGAGTCGAGCCTGAGACGAACCTGAGTCTTCCACCTCCTCCTCCTCCTCCTCCTCCACTCCTCCTCCTCCTACCCTTCTTTCCTTTCTCTCTCTCTCATCTCTCTCATCGCTCTCTACCTCCCTCTCGGCACTGAGGTCTTCCTGACGTGGCTATCTCTATCTATCTCCCTCCTCCCTCAAGTCCAGTTACGCCCCAGGGGGCTGATCAAAACTAAAATAGGCGGGAGGCGGCTGCGGATCTGAGGAGGATGCGGCGGCGGGAGGAGCCAGCAGAGGAGGAGGAGGAGCGGCGGGAGTGGGACGAGCCGCGACGAGGCGGCGACCTGCCCGTTGGAGCCCGCGCAGCGCTCGCGCGCGCGCCGCCCGCCCCTCCTCGCCGCCGCTCCCCCCTTGTGAGGGGCAACGATAGGGGGGGGAACGGCATGGGGGGGGGATGCATCGGCCTGGAATCGGCGATGCGTCGCCCATAGATCGGCGATGGGCCCCCGATGGTGAATCCGCACCTTCCTGGGCGGGATGGGGCTGTCGGGCCCCTATCGGCAATCAATGGGCGATTGAAGGTCGATGCATCCCCCCCGATGCCTATCCCCCCCTATCGTTGCCCCCGATCTTGGCGGCAGGGCGCGGGCCACTCACGGCCGCAAGAGCTCGCGCGCGAGCCTGCCCGGCGGAGGGGGAGCTCGGCCGCACCGCAGGGGTCCGCGGGGCGCCCATGGAACTCGCGCTGGGGGGGCCTCCTACGCCTCCTCCTCCTCCTCCTCCTCCTCCGCCTCCGCCTCCTCCTCCTCCTCATCCTTCTGCTCCTCCTCCTCCTCCTCCTCCACCTCCTCCTCGTTTTCTTCCTCCTCTTCTTCTTATTATTATTAGTATTATTATTGTTCTTATGATTCTTTTTATTAGTATTATGATTAGTCTAATTATTATTATTATTCGTATTCTTCCTCTGCTTATTATTATTCTTATTATTCTTATTATTCTTATTATTCTTAGTATTATTATTCTTAGTATTAACATTAGTATTCTTCTTCTTGATGTTATTTTTAACAGTATTATTATTGTTATTATTATTATTAATATTATTAATATTAACCTCATTATTATTATTTTGAATATAATTATTAGTAGTAGTATTAGTATTAGTACTCTCATTATTATTATTAATGATATTATTATTAATATTCGTATTAGTATTATTAGTTTTCGTCTTCTTAATGATAGTACTATTATTACTATTATTAGTATTATTCTGCTTGTTATTATGTTTATTCATATTAGTAGTAGTATTATTACTAATAATATTAGTATCGATAATAATAGTAGTAGTATTAATATTATTGTTACTAGTATTACAATTATTATTATTGTTATTATTGTTAATATTAATATTGATAGTAGTATTATTGTTGTTAATATTACTACTATTATTATTACTATTATTGTTATTATTGTTCTTATTATTATCACTATTATTACTATTATTATTACTATTAATAGCATGATCATTATTAATATTAATATTAATACTGTTATTAATATTAATATTATCATTAATATTATTATTATTTTTAATATTATTACTATTATTATTATTATTATTATTATTATTTTTCCTCCTCCTCCTCCTCCGGAAGCTCGATCTCTGAACGCTTTCGCACCACGACGGGGCTCCAGACCGATGCTCCTTCCCACCTCCTCCTCCTCCTCCTCACTCCTCCTCCTCCTCCTCCTCCTCCTCCTCCCTCCCTCCCTCCCTCCCTCCCTCCCTCCCTTCCTCCCTCCCTCCTTCTCTCCCTTTCTCCCTCCCTCCCTCCCTCCCTCCCTCCCTCACTCACCCCACTCCCTCCCTCCCTCCCTCCCGCCCGCCCTCCTTCCCTCCCTCCCCGCTGCTGCTGCTGCACTCGCTGCTGCTGCTGCTGCTGCTGCTGCTGCTGCTGCTGCTGCTACTGCTGCTGTTGCTGCTGCTGCTGCTGCTCCCCGGCGCGGTCCTGAGGGCCTCTGGGTGCTTCACGTGGTGTATGATGGGGACGTCGTGCCCACTCCACCAGAGCTCCCACAGCTTCGCGTGTTTGCTGTCGTTCTCGCCGGTCGGGTGGCGGGGGCGTACCGGGCCAGGGGAGGTGAGAGGCGGGGGGCAAGAAAAAAGGACGGAGCTGACAGGGAGACGAGAAGAGGGAGAGAGCAAGGAAGGAGGAGAGAGCATTAAAGTGGGGGGGGGGGGGGCGGCTCTGTACTGCTGCCATTGCTGCCACTGCCAGGCTGCTGCAACCGCTGCTGGTGCCACCGCGGCTGCTGCTGTTGCTGCTGCTGCTGCTGATGCTGCTGATGCTGCTGCTTGCGCTGCGACTGCCACTTCCGTCAGCTGCCAACTGCTGGTGCCAGCTGACGGGCTCTGCTGCTGTTGCGCCTGCTGGTGTTTGCTGATACTTGCTACTGCTAGTGCCACCGCTTGAATTGATATGTTGCTGGCACTGCTGATGCTAGTGCATGAGGATGCTGATGATATGTTTGCCAGCACTGCGGGCTACACATCTCCGACTGCTGATGCAGTACTGGTGATGCTGCTGCTGCTGACACTGAGATTGACTGTTCCTGCTGCTGGTTCTTCTCTTAATTATACTGGTGCTACCGTTGCTTTTGTACTTAGCGGAGAAAACCATCGCGCAAACACTAAAATTCTAGGTCGCTTGAGCAACGGGGCACACAACGGAAGAGGGCCGTGCCATGATAAACCAGAAACGCCAAATCTAGATGCCATCTTAGGGTCATCTTGGAGCTATGGCCTCTCTCAGGGACGCAGTGTAACTGCTTCAGCCGATCACAAAAGATTCACGAAATCTGAAAACAAATCATGCACGTGTAGCGGTGTATGTAAGGGTGTTGACAATATTATACGTAGGTCCGGTTGGCGCCCGCTTCTGGCCTCTTGGCAGGGCAGAGATGAAGAAAAGCATGGAAAACGACATAGACGGAACCAGGAGGAAGTGGTGCAGGGGAAGAGGTGGATGATGATGATGAGGAGGATGAGGAGGAGGAGGAAGAGGAGGAGGAGAGGAGGGATGAGCAGGGAAGGGCGCGAAGGAGAATGATGACGAGGAGCAGACTCCTCCTCGTCCTTCTCCTCCTCCTCCTCCTCCTTCTCCTCCTCCTCCTGGCTACCGAGAGGGCTCGCGCTTCGCCCCCCCCCCCCGTACCCACTGTTCACGTCGTGCCGCACGACCAAAAGGTAGACGACCTTTTGGCTCAAGCTGCGTTCCCCCGCTCTCTCTGCTGCCTTTTCGCCCAGTGGCCGGCGGCGCTCCGCCGGTGGCCCCTGGGCGGCGGCGCCGAAGAGGGCCGGAGCGGCATGGCTGCGGGAGGCGCCCTGGCAAGGCCGCCTGCGGGGGGGGCCCGCTGCGGGGCGCCGCGGCAGCGCGCGCTGCCGCTGACAACCGGAAGCTGGGCGAGGGCTGGCAAATCCGCGGCTGCTAAAACGGTCTTCCCGGAAGAAAGAAAAGAAACAATGCCCGGAAGATAACTCAACGCACAAAACAATGAACAGGCCCCTTCCCTGAGGAAAACAAGCATTTCCCGGAGCTCCGTCCTAGCAGCCACGGGTTTGCCGGCCTTCGCCTGGCTTCTGAGACAACCTAGTCAAGCGTCTGTCGAAGGAGCTCGAAGAGAAGCGGGAGGAGTGCCAGTTCCTGCAGGACGCGTTCGCGTCGGCCTTCGCGGACGGGGGCATTGACGACAGGATCCTGGCGCCGGTCCCCGCGCTGTGCGACCTGGTCAACGGCCGCAGGCCCTCGGGTCTGCGGCGACTGCGGAGGAACGTGGCGCTCCACGCGGCGGCAGAAGGCATCGACAGCATCGCCACGGCTGGTGGGCCGTCCTCGAGGCGTGCGGCCAGAGGGGCCAGGCTGGACAGCCTGGCGGCGCTCGGGGAGCCTCCCGTGGAGTGCATCGTCGAGGGGCGCTGCGCCGAGGCGCCTGTGCTGTCCGCGGCTAGGCCGACGGCCTGGTGCCTCGCCGCCCCAGCGTTCGTGCCCGGTGCTCCTGCCCGCGGCGTCGTGTGGCAGTCCGCCGACGAGCAAGTGGACGCGCTGCTGCAGGCGCTGGCTGCGACCGCTCCCGTGGGCGGGGCCCACCCCCCGACACGGATGAAGAGGCCCCGGGGCACACAAATAAATACGCACAGATAAGAAGATTCCCCATGTTTTCCTATATTTTCTGGGCTTCTGTCTTCCCCCCCACTTCCCATAGTCTCCCATATCTTCTGGGGAATCGACAATTCACTGTGTCTGTGTGTTTCTTTCCCTCCTGAACGGAGTATGCGGAGGAGGCGCGCCCGCTGGCCCGCAGCCCGCTGCGCTGCCGGCGCGGCAGGAGCAGCCACCCGGTGCCGCCTGCCGAGCCACCGAGCGTGGGCGGGTCCGCTCGCGCCGACGGCGGGGTGAGGGCCAAGTTTCCTCACGGAGACTAGGGAGCCCACAAAGGACGTACGCGCCCAGCTATGTACACGAACACGGCCCCTTGACCCGCGAGACCGGCCGCGTGATACGAGTATTCGCGCAATGCGAAATCTCGGAAACAGCGTGGATTCATGTACGTGTAAGTCCTTCTTTCGCTCCTGAGAGACGGTGCTCACAAAGGATCGGCAATCTACGGGGTCGTCGACGGCTTCGCAGATCCTCTCGTCTTCGACGGCTGCGGCCGCGGGTGCACCGCTGAGCTCGAGGGCGGGACCTGGGGGGCAGGTGGACGACACGCTGCTGCTTTTGCTGTACGGGTATGTTGCTGCCGAGCTGGAAGGCGAGGGGGGGGAACGGTCGGTCGGTCGGTCGGAATAGCGGACGGGGGCCACGGGGCGAAGAGGCGCGGGGGGGAGCAGGAGGACGGGGAGATACAGTCGGGCAGGGGGGGGGGCACGGTCGGTCGGTCGGAATAAGCAGACGGGGCCCAACGGGCGGAGGGGGGGGAAACCCAGGGCCGGTCGGTCGGTCTGAATAAGCCGACGACGGGGTCCACAGGGCGGAAGGGGGGTGCACGGTCGGTCGGTCGGTCGGTTGGAATAAGCAGGCGGGTGCCACGGAGCGGAGGGGGGGGGGGGCACGGTCGGCCGGTCGGTCAGAATTTGCAGACGGGGGCCACGGGGCGGAGAGGGGTAACGGTCGGTCGGTCCCGCCGAATAAGGAGAGATCGGGGGCCACAGGCGGAAGGGCGGCGGAGGGGAAGCAAGGGACGGGAGGGACACGGTCGGCAGGGGGGGCACTGTCGGTCGTCGATCTGGTTATGAGCAAACGGGCCACGGGCGGAAAAAAACAAACGGAAACGAAAAAAGAACCATAAGAAGAGTAAAAAGAAAGAGAAAAAAGAAGAATAGACGAAACAAAAAAAAACAGAAAGGAAAAGGAAAAGGGGGGGGAAAAGAAAAAAAGAAGAAAAAAGAAAAAAAAAGAAAAAAACGAAATGAAAAAAGAAAGAAACGAAATGATAAAAAAAAGACGGAAAAAAAAAAAAAAAAAAAAGAGAAAAAGCGGGGGGGCGGTCGGTCGGTCGGTCGGAACAAGCAGACGTGGGCCACGGGGCGGAGGGGTGCGGGGGGGGCAGGCGGGGGCGGCACGCACCCACACCACACGAAGCCAACACACATCCCAGCACGTATTCCAGCACACGGAGGCAGCACACAGCCCTGCACACATCCCAGCACACGAAGGCAGCACACGTCCCAGCACACATCCCAGCACACATCCCAATCCAGCGCACATCCCAGGCACGGTCGGTCGGTCGGACGAAATAATGCAGTGCGAGATCACAGCGGTAGGTATGATAAAAACTTTCCCCTGTCGCACCCCGAGGCCAGTTTTTAGAGCGGTCCAGGCGTTTCGCCTGAGACTTCCTCACCATGTATGACGCTGAAACTCAAATATTACCAACAGTTTCACAGATGGAGGGTCGCTGGTTTTCAACGTGTCGCTCTCGCCTTAGCGCCGCGCGCATTCGCTTTAAACATTTGCAAGAGTTTCACGGATTGAGGGCGGGTGGTTTTCAAAATGTGGCTGTCGCCTTAGCGCCGCGCACATTCGTTTTAACAATGTGCAAGAGTTTCACGTGTTCCCATGATCAACGTACCAGACATGGTGTTTTGGAAGGATTCACAGTGTAGAAGTTCCAATGATGGCGTTATGGCGCTGTTCCAGATCGTCAAGAAGCAGCAGTCAGGTTGATCCGTTGCGTTGACAAACCCGAAGACCGTATTTTGGCGTGCTTCAGGGTCTTCAAGGGTGTCTTCCAACGAGGCAGTTCCCTCAATGGAAATGAACCGTTGTAGGGGCCTATGACGAGAGAGCTTGGAGGGAGGGTTAATTCCAGCATCGTTGATGACTCTTTGGTTTACACTGGTCCTCCTCCTTCTCCTCCTCCTTCCTCCTCCTCCTCCTGCTCCCTCCTCCTCCTCCTCCTGCTCCCTCCTCCTCCCCCTCCTCGTCCTCCTATCCTCCTCCTCCTCCTCTTCCTCCTCCTCCTCCTCCTCCTCCTCCTCCTCCTCCTCCTCCTCCTCCTCCTCCTCCCCCTCCTCCCCCTCTCCTCTCCTCCCCTCTTGGACAGCTCTTGGGCCGTCTCCCGAGCATCTTGGACCGTCTGACGACCATCCTGGGCCGCTTCGGGGCCACCGCGCCGAGGAGCCGCCCCAGGGCGGCCAAGGGAATGCCACGCCAGGCAGGCACCACCGAGGGGGGAGGAGGCGGCCAACGCCATGGCTGGCGTCGTGAGCCTGTGAACGCTGGCGCGAAAGGGAGGCGGAGGGGTGGGGCGGGGGCGGCTCGGTCACGGCAGCGGCCTGGTAGAAGAGCCTGGCCTCCTCGCCGCTGCGCATGTACTGGGTCCTCGCCATCTGCTCGATGGCAAGCTTCTCACCCTGCGGCGATCGTGCTCTCGTGTCTCGTTGTCCTGCTCCTCCTCCTCCTCCTCCTCCTCCTCCTCCTGCCCATCTTCCTGCTCATCATCATCATCATCATCATCATCATCATCATCATCAGCATCATCATCATCATCATCATCATCATCATCATCATCATCATCATCATCATCATCATCATCATCACCACCATCATCATCATCGTCCATCGTCATCGTCACATCATCATCATCTCATCATCATCATCATCATCATCATCATCATCACCACAGCAGCAGCATCAGCATCAGCATCATCATCATCATCATCATCATCATCATCATCAACAACATCATCATATTCATCGTCATCGTCATCATCATCCTCGTCATCATCAGCAGCATCAGCATCAGCATCAGCATCATCATCATCATCTTCAGCATCATCATCATCATCATCATAATCGGCAGCAACGGCATCATCATCATCACCAGCATTATCAGCATCATCATGAGCATCATCATCATCAGAATCACCATCATCATCATCATCACCATCATCATCGTCATCGTCATCATCATCATCATCATCATCATCATCCTCATCATCATAAGCAGCAGCATCATTATAACCAGCATCATCATCATAATCAGCGATAGCATCAGCATCGGCATCAGCATCAGCATCAGCATCAGCAGCATCATCATAATCATCAGCATGATGATGCTGATGCCGATGCTGATGCTATCGCTGATTATGATGCTTCAGAAGCCCCCCCACACACACTTTCGGCACGGGGGCCCGGGCTGGCCCCGGGCCCCGAGATAGGGAGAGGGGGGGCACGCCGCTTGCCCCCCCCCCTGCTCAGCGAGGGCCCCCCCAGCTACAAAAAGTGCCAACGAAACGGGGGGAAGGGGGGTAGAGTCGGAAGCCCCCCCCCTCCCTTTTCCAAAGGAGGGGCGGGGCGGGGCAGCTCGAAGCCTGAGCCCCGCTGTCGGTGAGGAGTGTTCCACGGGCGCGCTCGTTCAGAGCCTGCACGAGCAGGCCACCACGCCTCTTGAGCAGCCACGCGCCATAGTGATATCCATCAGCTGCACACACTACGAGCAGAGTGCCCACCTCTTGCCACAATGGTCGCGCACCCGATTGCCGACGACTGTGCCGACCACCGACGCCAGCTGCAGTCGACCAACAGTGCCGCGGCCCCTTCACGAACATCTAGCTGCGCATACACTGCAACCCTTGTTCCGAACAAGCCCTACTCGCGATCGCTTTCTTCAAAAAGACCGTCGCCAAAATGGCCATCACCAACATCAACGAGTTGATCGAGGCCCAGAAAGGTGCCCACCAGGCGACGCCGCTGGGCAGCCTGGGGCCCACGTCGGGGACGACAATCGGGGACCACCCAACCGGGGATCTGCGACGGACAACCACCACACACACACACACACACACGAACAGCCGACTATCATAATGACACACAGTAACACTCCCACTGAATCCACGCACCCAAGCTCATCACCCGCAGCACCCGCTCCGCAAGAGCAGGAAGTACTGCGCATCGCCAACACCATCAGCATAATTAGCAGAAAGAAATAAAAAAAAACAAAGAAAGCACAATAGCAAGAAGACCAGCATAGATAGACACAAAACCAAAAACCAAAAATCAGCAGGCTTGGCCGCCTCACCGCGGAACTCTTCCAATTCTCGCCGCAACGCCTGATCGCGGAAACGTACCCATGGTCGGCAACCGCCACCAACATCCCGCAGCAGGTGCCGCCACCAACCTGCAGGATGATCGCCGACACCAGCACCCCAACACAAACCAACGACATCGACGGCACAAGCTACATACTGCGAACAGCGGACGACGTGGTTTACCACGGGGAACTGGAGCTGGACAACGTCAAGATCCAGGCTACAGACGAGATCAACACCATGAACGTAGCCATCCCGCTCGAACCAGAACCAGCATTGCAGCCGTGGCCATCATTCGCAGTTGCATCACAGCTCGACGAGTCGACCAGGCTGGTGAATCAGGAGGCCCCTCCCAGATCACCCACAACCACGAGGCACAAGCCTCGCGATGGGACCAGCCGAACGGCGACCCATCAGTGCGTCATCCACCTACATGTTCGACCAACTTTGATCCATTAGACCGAAACTTGGCGCCACCAGCGGCCAGCTGTCACTTCCCATATCCACTTCTCGGAACTATTATTTTACGAAGCGGCCGCATTCACTGGACATCCAGCAGCTGCAAAAGTTGGTCCGAACCGACCACTTACCTTCTCTCATTTCAAACCCACCACGTTCTGACGACGATACACTCCTATCTACACGCATCCTCGTGACCAACACACAGCACAACACAACCGCGAGCACGACCACAACACGCTATGCTACGCAGTGGGTCCACGGCAACACAGGGATCCAAACCCCGCTGCGGCACTTTCACCCACGAATGCTACTTCACCGACGTGCCGCGACAGTGCGAACTACACCAGACCAGTGGGTATCGCTCTCTCGTGCGCCCCTTCGGTGGAGGCCTCAATCACCAGTTGCGAGCTGGGGCCTTGGGGGTATGAACGCGAAAAACCTTTTTCCCACTGGTTTTGAGGCCGTCGACCAACCTCCACCCTTTTCTGGCCCACTTTCTTGTAGCACCCGCTCCCCCCACCTGTCACCTCGAACCTACTCCTCCCCCCTCGTGCGGAGGCGGAGCGGGTGGGAGGATACGCTGGGGGACGGGGAAGCACAGATGCTAGCCGGCCACCTGGCAAGGGCCAAGTATGCCGAGCCCAACACTCCCACGCGGCCGCCCACTTCACACTCTGCCGCACGTGCTTATCACCTCCACCCGCACCCTTCCGTCTGAACCTCAGCAGGGACCGACCGCCCCAGCATTCCTGTGGGCCTACTGCGAATTTTTCCGATCGGAAAATGCGATGAGAACGAAAACACTTGTTTAAACCTAAACCAGATGTCCTCAAACAGAAACGATATCGGATAGGAGTGTTTCAGTAATACCCTATGCAAACCGCAATATGTTCTTAGAACAGTATCTGGTCGGCCTAGAGGCAAGCCGGGACGGCTCGACACTGGTTAAACCTCCCCACACGCGGTCTCCCATGCCATGCCTGAACCCTGGAAGCACCCTGCGACCTCTGGGGACCGTCGGGGTCATCGTCGTCCTGCTCGTCGTCGTCGACACGTCTCCTCTTAATCTTGCTGCGCGTGGGATCCGGACAGTCGGCTCGGATGTTCGCGGAGAACCTTCTGGGACCTCGACGTAGATGTTCCCGTCGTCCTCGCCGCTCGCAGGGGTGGGGTACGGGGTACCAGACACGGGGTGGGAGGCACCGCGCCACTGGCTCCTGCACGCAGGCAGGGCGCCTCTCGCCACCTCCAGCCACCGCGTGCGCTGGCACCAGTTTCACCAGTCGCCGCCTCGAATTGTGGATCACCTGAGCGACGCAAAAAAACGGGGCCGCCTGCGCCGACATTGGCGCGTAAGCTGCCCGCGCAAAGTCGCGCGAAAGCGCCCCCGTCTCCAACGCAGCGAGCCGCGCTGGTGGCCTGCGCAAGCCACCGCAGTGCGGCCTGCACCGCGTAAGGTCGCTGTGTCATCTCGCGCAGGACCCGTTTCTGATCGTCGCCCACGCCGTCTTAGCATGCCGCGCACTTGTTTCACACGGGACACTGCAGCCGCGCAGACGGCCCGATCAGCAGCACCTCGGCATACCGTCCTTCTGCCCTGCCACCTGCCTACGCAGCTACGTTGTAGCACTCCCCCCACTGCGCCCGTGACAACCTGTGCCCTAACTTCGGTGCGCCAGTCCAACAGCCGTACGCGCCCCCAGGGGCGCCTGCCTGCAACAAACAGATCGGGTCGGGCATCGGCATTATCATGGGTGGGGGTGAACGAAGCAGCCATACGCCAAAAGCGCGTGGGAAAGGAAAACTAGAGCGACATGCCAAATGCGCGCGAGAGCACATGAAAACCGTGCCACCGCCACGGACAGCACAAAGCTCCCCCTCGCCCGGTGGAAACACCCCAGGCGGCCGCCAGCCGCACGGTCCGGGTGCCCTGCGCCTGCTTGGCAGGCGAGGGCACCAGCCGCAGGGCCGGTGGACGCTTGTGGGGGGCTCCTGTGGGCAGGGGGAGTGGCCTGCGTTGGTGGATGCCATGACAATGGGCACCCTAAAAGTCGTATCATTGAACTGCATGTGTTTAAAATGTCGGAAAATGTTCTCCGAATGTTTGACAGCATGCATTTTACAGGTTTCAGATATCATTGAACCATGCTTCAGCTGGAAACTACTTGGCAACATACCTCCTCTCCGTTGATCGTCGTCCACAAAATTCAATCGGGCCTGTCCCCCTGCAGGCCGATGTTCGACGAAAAATAAAAAATACTCGAGAAGTATCCCAAAAGTGGTCGACAAATACTCAAAAAATACTCCCAAGAATATCTCTCTTGACTATTTTTGAACTTTCCTCCTGTGGAGAGAGACGGGCCCGACTCAACACCAGCCATTATGTGCCCTCCACTTTGATGAATGCGGCAGCGCCCACGCATGCTCACCGGCCGCCGCCACCGCCCCGGCGCAACCAAACGACCGCCGGTCCGCGGCCAGGCCACCGCCGCGGCAGGCCCACGCCTCTTCCACGCGCGGTGGAGCCCCCCGGGCGGCCCCTACAGTCGGACTCTGTTGGAGAGGACACGCGAGAGGACACGAGACCCTTCCGAGGGCCACGCTGCCACAGAAACGCAGGAGGCACGGGTGACAAGACACAGGACGCGAGGGTGCCCTTGATCTGGCAGGGTCGACCTACTAATCCAGGCCGCCGGTAGGTCAACGCACCACCGGGAACCGTTCGCCGGCTGGCAGGCGAGGGATCCCGTCGTCGACCCGGGGGAGGCCTGTGGGGGCTCCTAGGGGCAGCGGGAGAGGCCCTTGAGCCTTCCACCTTGGCGCGGGTGGACCGCGGTCACCGTCTAACCCCCATTCCCTCCCTCGGCGCGTAAGTCTCCTTCCTTCCCTCTCTCTCTCTCTCTTTCTCGCTCTCCCCCCTCTCCTGTCTGGTGTCGCAGCTTGCCTTTCTCCTCCCATCTTTACGATTATCTCCCACCAGCCGGCGACTCTCAGGGGCGCGCAAACATGCATCAGTGATCCATGGATTTGGCGCGCGGTCGCCAAATCCATGGATCGGGGAAGTGCCCTCCCCAGAATGCGGCTGGTGCCGCCTCGCTCGGCGGCGGAAACCCGGGATTTCCCATGGAAACGGGACCCGTCGCTAATCCACGCCCCCTCGATCCATGTTCGCGATCGCCTGAGACTCCTGGAGCGAAGGCTCCACAGGAGCCGCCTGGCTCCTAGTTTGATCACTCCCCCAGGGGCCGACAGGCGGGGGGGGGAAGAGCGGCGTCCGACGGACCCTTTTGCGCCTTCAGATGCCTTCGGGCACTCAGGCGCTCAGAAGGAGGAGGAGGAGGAGGAGGAGGAGGGTGAGGAGGAAGAGGAGGAGGAGGGGGAGGAGGGGGAGGAGGGGGAGGAGGAGGAGGAGGAGGGTGAGGAGGAGGAGGAGGAGGAGGAGGAGGAGTAGGGGAGGAAGGAGGAGGAGGAGGAGGAGGGAGGAGGAAGAGGACGGAGGAGGAGGAACGAGGACGAGGAGGAGGAGAGACTAGGAGGAGGATGGACGAGGACGAGGAGGAGGAGGCGGACCAGTGTAAAACCAAGAGTCATCAACGATGTTGGTGTAAACCCTTCCTCCAATCTCCCTCTTCATAGACCCTACAACGGTTCAATCCCATTGAGGGAACTGCGTCGTTGGAAGACAATCGTTTGAAGATCCTGAAGCTTGCCAAAACATTGTTCTCGGGATTCCAACGCCACGGATCAAGCTGACAGTTGCGTTTTGGCAATCCTGAATCTTGCCAGAACGCCGTTCTTGGGACTTCAGCGGGATCCGTGAAACCCTTCCAAATTGTCTAAACGAATGTGCGCGCCGCTAAGGCGGGAGCCACATTTTGAAAAGGAACCGCCCTCAATCCGTGAAACGATTGCAAATGTTTAAAACATTCGCGCGGCGCTCAAGCGAGAGCCAAATTTTGAAAATGGGTCCCCCCAAGTCCGTGAAATTCTTGCAAAGTTGTGAAACGAATGTACGCGGCGCTGAAGCGAGAGCCAAATTTTGAAAACGGGTCGCAACAAGTCCGTGAAACCCTTGCAGAGTTGTAAAACGAATGTGAGCGGCGCTGCAGCGAGAGCCACATTTTGAAAACGGGTGGCCCTAAGTCCGTGAATATCTTGCAACTTTGTAGTCGAATGCACGCGGCGCTAAGGCGAGAACCACATTTTGAAAACGGGTCGCCGTGCAACTCTTGCAAAGTTGGGAAAACGAATGTGCGCGGCGCTAAGGCGAGAGCCACATTTTGAAAACCACCCGCCCTCCATCTGTGAAGCTGTTGCCAACATTTTAGCTTCAGGGTCGCGAAACGCCCGGCCCACCCTAAAAACTGGCCTAGGGGTGCAACAGGGAGAAGTTGTGTAGAAGGAAAGGAATGGAGGAGGAGGAGGAGGAGGAGGAGGAGGAGGAGGAGGAGGAGGAGGAGGAGGAGGAGGAGGAGGAGGAGGAGGAGGGGGGGGGAGGACGACGAGGACGAGGACGAGGACGAGGACGAGGAGGAGTACGAGGAGAGGGACAAGAAGGAGGAGGAGGAGGAGGAGGACGAGGAGGACGAGGACGAGAACGAGAAACACGAGGAGGAGAAGGACAAGGAGGACGAGAAAGACGAAGACGAGGACGAGGAGGAGGACGAGGACGAGGACGAGGACGAGGACGAGGAGGAGGAGGACGATGACGAGTCCTACAGTCGGCCCGTATCACAAGGATGCGCGGATCCGATGAATCAACGCGGGGCGCCAAGACTTTATGCTTTTTTTTTTTTGAGGGAGACAACGCACGCGCCAGCTTGCTGTCCATCTCGCATATCGTGCCGGGGAGTCCGGGGGCCACGCCACCCTCAGTCGCAAACGGCACAACAAGACGTGATGAGGGTAAGGTCCGCTTCCCCTCAAGGGGGCTATCACCGCACCCATCGAAAGCCGCAGCGAATGGCGTTGAAACTCCATAGCTGTAGATATCGAAGGTGGCCGGCCGGGTAAACGTCACCACATTCAGGGAGCAGGAGGAGGAGGAGGACGAGGAGGAGGAGAGGGAGGAGCGAGGGGGGAGAGGCAGAGGAGCAATCCAAGACACCTGGAGCAACGCTCAAGCCAACCTGCGATAGGTGAGCCTTTGCGCGCAACAGGGAATCGGGGCACTGGCAAAACTGCATAGTTGTACAACTATCTGAGTCCGAGCTCCGTGAATGACCACGACAACTTAAAAACCGGACGAGAATTCGAGGAGAGGAGGACGAGAAAAGGCGCAGGGGCAGAGGGGGGGAGGAGGAGGAAGAGGGACAGCAATGTGCAACACAGCGTGCGGGTGAAGTGCCACTAATCCCAAGCACTCCCCAAGCTTTCGAAAGCGGCCCAACCGCAAATGAAAATGGCCACGTGGTAGGCGAGAAAAAAAGGAAAAAAGAAAAAAAAAAAAGAAGAAGAAAAAAAAAAAAGATAAAAAAAAAAAAAAAAAAAAAAAAAAATAAAATAAACAAAAAAAAAAAGAAAAAGGTAAACAAACGAAATGAAGAAAACAATAGCAAGGAAAAGAGAAAATGAATAGAGAAAGTGAGTTGGCGAAGGCGGCCGGAAGGCTGGACAGTACGGGCTAGGGGCGACTCCCTGACTAGGGAGCGGCCGGCGAGACCGGGCGGCCCAGCACCAGCCCCCTCCGCGTGCAATCGGCGCGAACGCCAATTCGGGGGTGAGCGAGGAAGAGACCGGGAGAGGAGGTGGAGAGCCGGCCCACCCCAGCAGGGTTAGCCGGCGCTCCGCCCCCGGGAGCGAGAGCGGGAGGAAGGCATGGTCAGCGAAGGCCTGTCGGTCCCAGGCCAGTTGGCGAGGGCGACCGCTGGCCGCCCCTCCCCTCGTCCTCGTCCTCCCTCCTCCGGATCTGGGCGTGTAAGTTCGTGCTGGTGTGCCGGAGAATGCACGGTCAGACGAGGCCTGACGGTCCCAGGCCAGTTGGCGAGGTCGACCGCTGGCCGCCCCTCTCCTCGTCCTCGCCCTCCCTCCTCCGAATCTGGGCGGGTAAGTTTGTGCTGCTGTGCCGGGGAATGCACGGTCAGACGAGGCCTGACGGTCGAGGCCTTTGCTGGGTTTTTGCGTTTAGGGGGCCCCGTGCACGGCAGGAGCGAACTGGCTACATTTTGTCTTCCAGTCGAGTGCCGGCTGATGTCTCTGCCGCGTGGCCGATAAGCGTCGTTATTTGGGCCGGCGCGGAGCGGAAAAAGGGGCTCAAAGTTGTACCGCACCTCCTGGTGCCTCCTCATTCTCTCGCTTCTTTCCTCCCTCCTCTTCTCCTTCGCCTCCCCTCCCCCTCTCGGCCGCTGCACACTTCGACGCGATGTGGTGCAAGCTATCGTGTCCCCTCTGTCCCGGCCGCGCGGCCGATGGACGCTGACACACGGTGCCCCGAGCAGCCGATTCGAGGCGCCAAGACTTTATGCTTATGGCGTTTCTTCTTCTTCTTCGAGACAAGAATGCAAGGGCCTTGGAAGGCCATGTCGAAGTCTCTCGAGCGGGGCGCGGCCGGCGAAAGCGGCCGAGGAGGGGCCGAAGGGGCAAGGGTGCAGAGGGGGCACCCTTCGGAAAGTCGCTCCTCCTTACCATGCGGGTCAGCTGTAATCACTACAGTCGACCCAAGGACCAGCATGGCTGTCGCCTCAGAGGGGCAGGTAACAACCATGCGCCGGGGCATCGGGAAGAGCATCTCACACCGCAAGCACAACCGCAAGTGAAAACGGCACCGACCAACAAAAAGAACTGCAAACATGACGAAATGTACCATAGTTTCGCTCGGGGTCCTGTTGAGCCCGGCTGAAACGTGGCGAGCTCCCGTCCCCAGGAGGGGAGGTCCTCCTCCTCCTCCTCCTCCTCCTCCTCCTCCTCCTCCTCCTCCTCCTCCTCCTCCTCCTCCTCCTCCTCCTCCTCCCCCCCGTCCCCCAGGAGGCGAGGTGCACTGCGTGGGAGGCTGTGGCGGAGCGGCGCCGCCTACGGGGGAGCACGGCGCCGCAGCCCCCAGGGCCGCTGCGCTTCCGCCCGGGGGCACGCCCCCCGACCGTGACTACCTACCAGACCACCCCAACCCAACCCGAAGACCCGAATTTCGGGTTGGGGGGGGTAAGGGTTCCACATGCGTTTTTTCGATGTTTCCCGACCCCCCCCCACTGGAAATCGAGGGTAAATTTGGGCCTTCGGGTTGGGTTGGGGTGGTTTGGTGGGTGGTGAGACCGGGCCTCGGCGAAAACGGAGAGGTCCGAGCAGCCTCCCAAACCTCCCCCCCCCAACGATAACGATCACAACGATCACAACGATCACAACGATCACAATAATGATGACGATAACGGTAACGATAACGGTAACGGTCGCAACGAGAAACGATTCACAACCATCACAACGATAAGGATCAGTGCCTGTCTCCTGCTTCACCCGGTGGAGAGAACGCGACACGGGATGAAAGAAAGGGTCGCCGAGGACTTTGCCGACCCTCCGCGCGCACGGCCTTGGCGCTCCTGCCCCAGTACGGGTTCTTCTCCATCTCCCAGCACGCCATCGGCAACCTCGAGGAGGCGGGCGTGGACGGGGGCGGGCCGACCGGCCACCGCCACGGGAGGGGGGCGGTGCTCCCGGCCCCCCCTTGGGGGCAGCCGATCGCGTCGGCGCTCCGTCGAAGGGTGCCAGGGGGCCGAAGGGTCCCCCCGTTGGGGCAGGGAGCACGGCAGCCGTGGGCGTCGGCTGGCTCGAAGGCGGGGGCGGGCGGGGGGGCACGGCAGGGGGGGGGGGGGGGGGGGGGAGGCCGCGGGGTAGGGGGGACGCGGCGGAAGGAGGAGAGGGGGAGAGAGGGAGGGGAGGGAGAGAGGGAGGGAGGGGGAGGAAGGGGGAGAGAGGGAGGGAGGGAGGGAGAGGGGGAGAGAGGGGGGGAGGGCAAGCTAGGTGCGCTCGCGTCATATCTGACGTCCTACCCCTCCCTCCGATCCCTTACCATGGCGTTGATTTTCTCTGTCCGCGGACGCGTGTCGTAGCGGACCTGTGGCTCCGCGCGCGCGTGCGTAGTGGGTGGTGGTGCGCGTGCGTGCGTGCGTGCGTGTGTGCGTGTGTGGTGGTGGTTGTGGTGGTGGTGGTGGTGGTGGTGGTGGTGGTGGTGGTGGTGGTGGTGGTGGTGGTGGTGGTGGTGGTGGTGGTGGTGGTGTGGTGGTGCTGGTGGGTGGTGCTGGTGCTGGTGGTGGTGGTGCTGGTGCTGGTACTGGTGCTGGTGCTGGTGCTGGTGCTGGTGGTGGTGGTGGTGGTGGTGGTGGTGGTGGTGGTGGTGGTGGTGGTGGTGGTGGTGCGGCGCGGTGGTGGCGGGCGGATGGGCGCGCGAGAAAAAGGCCCGCGCTGGGGCGAGAACGCCATCCTGAACGACGGAGGCCAAACACCGATCCGAAAATGAGGCCCACGCTGCAGCGGGAGCACGATTCGGAACGATTCGGGAGCAGAAATGAGGCCGGCGCCTCAACGAGAGCAGCATTTTGGGAAAAAATGACGCCGGCGCCTCAGCGAGAGTCGTTTCCCGGGATTTCCCGGGCATCCTGTGTGTAAAAAACAGTACGCGGAGGGTGCGCGGCCATCACCCGGACGCCATCAGGGGAAGGATTCGGGAGCAGAAATGAGGCCGGCGCCTCAACGAGAGCAGCATTTTGGGAAAAAATGACGCCGGCGCCTCAGCGAGAGTCGTTTCCCGGGATTTCCCGGGCATCCTGTGTGTAAAAAAAAGGTACGCGGAGGTTGCGCGGCCATCACCCGGACGCCATCAGGGGAAGAGGGAGAGTATATTCATATTGAGTAATTGTAGAAGGGGGGAGAAAGGGGGGGGGAATGGACTGACTGGTTTTCAAAATGTGGCTCCGGCCTCAGCGCTGCGCACATTCCTCTCAGCAATTGTCAGCAGTTTCAAACATGGAGAGCGGTTCCGTTTCAAAATGCGGCGATCGCCTTGGCACCGCGCACAATCCCCTCAAAAGTTCGCAGCAGTTTCGCGGACTCGTGTGGTTGAAGTCTCAGGAATGCAACTTTCAGAGCAAAGCAGGCACGTTGACTCGCGGCAATGAAGTCCAAGAATGCGCTTTGGTACGAGTGAGGATTCTCAAGCAATTAACCTCTATTGGGGCACAAGGGGCCTATGACGTGGGACCTTACGGGGAGAATGTATCTAATCGCTTCGATCAGTCTACCAGTCAGTAATTTTGCATCGCTGGATTTTGCCCGCGCGCTCGTTGTCCATGTTGCGCTGCTGGGCGGTGGTCGTTCCTGTGTAATTGTTTCTGGGGGACTTGCTTGGGGGCCGTCATGGTATATGTTGGTGTGTTCGCGGTGAGAAGGTCTTGCAAGGGCCTAGGACGAGGGAACTTGGAGGGAGAGCGCATTGCAACATCGTTGATGCGTCTTCTGTTTACACTGGCCATCCTCCTCCTCCTCCTCCTCCTTATCCCCTCCCCTCCCCCGTCTTCTTCCCACTCTGAGCCACCCCCCTCTTGCCCCCGAGCCCCTTCGATCCATCGCAATGACATTAACACCCTCTTGTCGAGATCCGAATGTTGAAACAAATCTTCTAATGTTGAGCCTCCTCATCCTCCTCATCCTCCTCATCATCCTCATCCTCCTCCTCCAGCTCCTGCTCCTCCTCCTCATCATCATCATAACCACCACCACCATCATCATCATCAGCATCACCATAACCACCACCATCACCATCACCACCACCACCACCACCATCATCATGATCATCATCACCATCACCATCACCATCACCATCATCATCATCACCATCACCATCACCATCACCATCACCATCACCATCACCATCATCATCATCATCATCATCATCATCATCAGCATCACCATAACCATCACCATCACCACCACCACCACCACCATCATCATCATCATCATCATCATCATCGTCATCATCATCACCATCATCACCACCATCAGCACCACCATCAGCAGCAGCATTGGCACCATCACCACCGCCGTCGTCACCAGCAGCAGCGTCGTCGTCGTCATCGTCGCCCTCAACAGCATCGCCGTGCTCTCCGCACCTCTCGCGCCGACGAGGGCCCCCCCCCATCCAACCCGAGCTGAGGTCTGCGCGAAGCGCGGATACCTTTGCGCCCCCTCGGTGACCCAGGAGGAGGAGGAGGAGGAGGAGGAGGAGGAGGAGGAGGAGGAGGAGGAGGAGGAGGGAGAGGAGGAGGAGGAGGAGGAGGAGGAGGAGGAGGAGGAGGAGGAGGAGGAGGAGGAGGAGGAGGAGGAGGGAGAGGAGGAGGAGGAGGAGGAGGAGGAGGAGGAGGAGGAGGAGGGCGACAGCAGGTGCGACCTCCGCCCCAGCAAAAGCTGCATGATTCGGCGCGTCTTGAGCTCGGTCTTCGCACTCTCCCTGCGTCGGCAGTGTATACAGTCGACCCGTACAACAAGGGCGTACGAGAAGGAGGCCAGGGCCGTGGGGAAGGCCATGTCGAGACTTTCGCGAGCGGGGCGCGGCCAGCGAAAGCGGGCAAGGATGGGCCGAAGGGAAAGGGTGCAAGCGGCACAATGGAAAGTCGCTCATCCTTACTATGCAGGTTGACTGTATATTTGGAAGCAAGCACGTCCAAAGGCCCAGAAGGGGCCAGAAACACCTAAAAACTTCGACCTTCGATCCAGAAGCCCCTCCGCGATCCCTGGAGGCCCTCAAAGGCCCAGGAGGGCCAGAAATGCCCCTCTTAGAGAACTCGAAACCATCGATCCCAAGACAACCCCATTGGCAGCTCGATCCTCGAGGATCGATGCTCGATCCGAAAAACCTCGATCCTCGATCCTGGACCCCCTGGCCTGGCGCGCGGAGAGCGCCAAGGGGGACCAGACTGTTATGTTCATGGGTTACGTATTACATTGGCTCTTCCTGCGGACTCTGACCTACCATGGCGATCCCCACACCGCATTGCCCCCAACTGCCGCGAAGCTTGGGCGAGAGAGGAGAACGAGGAGGAGGAGGAGGAGGAGAAGGAGGAGGAAGAGGGGGAGAACGAGGAGGAGGAGGAGGCGGAGGAGGAGGAGGAGGAGCAGGAGGGGGGGGAGGGAGGAGGCGGAGGACGAGGAGGATGTTCAGACGTGTCGCCCGGGGCACAAGGTGCCCCTGTTGGTCAGGGTGCCAGACCCCGCTGGCTGCCCGCAGCCCGCCCTGCCGTAGAAGGGCACCTGCGCTGCGCGCGCGGCGGGAGGGGGGGGGGGGGCTCTGTGCTCGTCGCCCTGGGGGGGGAGAGAGGGAGGCTCTGCCTGCTCCTCCTCCTCCTCCTCCCCTCCTCCTCCTCCTGCCTCCTCCTCCTCCTCCTCCTCCTCCTCCTCCTCTCCTCCTCCTCCTCCGGCCTCCGCCTCTCCCTCCGCCTCCGCCTCCGCCTCCGCCTTCCGCCTCCGCCGCCGCCGCCGCCGCCGCCGCCGCCGCCGCCTCCTCCTCCTCCTCCTCCTCCTCCTCCTCCTCCTCCTCCTCCTCCTCCTCCTCTTCCTCCGTCGAGAGGGGGGGAGAGGAAGAGGAGGCGGCGGCGGCGGATCTGCATATGTCCATGCCTTCAGCTCCCCAGCAACAACTGGACGCAGGGCGCATGACGAGCACTATGCCCAGATCGGTGATAAACTGAACGGAGTTCCCCTCCCATCGATCGACTGGGAACACCTCGATCGAAGCGCAGGGTCAAGAAACCCATGCTCGTTTAAAGTCGTACGAGCGCTGGCTCTCCTCAACAGTGGGGGGCGAAAATGCGTACACGATAGGAGGAGGAGGAGGACGGAGGGAGGGCTGGAGAGAGGAAGGAGGAGGAAGGGGGGATGGATGCAGGGAGAAGAGGCAGGGAGAAGAGGAGGGCGGAGGGCTCCTACTCGGAGGAAGGGGGGGAGGTGGATATTTGTCGTCGGCTCGTCGATTCCGGCATCAGGCGCCCTCAACTTGACCTCGCGCGACCCCAACGAGGGGTATTCATTCAGCGATACGCAATGCAGTACAGAGAATCATATGCTAAGCAATGCATAGCACAAGCTAACACATCATGGCCTAGCATAGCAGTTCATTCAACATCATGTGCAGTTGAAAGCATACGGTTGATAGAATTGTGCAGCGCAGAACGGCATTGCATCGTCAACGTTACATAGAATTACACTGCACGGCATCGTAGCGGCAAGAGTCGAAATAATAGCAGCCGTATGACTCGTAGTCGCTACCATGGTAAGAACGGTAGTAGCGATAGTTGTCGTGGTAGATGTACTTGTGGTAGTAATAGTAGTGGTAGTGGTGGTGGTAGTGGTAGTGGAAGTGGTAGTAGTAGTGGAAGTGGTAGTGGTAGTGGTAGTGGTAGTGGTAGTGGTAGTGGTAGTGGTAGTGGTAGTGGTAGTGGTAGTGGTAGTGGTAGTGGTAGTGGTAGTGGTAGTGGTAGTGGTAGTGGTAGTGGTAGTGGTAGTGGTAGTGGTAGTGGTAGTGGTAGTAGTAGTGGTAGTGAGTAGTGGTAGTGGTAGTGGTAGTGGTAGTGGTAGTGGTAGTGGTAGTGGTAGTGGTAATGGTAGTGGTAGTGGTAGTGGTAGTGGTAGTGGGAGTGGGAGTGGGAGTGGGAGTGGGAGTGGTAGTGGGAGTGATAATGATAGTGGTAGTGGGTGGTGGTAGTACTAGTGGCAATGGTTATCCGTCGCGCGATGCGCAAACGGTCACGCCAAAACGGACGAGCCGCTTAAGCCCCCCCCAGCACCCGCAGGCACCGACCCCAAGACGCCTGCCCATACGGCCTCTCGGCGGGGACGGCGCGCGAGCGCAGGACAATGTGCCACGCGAAGCGTGAGGTATCACACCGCACGTCGGAAAACACATCACCAGTGATATTAACCAACTTGGACCCCAAACAGCTTGTTTCTAGCGATAAATGTGGAACAGTCTACGTGGAGCAGCACATGCATGCAATGAATAATGTACAATCGACGTAGCACGATTTATATGTATGTATACACAGACATACCTATACATACACACAAACATACATGCATACATACATACATACATACGTACGTACGTATATACATACATACATACATACATGCAAGCCTGCATACATACACACACGTACACAAATACATGCATACATACATACATACATACATACATACATACATGCATACATAGATGCATACATACATACATACATGCATGCATGCATGCATGCATGCATGCATACATACATACATACATACATACATACATACATACATGTGCATATATGTACATACATATATATATATGAGGTAAAACAAATGTGGCGCAATCTAAGTGGTGCAACACAATTTATGCGTTATATATATATATATGTTTACGAACATAAATACATACATACATACATACATACATACATAGGCGGGCGCAGATGTCTATGTACATACACGGACAGACACAAACATATTGAATGCATGTGCATGTTTGTAGGAATACTTACAAACATACTTATGTACACACGTAACTGCATATACACCTGTATATCCCACAAGCACATATACACATATATGTCATGCAACCGGGTGGTACAAACTACGTGGTGCATGTGCAGTTAAAGTTGATGCATGATGTGTGGTGCGATCT
>CAUYUJ010014003.1:419612-421027 GCA_963575745.1 Prorocentrum cordatum
GGACGATTGCACGGCTTGGATATCTTGAGCATGTGCCGCAGGCACATTGTGCATGCAGGTACTGGCGCCGCTGTCCTCGCGAAGCATTGCATCTGACCCAGGGGCACCTGGCGCCGCCCGAGAGCGAACGCTGGGCGCTCCCCTGAACGTCCAGGGCATCTTCAGCTGGGCGCTTCCCTGAATGACTGTGTGCCCCCAACGCCTGCGCCCGCCGCCGGGACCCGGTTCCGCCGGGACCCGGGGGGGGGGGTCCGGGGCGGGGGGGGGGTCCGCCGAGGCCAGGAGGCTCCCGGCGTGCTTCGCCCAGAGAGAGCACACACACACAGGCACAGAAGGGCAGCGAGCAGAGATCGGAAGGTGGAGTTGGTGAGAGAAGGCTGGGCGCTACGCCCGAGCAGCTTGGGCCAGCTGCGGAGACTGCCAAAGTGAATCGATGATTCTCGGACGCCTGTAGCCCTGCGCAACTTTTAGCCTTGAGCCAGAATTGATACGGACCTCCTCCTCCTCCTCCTCCTCCTCCTCCTCCTCCTCCTCCTCCTCCTCTCCTCCTCCTGGTCCCCCTCCTCCTCCCCCTCCTCTTCCTTCCTTGTCCCCGCCCTCGTCCTCGCCCTTGTCCTCGCCCCAGCCGTTTCAGGGCGGCGAGATCTGTATACAGATCCATCGCCCCTGTGCCAGGCGGCCCACACTGAGCCCAGCAGCGGTGTGTAGACCCTCAGTGGCTCTCCCGGAGAGGCATAGATTCCGATCCTGACCTGGGATGGGCATGGCTAGGGGCGACGGACCCGTACAGAGCTCGTCGCACGAAATTGACGCGTTCCCCTCCCCATCCCAGCCCCCACGCGTTCCTCTCTTTCCCCATCCTGGCCCCCCGGGCATGGTCCTGCGGGCACTGCTTGGGCATGAACCGGCGGCCGCGCATGAACTCTGGGCAGCCTCGGGCCGCGAGCAGCGGGCTCCACCCCACTCTCCCTCGGAGCCAGCGAGCAGGCGACAAAGTGAGGAAGCAGCTGGCCTGTCCCTCTCGTCGTCGTCGGCCTCGCCGCCCTCGTCGTCGCCTCCGTGGATGTCCTGGCGGGTGGCTCGCGCAACTTCAATGTTTCGCCCGACCCGACCCGCCCGCCCGCTAGGGCCCGCCGGCCCGAACCGCCCGTCAGGTCCGTTCGCCCGACCTGGCCGTCAAGGTCCGCCCGCCCGACCCGCCCGTCAGGGTCCGCCAGCCCGACCTGCCGTCAGAGTCCGCCCGGCCGACCCGCACGTCAGTCCGCCCGTCGTCGTTATCGACGTCGTCGTCGTTGTCGTCGCCATCGTCTTCGTCGTCCTCGCATTCGTCGTCGTCTCCGCCGCCGCCGTCGTCGTCGTCGTCGCCATCGTCGTCGTCGTCGTCGTCGTCGTCGTCGTCGTCGATGTCCTGGTCA
>CAUYUJ010014003.1:421127-435705 GCA_963575745.1 Prorocentrum cordatum
CTCCTCCTCTCTCATCCACCTCCTCCACCCTGCCCCCCCCCTCGTTTTCATCTTCGTCGCTCTCAGGGTCGGCGGCAACGGCCGTAAGGCCTTCGCGAGAAATAGACACAAATCACCGGATTCCCCATATGTTCCCATCTCTTCTGGATGTCTGTCTTCCCCCCCACTTCCCATAGTTTCCTATATTTTCTGGGGAATCGACGGTTCATTGTGTCTGTGTGTTTTTGCTCCTGGACCTGGTTCCTGGCAGCTGCAGCCCGCACCCCCTCCGCCCCGGTGTTCTGAGGTGCCGCCCAGGCCTCTGCTTGCCGGCGCGTTAGGCAATCAGACTCGCGCGCGGCCCGTCCGTTCCGTTACTCGCATCCTGCGCTCTCGCTTGCGGTTGCGACAAAAAAAATGTTTGTTCCGTCCCGAGTGGGTGCCCCACGTGCCAGATTAGGGGGCAAACAAACCTACCTCGCTTTTGACCACCCTCGCTTCCAAGAGATACCAAGCGATGCCAAACTACGGCCTGGACTGGTCAGGCCGCTTGACGAGGAGGCGCGTGGTACGACTTGGTTTTGCCTGGAAGCGAAAGCGGGGTAGGTAATTCACGCTCTGATGTTTGTTCCGTCCCGAGTGGGTGCCCCACGTGCCAGACGGCTGCGCCGAGGTCTCGCCACGCCGCCCGCGGTGGCCGCCCGTAGCCGCGTCGTGGGCGTGCCGAGGTTTCGCCGCGCTGCCGGCCGCCCGTGAGCCCCGAACAGCTTGCGCCGCATAGCTCACCCAACATAGAGGAAGGGGCCCTGGGACACACAAATACACACAGATAACATGGTTCCCCATATTTACCCATATTTTCTTGGCTTGTGTCTTCCCCACACTTCCCATATGTTCCCACATTTTCCTGGGAGTCGTCGATTAACTGTGTCTGTGTGATTCTTCCCCTCCTGAATAGAGTGCACCGCACAGCCTACTTCACGTACACCGCATAGCTTGACACAAAGTAGCTTGACACCAAGTAGCTTGACACCACATGGCTTGCACCGCACGGCTTTTACCGCGTAGCTTGCACAAACATGCGTACACTGCACCACCTGCCTTGCAGTACATAATCACACCACAATGCTTACACCGCATAGCTTGCAACACATAGTTTACACATCCGTAATGCAAGAACTTATTGCTTGGGGTCCATTTACTCGTCATTTCTCCCCCCTCTTCGTCCTCCGTCCCCTCCTCCTCCCTCCTCCCTCCCCCTCCTTCCCTCATTCCTCCTGGATCCCTCCACCCCGTCCAGCTCCCTCCTCCTCCTCCTCCTCCTCCTCCTCCTCCTGCTCCTCCGCATCATCATGCCCAATACCACCATCACCATCACCATCACCATCACCACCGCCACCATCACTATCACCACCACCGCCACCACCACCACAATCATCATCATCATCATCATCATCATCATCATCATCATCATCATCAGCATCATCATCATCAGCAGCATCATCAGCAGCATCATCATCATCGTCATCATCATCAGCATCATCATCAGCATCAGCATCAGCATCAGCATCAGCATCATCATCATCATCATCATCATCATCATCATCATCATCATCATCATCATCATCATCATCATCATCATCATCATCATCGTCGTCGTCGTCGTCGTCGTCGTCGTCGTCGTCGTCGTCGTCGCCCAACATCCCTCACCTCTGCCTCGACGACCTCCTCTCCTTTCGTCCTCTCAAGTCCGCCTCGTCCTTTCCTTTTCCCTCTTTCCCAGTGATCCCCCGTCCGCCCCGCCCTGCTCCCGCGGCGCCTCCTGCACCCCCTCCGCCTTCTCCCCTATCCTCCGCCCTGTTGTAATTGATGGCGACGGGCTGCCGCGGGCCCGAACACCCTCGGCCGAAAACCGAGAAAAGTAGTAGAGGGTGGGGAAGAAACCGGCCAAGAATCGCCTAAGGTTATATTGAAATTCGAAGACCAAGAGAAGTATCCAAAGAGTATCTGCACGACAAGCTGCCCGAGTGCCGAACGAGCATCGCCTCCCAGGGCTCGACACCTGAAAGCAATCCAAATTCGGCACTCTCCGGGTGCACGAAATATTCCTGATTGCTGAGGCTAAAATAGGTTGGAACATCCTAAGCCTAAGGCCACTCCCAGCCAGAGTCAGAACAACGGGACGACCCCCAAATCGGCGGTGGACAAAACTCCCTTCAGTAAACCACCCTTTAGTGAAAACGGCCAAGGACCGAAACCGACGGACCCGGCAAGAACGACGGCCGCGACGCCCTCTCGCGAACCGAAAACGGCCCATTCGCTAATCGACGTGTCGGGGTAGGAGGTCTATCAACCTCTGACAGAAGCTAATCGAAACACCAACTCGACTCTACACAACCTACCCCAAAAGAGGAGGAGGAGGAGGAGGAGGAGGAGGAGGAGGAGGAGGAGGAGGAGAGGGAGGTGGAGACCGCAGTGCTCTATTCACAACGAGCACCCCACACAGGAGGGCTGGGAAACAACTACTCCACGCCCCCCTCGCCAGGCCCCGTGCCTCGCTGCCACCCCGCCCCGCCCTTCCACGCGCGCGGGCGCCTCTGCCCTTGTCCTCGCTTTGGTTCATGGGCACGCCCAGCCAGCTCCAGGAGGCCTGCCGGGGAGAGTACTCAGGAGGTCTCGTGCGCTTCCCCTCTCCCCCACCCTCCCCCCCTCTCTTCCCCCCTTCCCACCACCCACTCCCTCTCCCCCCTCCGCCCTCTTCCCATCCCCCCCCCGCTTCCCCCGTCGCCCCTCTCCCTCTCCCCCTCCTCTCTTCCCTCCTTCCCCTCCCCCCGCTCCCTCTTCCCCCTCTCCTCCCTCTTCCCCCTTCTCCCTGTTCCCCATTCCCCCCTCCCCCTCGCCGCGTGCTGCTCGCCTCCCCCCATCTCCCTCTCTTCTCCTTCCCCTGCCCCTCCCTCCGCCTCCCTCTCCACTCTCGCCCCGCCCCCCTCCCGCTCTGGCACCGTGCAAAGCGGTACCAAGCAACACGTGCCAAGCAATACCTAGCGACGCCAGGCAACGCCAAGCAATGCAAAGCCATCGCCGAGCAACGCCGAGCAACGCAAAGCGACGCCAAGCAATGCCAGGCAATGCCATGCGATGGCTTGCAGTGCCAATCAATGCTTTGCATGACACTGCCTTGCATTGCTCAGAATTGCGTTGACTTGCTTTGTTTGGAAGACAGCGACCCCTAAATAAAGTCTAGTCAGGTTCAGTTCTGACCAGAGCTCTGAAACTTCTCGACACTGACACGGGTGGAGGGCGGACCCTCTTCAAAACGACGCTATCGATGCACACCTTCTTGTACATGACCATGATACCTCTTTCCATTTCTCGGCGGCGAGCGAGGGGCGGAAATGAGAAGGAGAAGGCCTTCTCAGAAGTCGGCGGTATTTCTCAGAAACCCTCGCGCCTTCTGAGAAGTTGTTCTTTGCCTTCGAGAAAGGCTTCGAAAACTTCTCAGAATGCCGGGGGGCTTCCGAGCCTTCTGAAAAGGCTTTCTCCATTTCACTTCCCCCCCTCGCTCGCCGCCGATCCTCTCCTTCCATCCCTCCTTCCCATCCTCCTCCTCCTCCTCCTCCTCCTCCTCCTCCCGCGTCCTCCTCCTCCTCCCCGGTCCTCCTCCTCCTCCTCGTCCTCCTCGTCCTGATCTCCCCTCCTCTCCTCCCCTCCTCCTCCTCCTCTCCTCCTCCTCCTCTCCTCCCTCCTCCTCTCATCTATGATCCATCATCTCTGATCTCCCCCATCTCTCCTGCCTCCTCCTCCTCCTCCTCCTCCTCCTCCTCCTCCTCCTCCTCCTCCGCCTCCGCCTCCGCCTCCGTCTCCCCCTCCTTCCCCATTCCTTTTCCTTCTAAATAGCTCCTCCCTGTCACACCCCGAAGCCAAGAGGAAGGGCCGCCACGGCGTTTCGCCTGAGACGCATTCACCGCTTATGACCCTGAAGGCAGTAAGTTGTCAACAGCTTCGCATATATGGAGGGCGGGTGACTTTCAAGATATGGCTCTCGCCTGAGCGTCGAGCGAACTCGTCTTCAAAGATGTACAAGTTTCACGGGCTGATGGCGGGTCGTTTTCAAAATGTGGTTCTCGCCGTAGCGCCGCGCACACTCCAAAAATTTCGTGAGGCTCACGAAGTGAGGACGGGACGTCTTCAAATGTGGCTCTCGCCTGAATGGCGCGCGGTCGCCTCAACAAAAAATTGCAGCTGTCTTACAGATTGAAGGCGGCTCCTTTCCGAAATGTGGCTCTCGCAGTAGTGCCGCGCGCAGTCGTATTCAAAAAACCAGAGTTTCACGGATTATCATGGATAACGTGCCAGAAATGATTCCGGAGCGATTCGCGATTGTCAGGGAGCAGCAAGATTGATTCGCGGTGTTGAAGTCCCGGGAATGGTGTTCTTGCACGATGCAGGATCCTCAAGAAGCACCAGTCACGTTGATTAGTGGTGTTGAAGTTCCGACAATTGTGTTTCGGCACGCTTCAGGATCTTCAAACGGTTGCCGTCGAACGGGGCATTTACCTTAATGGAAATGAATCCTTGTAGGGGCATATGGAGCGGGAGCTTGGGGGAAGGGCGTATTCCAACATCTTTGATGAGTCTTGGCTTTACACTGGTCATCCTCCTCCTCCTCCTCCCCCTCCTCCTCCTCCTCGTCCTCCTCCTCGTCCTCCTGCTCCTCCTATTCCTCCTCATCATTTTCTCCTCCTCTTTCTCCTCTTCTTCCTCCTCCTGTCAGAGAAGGGGGGGACCCGTGTCGAGCAAAATTCGCGGCGAGTCCAACGCTCCTTCCCCAAGCGAATCGCAGAGGCCTCTGACCACGCCCCCAGGCCACTCCAAAAATCCGAGACTCCAAGTGGGGCCCAGCTGCGGTGGCGATTCAGTCTTTGCCATGGTCAGTCTTTACCATGGTATCCCTTCAGTTATCCTCCTCCTCCTCCTCCTCCTCCTCCTCCTTCTCCTCCTCCTTCTCCTCCTCCACCCCCTCCCTCCTCCTCCTCCTCCTCCTCCTCCTCTCCCTCCTCTCCTCCTTATTTCTCCTCCTCTCTCCTCCTCCTCCTCCTCCACCCCTCCTCCTCCTCGTCCTCCTCCTCCTCTTTGGAAAGTGTTTTCCCTGGCCGCACTGCCCCACTCGAGACGGGGTATGGTGCTCGGGCAAAACCAGTGGTGTGGCATCCTGGAGGCCACCTCCGAAATCCTCGTCGACCGTGGTTGATTATCTAGGAATGAAAACATAGGTTCATTATCTTCAAATGTTACCCTATATTGTCCTGTGAATGAATCGGGCTCAGCCCCCGACCCGACCGAATCATTATCTTTCCGGAATGATCAACCTAAGTTCAATATTCTAACATTATGGACCAGGGTTCATTTCAGTCCGGAACGTACTCTCAAACGGCGCCCCCCAGGCTCAACCATTACCATTCCAGAATAATTAACCCAGGGTCAATATTCTGGGAACATTAAGAATTCGGTCTGATTATCTCCTGGAAATAATGCACCGGGGTGAACATGAAAAATCTGGTGGGGAACCCGGGGGTTGGGGGGAAAATTATGATTATTATGATTCCGGAATTACGGAAACCGGGTTCATTACTCCCGGGACATTATAAACCCCAGTCAGTATTCCTGGAGCATTATGAATCCAGGTTAATCTGTTTTTGGGGTCGATATCCCCAGAACATTATAAATCAGAATTGATAATGTTCCAGGGGGAACATTATGAACCCTAGTCAATATTCCCAGAACATTGAAACCCAGGTTCATAATGTTCCAGAGGAGACATTATGAACCCGGGTCAAAAATCCTGGAATATTATCAACCCCGGTTAATGTCTATTTGGGATCCATCCTGGTATGGCGCACGCCGGTCGGAAGAGGTGGGTAGAAATATGAAGCGGGAAGGCGTTGAAGTAGAGCGGGCTTCCGGCCGCCCCCTGAAGAGGAGGGAAGAAGGAAACCTGTCGATCCCTGAAGTAGTATGGCGTCTGAAACAGATTGGGATATGGGAATCCAAAAATACCTACATTCAACGATCGGCGTGTAACCTGTCCTGCAATTCCATCGTTTTGCTCCACAGTTGCCCCGCACTCGAGCGGCACACCACGGTGGTGCGCCAGGCCTCCTGCATCACCAATGCGGTCAAGGTGCCCCAAAGCCACATCGCTTCAACTTCCTCCTCCTCCTCCTCTTCCTCCTCTTCCTCCTCCTCATCCTCCTCCTCTTCCTCCTCCTCCTTTTCCTCCTCCTCCGTCCTCCCCCCGCGGCCTTCATCGCGTTGACGGTCTTCCGGTTGAAGGCGAACACGTTCCCGAAGAAGAGGAGGAGTTCTCCGTCGGCGTTCCTGCGGTCCTGTCGCGCTGGACTGTATCGGCGCTGGCGTCGCCGTCGCGGTCGTCGTCTTGGTCGCTGTCAGAGGATACGAGGAAGAGAAGGAGGAGAACGAGGAGAACGAAGAGAAGAGAAGGGAGCAGGAGGGAAGAGGATGATGAGCAATGGGGAAGGGGAGGCAGAGAGAGGAGGGATGAGAAATGAGGAAAGGGAAGGGGGGCCACGGCGAACGCTGGAGGGAGGATGAGGAGGAGGTGAAGAAAAGAGTTGAAGAGGAGAAAGGGAGAGAAGGAGTGCGGACGTGGACGAGGTAGGAGGAGAAGAAGGGGTCAGATGGGAAAAGGGAAGGAACAACAGAGGGGAGGGGGAGACGGAGGTCCGAAGAGAGAGAACAGATTAAGCTGCCAACGCGGCGGTGGACCGACCAAAGGGGGAGATTGGAGAGCAGGGGTGGAGAAGGGGGAGAGTTCGTCCTCTCCTCCTCCTCCTGTTCCTCCTTGTCCTCCTCATCCTCCGCCTCCTCGTTCACAAGAGGGGGCTGGCGACGGGGGGGTGCACCGTCTGAGAAGGCAGAGGGCCTCTCGAGAGGGGCTGCCCGCCTTTGACAGGCCCTCGGGGAAGGCAGCAAGGCTTCCGAGAAAGCAAGCGGGGCGCTCCGAAGGGACGCGAGGCTGCCGATATATCTCTAGATCTATCGGAGGTGAGGGGGTGAGATCGAAGTGGAAGGGAGAGCCCCCCTACCGGGAAATCGATTTCGGTTTCGTGTTCGTGCGTGCCGTGCGGGCGAGGCGAAGCTGCGTGGGCGGGCGAAAGGAAAGTCTCCTGTGGCTGAGGCGCGGCCGGACCAAATGATTCTCCGCTGGGCGGCCGGTGGCGCGCGGTGTCCCGCCGGTGTCCCGCTGGTGTCCTGTGTGGCTGAGGCGCGGCCGGACCAAATGTCTCCCTTCTGGGCGGCCCGTGGCCCGCGGTGTCCCGCCGGTGTCCCGCCGGTGTCCCGCGGTGTCCCGCGGTGCCCCGCGGTGTCCCGCCGGTGTCCCGCGGTGTCCCGCGATGATGGTGATGATGATGATGATGATGATGATGATGATGATGATGATGATGATGATGATAATGATGATGATGTTGTTGATGATGATGATATGATGATGATGATGATGATGATGATGATGATGATGCTGATGCTGATGCTAATGATGGTGATGATGATGATGATGATGATGATGATGGTGATGCTGATGATGATGCTGCTGATGCTGCTGATGCTGATGTTGATGTTGATGCTGATGATGATGATGATGATGATGATGATGATGATGATGATGGTGATGCTGATGATGATGCTGATGAGGACGAGGACGATGATGATGATGATGATGATGATCGAGTGATATCGAGTGTGAAATAGATCGAGTGATATCGAGTGAGATCGATTGTGAGATCGATTGTGAGATCGATCGAGGGAGATCGATCGAGCGAGACCGATACTGAGATCGATAGTGAGATCGATAGTGAGACCGATCGAGTGAGACGTTGGTTCCTCCCCCCCCCCGAACCTCCTTATCACCCGAAGGGTGGTCGTATAGGTATCTATACACACGTACATGATGTACTAGAGTCACGCGCGCTTCCCGCGCGCTTAGGTTCAGCACGCTCCAGCCCTCGACAAGCTGACGCGCAGAGTTCTCGGGGGGACATCTCGGGGGCCTTGCGGGCGCTGCCTGGGAGCTTTCTTGCGGGCCCCCTTATGGGCCTCCGCGCGACCTCTGGGGCACCTCTTGGGGCCTCTCGTCGGAGAGCCTGTTGGGGCCTGCTGGGGGCTCCTGGGAGCCCCCTGGGGCGGAGAGCTTGTTCGCGCTCCGCGAAGCGCGAAGCGCGAATAACTTCGCGCTCTCGCGCCGCCCCCCCCCCCAAAGGGAAAAAAGGAGGACGAGGAGGGGGGGGAGAAGGAACGAGGACCGCGAAGCGCGAGGCGCGCATAACTCCGCGCCCTCGTGGGAGCCCTTGGCTGGGGGCTCCTGGGAGCCCCTTGGGGCGGAGAGCCTGAAAGGTCCGCTCGGGGAGCCCCCCCCGAGGGGCCCCTGCTCGGGGCGTCCCGGGGGACCTCCTCGGCCGTCGGGGCCCCTCCTGGGCCGTCTTGGGAGCCCTCTCGGGGGCCTCCCGGGCCGTCTTGGGGCGGTCTCGGGGGCCTCTCGGGACGTCTTTGGACGCTGTGAGAGCCCAAGGGTCCACTCTGGGGGGGAACAGAAAAAGTTGTCCGAAATGGAATTGGACTCTTGGGGCTCTTCGGGGAGGCCTCTTCGGGGCCTCCCGGGGCGCCTTGCGGGGCGTCTTGGCGGTGTTGGAGGCATCTCCGAGGCCATCTTGCGCCAAATTGGCCGCCTTGGAGAGAATCTACGTCGTCGTGGAGCGGGAAAGAGAGCTCCGGCAGGCCCCGGACCGACATGGGGGAATGGACCTGGGCCCCACCCGAGGTCTGGAACGCCGAGTACATACATATATATATATATAGAAAGAGAGATACATAAACATACGAGTGGTGTGTGTGCGTGTGTGTATATGTATGTAAGTGTGTACGTACGTACGTATGTACGTACGTCGTATGTAGATGTGTATATATATGTGTATGTATGCATGTATGTATGGATGGATGTAAGTATGTAAGTGTGTGCATGTGTATGTATGTAGGCATGTATGCATGCATGCATGCATGCATGTATATATGTATGATTGTATGTAAGTATGTGTGTGTGTGCGCGTAAGGATGTGTGAACGTATGTTTGTCTGTACGTATAGATGTATGCATAAAAAACATAGATCGAAACATCAGTGCATACATGCATCAATACATACATAAATACATGCAGGCGCCCATACGTACATGAACAAAATGTACATACATACATGCACACATAGATACGTGCATGCATGCAAATACATGCATGCATACCTACATACATACATACATGCATGCAAGCGTACATGCATACATACACGTACGTACATACACATATGCATACATACGTATACTCTGAAGACGTGTAAAGTGCGTACATACATACATGCATGCATGCATACATACATACCTGACATACAAATATACGCATGCGTAGATACACACATGCAGACATACACGTACACAGTGTTGCATGCATGTTTGGATACATGCATGCATGCATGCATGCATGCATGCATGCATGCATGCATGCATACACATATGCAGATCTGCGTGCATGCATGCATATACATACATACATACACGCATGCGCATATTACATACATACACGAACGCATGCATGCATGCATGCATGCATGCATGCATGCATGCATGCATGTATACATACATACATACATACATACATACATACATACAAACAAACATACATACATACATACATGCATACATACATACATACATACATACATGCTTGCATGCATGCAGATATACACATGTATCACACATAGATACTATACGAAAAAACGTACATGCATATATACATAGATGCATACATGCATACATACAGATTCACGTGCAAACAAACAGACAGGCAGACAGACAGAGGCTACAGTACACCACAACACATTCCACTACATTACACTACATCATGTTACATCGCTTTACATAACATCACATTACACTACATCACATTACATTCCCTACCTAGGCTCTGCCTAGATGGGTTCTTACTCTATGGGCTTAAAGGGCCGGGCAGTGGAAATCGCCCCGGGCGGTTCCCCCGGCATCCGCCCCTCGGTTCCCCCAGTTACGTCCCCTTAGCTTAGCGTCGCTTATCTCATCTTAGCTTAGCTTATTTCATCTTAGCTTAGCTTCGCTTCATCTTAGCTCAGTTTTATCTTAGTTTAGCTTAGCTGACCTTCATCTTAGCTTCGCTGAGCTTTAGCATAGCAGAGCACAGCATAGCATAGCATAGCGTAGCATAGCATAGCGCAGCACAGCATATCATAGCATAGCCCAGCATAGCACAGCATAGCGCAGCATAGCATAGCTCACCACAGCATATCATAGCATAGCCCAGCATAGCATAGCATAGCATAGCGCAGCTTAGCATAGCATAACATAGCATAGCATAGCTTAGCATAGCACAGCGCAGCATGACATATCATAGCTTAGCATAGCATAGCATAACATAGCATAGCACAGCATAGCATAGCATAGGATAGCATAGCGCAGCATAGCATGACATAGCATAGCATAGCATAGCAACTAATGCTGCTTTCCTAGGGGCTCCAACTTCTAGGTAGGGTCGCACTGGGGTAATTGACTTGCATTACGTTACATTGTATTGTATTGCATTGCAGTGCAGTGCAGTGCATTGCATTGCATTGCTTCACGCGCGCAGACAGACAGACAGACAGACAGACAGACAGACAGACAGACAGACAGACAGACAGACAGACAGGCACACACACACAAATAATGTGTATGTCAAGTTACGTATGTGTTTATATGAGTATACGCCGTAACCCGCATTCAGTGCTCCAGGTGGCCGATAGCCATCGCAAGTTGTTCGAGCTGTTGCGTTCGTGTTGTCTTGCTCTGGCCGCTACCCGAATCGGGACCTGCCCAGCGTCGGCGTCGCAGCGCCCGTTCAAGCCGTGGAGCCCAGAGATGTTCGTCGACTTTTTTGCGGCCGAGGTTCGGCCCGCGAACGGAATCGGGCCCGCGTGACCACCGCGCTTCCGCATGGTATTCAACAGCGCTTCAGGCGAGGTCCGCTCCGTGAGCGGAAAGCCAGGCTCTGGCGGCCGCGTCTTCAGCCGATGTGACCACTAGACAAGCGCGCTCCACTACTCGCAAAGTAACTACTCGCAAATGGCCTGGATCCGCCGCGGCGGATCTACGATAAATTACATCGAAGCAGACATGTGTTTTTCGGACGTTTGCGAGTAGGCACTTTGCGATAAGTGGAACGCGCTCGGTGAACCACACCGTGTTCGACCCCGCAGAAGTGTTTCGGAGACGCCTGCAGCCGTGTCCTCGGTGCGGAGACATGTCGGAGACCCGCCGGGTACCGCAGCGGGCCTTGCCTGCCTGCCTCCTCCGTCCCCCTCTCTCCAGAGATCCCCGAGGGACAACTGGAGCAGATCGCGGCCGCTCTAGCGCGAACCGGGGGACGCCAGAAGCCATCAAGCCCTCAACGACCTGTCCGCATCGGCAACGGAACAGTCCACACCCCGCGGCGCCGCGCCGAGCCACGTGGACGAGGGCCCCCAGGCCCTGTTCCTTCGGGGCCCGACTCCTTCGTGAAGGGGGAGGAGGAGGAGGAGGAGGAGGAGGAGGAGGAGGAGGAGGAGGAGGAGGAGGAGGAGGAGGAGGAGGCGGCTGGGCGTGGGGTTTAGAACGCTTCCGCTTCCACATCCACCCCCCCCTCCCCCTTTCGAAAAAAGGGCTTACCCCTCCCACACACCCCTGCCCCTGGAGCTGGACAGGGGGCGTCGCGAAGCCCTGGGGCGTTCAAAAAGGGCTTCTGCGAAAAGGCACAAATCACTGATGCTGCTGCCAAAGGTTGGGAAAAGTTTTTTGCCCGACTGGGAGGGGGGGATGGAATCTAATACCCCCCTTTGTTGATCGATCTCCTCCAAGATGGCCCCAGGATGGCCCCCAAGGCTCCCAAGGGGGCCGGCCCCAAGACGGCCCCAAGAAGGATCAAGAAGGCGCCCACGAGGCCCCCAAAGGCCCCAAGAGCTTCCCAAGAGGTTCCCAAGAGGTCCCCAAGAGGTTCCCCAGAGAGCCCCACGAGGCTCCAGAAGGCTCTCCCGAGGCACCCAAGACGCCCCACGAGGCCTCAAGGACCGCCAAAAAGGCCCCAGGACGCCACATTCGGACCCCAAGAAGCTCGCAAGAAACATCAAGAGTCCGCACCCAGCCATGGAGCAAACGCCGACACCGCAGCCCAACCACCTAAGAATGTCCTCTCCGCGTTGCCCATCGTGCCAGGCGCAAAAAGCGTTCACGGCACTGCACGGAGGGAGAACGCCCACCAGGCCGCGAAGGTGTAACTACCATGCCGATGTCTGCTCAACATGACCTAGGACACCTTTATACTCTCATGCCTCGACGCCCTCGCCTCCGATTATGTGTGCTCCTCCTCCTCCCACTGCCCCTCGCCACCCCTTCGTCCCCTGGGGTCCCCTTCCGCGTGAACGGGGCGCCTCCAGGAGCCTCTGGAAGCCTCACGAGGGAGGGCCGCCCTTGTCCCGACTGGCCTTCCTCCCATCGTCCCCTGCCCATCGGTCCACCAGGGTGCTGTCTCGCAGGGCGGCCCACGTGAGGCCCACAGACGTGGGCCAGAAGCGCAGAGAACGCTCCTCCTGCTTCTCCCCCTGCGCCTCCTCCTTTACCCTCCACCTTCCTCATCCTTCTTCGGCGCCCGTCCCCTGCCCCTCGCTTCCCCTCGGTCCACTGGGGTGCCCCTCCGCAGGGCGACGAGGTACCTGGCGATGGTCAGCCTGCGGCAGCGGCGGGCAGCACCGGAAAGAGAGGGGCAGGAGGTTCGCCTGGAGATTCGCCGATGCGCACCACGTGCATCCCTCCTCCCAGGTCGCCTGACCTCGCGCGCTGCGCCCCGCGATGAGCGACGCTCGGTTCATCTCCGCGCCCGCGTGCCGCCGCCGAGGAGAAAGGCGCCTCGCCGACCCCAGCCGCGTGTTAGCAGGAGGGAGGAAAGAGAATATAGTACGGGGTAGATGGAAGGGGTGGGCAAGTGGGCTGAGGTGATTCACCCGTGGCGCGATTCGATCGCGTGTCGACGAGGTCCTGCTACCTCAGCAGGACCAAACTGAAACTCCAACGTAACTGCTAAATCAGCCCGCTCGGGCTACCTATACTGAACCCTCTCCCATCATCTACCCCTCCAACCCCATCCCCCCTCCTCCCTCATCCCCTCCCTTCCACTCCGCGGTGAGTGATGAGACATGTTCATGACCATTTTGCCGAACTGCCTCCCGAGCCATGCCTTCCTCGGTCCACGAAAGGGAGATCGGCTACGAATCCCGCCGTCTCGAAGCCCTCGCCGAGCTCAAGCTGATGGAAGGGGTGTCCCGAACATCCCCAGGACCACGGAAGAGAAACAGTACAACGACGGAGCCGTCTGCTCACCCTTCCCCCCCACCCTGGATCGTCAAGGGCTTAACGCATTATCAAGGGCTCCCAACTTCGCGCTTCGCGCTGCCCGAAGCGCGAAGTGCGAATAATTTCGCGCTCTCGCGCCGCCTCCCAGGGGAGGATGAAGGATCGGAGGCGAATTGCGAAGCGCGAAGCGCGAATGACTTCGCACCCTCGAGGGCGCCCTTGATTCTGCTGTCCCTCGACTTCCCCTTGAGCTTCCACCATGTTCTCCAAACCTATCTGGGTTATCTCCAGATACACACCGATGTTATCAAGACCTGCGTAGATTGATCAGTTATCTGACTTGATCGCCGCAAGTCGATTGGAGGAGAGACGGCCAACCCTCAAGGAATGAACACGGGCGGCGGCGGCGTCCTCAGCCGAGCCGGGCTGGTGTAGTGGTCGAGCTCCACATTGACCGTCCAGCCCGCGGGCCCCCATCCGCCTTCGCGCCCTTGGTTTTGGGGGCCTGTGAACGGGATGGAGCTCCCCCTTTTCCCACCCTTCTCGGGCGTACGCTCACATTGATTAGGCACTCCCGAAACATGAACCCAATACCGTTTGATTTGGCGAAAGAGCGCGCCGATCCTGCACGGAAACAGGACCCGTCGCTAACTCCACCCGCCTTCATCCATGTTTGCGCTTCGAGGGTTGGGAGGAAGAGGCAGAAAGGGGGGTCAAGCCAGGTGCGCTCGCGCTATATCTGACACCCTGCGCGGCGTTTCTCTATCCGTGTGCGCGTGTCACACACGACCTGGAGAGAGGACCCCATCGTGTTATACAGAATCACAAAAGGGGAGCTGCGCACATGTGAGGAGGAGGCGGCGGGTGAGTAGGAGCTCCTCCTCCTCCTCCTGCTCCTCCTCCTCATCCTCCTCCGCCGCCGCCTCCTCCTCCTCTTGTATGTACCCACGTAAGTGTGTATCCAGAGGGAGAGGGGGACAGAGAGAGAGACACCTACACAAACATACGTGCATGCATACATCCATACATCCATACATCCATACATACATACAGACAGACGGACGCACACCCACACGTACGCACACTGACACACACACACACACACGCGCGCGCGCGCGCACGCACACCCCCCCCCCACACACAC
>CAUYUJ010014014.1:0-87500 GCA_963575745.1 Prorocentrum cordatum
TGGTGTACGGACCGTGGAGGGCCCTCATCCTCCTCTTCCTCCTCCTCCTCCTCCTCCTTCCTCCTCCTATTCCTCCTCCTATTCCTCCTCCTATTCCTCCTCCTCCTCCTCCTCCTCCTCCTCCTCCTCCCCCTCCTCCTCCTCCTCATCTTCCGCATCCTCGGCACCACTCACGTGTCTCACCAAAACTAGAGGAGGTCAGGACCACGGCCCCTGCGTGCAGCAGGGGCCGACCACAAGAAACCTTCCACTAGATGGCGATGGGGATCGATGCAACCCTGGCGACACGCAGTGCCCTGAAAGCGGGTAGCGTGTCGCTCCGCTCCGCGGGGCGGGAAGCGCGGAAGGGCTCGGGACGCTGAAGCCTGGGGACTGGGAAGTGGACAGCATGTCGCGCCGACCGTGGTGGGCCAGAACTGGCAACGCGACAAAGCAAGCCGAAGTTCCTGACCGTACAGTAGGGCCCCGACCACAAGAAATCTTCCACAAGAAATCCAACCCTGAGACCACAGGGCGTCACCTGATTTTTGGTGTGGGCACGTCACGCTTTCCATCGCAAAACAATCGCAAACCGAGAAACCCAGGGCACCCTGGAGGCAAGCAGGGTGTTTCTTGGCACGGGTCTCCACTGTATACCAATCGCGCGTCTCGCGGACAGACGAGCACGGCGAGACACGTGCAGTGCAAGCCGGGAAACAACACAGATCGCATCGGGAAGGGAGGAACTCGGTGCCGGCCTTGGCGGTCGCGCACTGGACTGTTCCCCCCAAACAGGTGCTTGCGCTCACGGGGCTCTCGCTCGCGGACTGCGCAAACGGCCCCGTGCGCCAACTCTCCAGCCGTGTCCACCATGTGGTTCAACACGCGTGGCCTCTGGAAGCCCAGGCGGTTCAACAGCCCGTGCGGTTCTCAGACATGCAGGGCGCCCAACTTCGCGCTCTCGCGCTGCGCGAAGCGCGAATCACTCCGCGCTCTCGCGCCGCACCCCAGGGCCCCAGGGGAGAGGAGGGAGCCGAACCTCGCGCCCTCGAGGGCGCCCTTGCAAAGCGGTCCTTGTTTGAGCGTCTCCACCGCAACCCCATGGAGGGTCCGCACCCCGTCGTCGCCCATTGGAATCTGGAGTCCCAAAGAGGGTCCACGCACCGTGGCCTGTGGAGCCCCGTCGAGATCCGCACGCGTTGGATCCCATGAGCGCGGGGCCCGGGTTTCACGCGCTTTGGGTGCCAGACGCCCGCACACACTCCTTGCGCTCCTCCTGCGTGGGGCGCCAGACGTCGTCCATTCTGCGCACACGAGGTGGTCTCGCACGCATGGGGTTCTGCACAGATGGGGCTGGGGATAGCAAAAGGTACCGATACCGCTACTCCCCAGACCTCTCCTGGGATGCGTTCTGACCAGGATTTCGGGGCGAATCCAGCGGTGGCGATGAGGGCCGCCCAGGAGGCCCAAGAGTGGGAAAACGAGGGGAGGGTAGAGATATGGGTACCTTTTCCTCCTCTGAGGGGCTCCACACGCGTGGAGCTCCGCATCCGTGGGCGTCTGGAGCGCACGATGCAGGAGCAGACCGCCCACGCCCCGGCATCCTGCGATGGCGCCTGCGTGCCGACCTCTGCGTGGAGGGGGCAACTGCTTCTGGGCGCGGGTCGCCGGGGGGTCCCCCACCAGCAGCGGAACCTCGACTGCCGTCCCACCCCTGCGCCTGAGAGGTTCTCAGCCTACAGTCGGGCTTGATTGGAGAGGACGCGCGAGAGGACACAAGACCCCTCCGAGGGCTGCATCGCCATAGGAACGTAAAAGGCGCGGGTCGCTAAAGACAGGACACGAGGGTACCCTTGACTTGGCAGGGTCGGCCTACTGATCAAGGCCGACTGTACCCCGCAGAAGCTGCCCGAGCAGTGAGAAGCCAAACGCATCGGAGCTGATGGCCTGATTTTCCCAGGAAGGTGTCGTCCGCCAGCGCGTCGGCGTCCGTCATCGCGCTCTGGAAGCTCCAGATGGAGAGCTGCGAGCCCATGGGGTAGCTATTCGACAGGTCCTCTCTTGCGTAGGCATTTATCCGACTCCTCCTGCTATTGCTCCTCCTTGTCGCCTTCCTGATCACTCGGGGCGACTCGGCACTGCACGGCCCGTCACGCCTTGGTAGCGCCATGTCCGTCGCCCATGGCCAGGTCCCTGGACGAAATAATCTGAATGAGAGATGCGGGGTCTCGGAACCGTCGTGCACATGGAGACCCAACACTCTCGCAAAGAAGGGAGAGGAAGCGTCAAGGAGGGTGGAGGAGCGAGGAGGAAGAGATAGGGATCCAGAAGACACCACAGCACTCTGGGTACTGGCAAGGTCGGCCTCCCATCAACATCGGACTGCACGGTCAACGGCGGGGTGGACCGAAGAGGAATAAGAAGAAGAAGAAAACGAGACATAATAGCATATTAGGAGCAATATGTTGTAATACTATGAAAAAATACAAAATAGTTAGGATAATCAGAACGGCAATAATACGAATAAGAAATGTCGGCAACAAAAAGGGCGTCCGTCTGTCGCCGTCCCTTCCCAAGCCTCCTTCCAATCCTCCCGTGCGGAAGTCCTCGTGGACAAAGCGGAAAGAGAATACACTCGCCCTCCTCATCCTCCTCCTCCTCCTCCTTCTCCCCCTCCTCCTCCTCTCCTCCTCCTCCTCCTCCTCCTCCTCCCTCCTCCTCCTCCTCCTCCTCCTCCTCCTCCTCCTCCTCCTCTCCCTCCTCCTCCTCCTCCTCCTCCTCCTCCTCCTCCTCCTCCTCCACATCCCCTCATCCTCCCCTTGGGGCTCTGCCCCTGTTCTGGCGGGGGTCCCGCTTCCAGGGGCGTCCACTCCGGCCGAGGGCGGCGAAGGACAGAAGAACATGATAATGGGAAGGGTGAGGAGATGAGGGGCGCAAGGAAGAAGCCGAGGACTTCGTGGAGGATGAGACGGAGGGGGAAGGGGAAGCCAGAGGAGGAGAGGGAGGGGGAGGAGGACGCGAAGAAGAACATGATGAGGAAGAGTATGAGGAGGATGGAAGTTGGCAGTGGAAGAGAAAGATGTGGAGGATGAGCGGAAGGAGAGGAGGTAGACAAAGGATAAGGGGACGAGGAGACGAGGAGGAGGGGGAGGAGGAGGAGGAGGACGACGACGACGACGACAAGGAGGAGAAGGAGAAGTCGGGAGCAGGCTGCGCGGCGTGAGGTGACATGTCCCCGCGCGGCGAAGCCGCGCTCTGCAGCCACGGCGCCCCACGCCGCGGCCGCCACGTGCGCTGGCGTGGCCCGCCCACGGGCCTCACGCCTCAGGCGCTTCGCCGCCGCCAGCCGCTGCCGTGGGCCATGGCGCCAGCAGCGTGGGCGCGCCTCGGGCCACGCCAGCCTTCCTGCAATCGCCGCGCCGCTGGCCTAGCCAGCGTCGGCGCCAGCTCGGCCGCCCGAGAGGGGGGCTGGCGGGGCTCGCCCCTGGCCGCGCCACGCGATGGCCGCGCCAGCTGCCTCTCGCGCGCCGCTCATGTCGGCGTCACCCCCACGGGCTTCGGCGCGAGCTGCACGGGGTTGCCGACGCACTCGTGGGTGACTGGGTGTCGGTCCGCCCTCATGTGGTTCAGGAAGGTATTGGCGTTCTTGTCGCCTGGCTTCGCCATGCCCCTCTCCGCCAGCAGCACAGTCGGGCCTCCAGCTGCGCGCGCCACGGGCGTTGCACACGCTGCCTGCGACCATGAGCACGTGACTGGGATGTGCCTCCTCCGCTGCCACTGGCTAGCCTCTGCACAGGCCACTCTCGAGATCCTCCTTGAGCTTGGCCCCCGTGCCGCGCCTGTCGCAGCCGCAGGCCAGCGATGCCGAGCTGCCCAGCCACTGGGCGCGGTGGCGCAGCGGGGCCGTCTCGAGCTCCACGGGCCGCACGTCGTCGGGCATGAAGAGCGGGGGGCCCCGTCTCGCGCTGGAGCGTGGCCGCCACGCGCCTGCCCAGGCCACTCTGCGGCTCGAACGTCCTGCCGTCGAATTGGCTGTCCGCTGCCCTCTCGGCTGCCAGTCTCGCCTCGTCCGCCCTCGGCCTCTCGTCCGTTCCGCGCCTGGACCTGCCGCTCTCGATGACGAGCTGGCGGCGGCACGGCACCACCTCGAGCCGAGGGGCCTTGGCCAACGGGACGTCGCTGTCGGAGCCTCCTTCAGCAGCAGCACGTGGTCAGGACGCTCCCGATCCGCTGTGGCTACCCAGCTCACCGTTGCCCCCGCACGCGTGTCGCCGCTGGCTTGCTGGCGTAGCGTGCTGGGGCTGCCCGCTTCCTCCTGGGCCTCTGGCAGCCGCGGACCCGCCCCGCTGCCAACCACAGGGGGGTCCCGGCCCCGCACGCCTGCAACGCTCCTGAAAGGTCCCCAGTCGCGCTTCACGAGGCGTCGTCGCGCCGTCCGCCTGGTCGTAGCCGTCGCCGTCGCAATCCTCGCTGGCCTCGTGGGGCCCCGCTAGCAGGCGCTCCAGGCGGCGGCCGCCAACGCAGCAGCCGTCGCCAATCGTGGACCCCCCTGCGCCTGCTCGCTGCCGCTGCTGGGGTACACGCCATGGCCGCGGTATTGCTCAGGGCCTTGGGCGACCAGCGGTGGTGCGCCTTCGCCAAGTAGCCGACGCATCGTAGCCCTCAGCGCCCTGAGCTCGGAGTAGTGCCCCTCGGCCACGGCCTGCCGCTCGTCCTCGTGGGCTCCCCTCGGGTGCGCCAAGAAGTGCCTCTTCCTGACGGCGCTCTTCTCCCAAGCTTCCTCGCAGATGTCGTGGATGACCTGCTCAAGTAGGCCTCCCACCAGTCCATGAACCCGCTCCTCTGCAAGGAAGCCTCACCTCGCAGGTCGCTGATCCACATCGCAACCCATCGTCTGGTCTCGCGTCGGATCTCGGCGTGCTTGTCTGCTTGTGCTGGCACCGTGTTAGGCGGGTTGCACATGTCGCTGGGTTGTTGCACGCTGTCTGGCAGGAGGAGGAGGAGGAGGAGGAGGAGGAGAAGGACAAGGAGAGGGGGGGGGAGGAGGAGGAGGGAGGAGGAGGAGGAGGAGGAGGGGAGGAGGCGGAGGAGGAGAGGAGGAGGAGAAAGGACGAGGAGGAGGAGGAGGCGGAGGAGGAGAGGAGGAGGAGAAAGGAGGAGGAAGAGGAGGAGGAGGAGGAGCGGGAGGAGAAGGACGAGGAGGAGGAGGAGGAGGAGGAACAGCAGCAGGACGACGATGAGCAGAGGTGCTTCCCTAGAATGGAATGCAACACTGCGGAGGCCAGCTGGGGCTGGTCGGCAAGAAATTATGGAGAGAGAAGAATGTCAGCCAACCACATGCGACGACTATCAACGGCTCGCGATGGGACCGTACAGCTTCAACGTGAGCGAGCGCTTGCGGGCGACAAAATGTTGCCCATCCGACGGTGCCCCAGAGTCACTTTAAAGACTTATCCCCAATCTCGGCAGGTGATGCCGTTTTCCCTCCCACCGCCTGTGCAATCAGATAAGAACGCCATGCTCCACACGGGCCTACAATAGCAATATGTGCATATACCCGTACGTACATGATCATAGCACAGATGCGATGTATGTAAATATACATAGATGAATTCGAAGTCCTTTCTGGCCCCACAGTATACTTGGCCAGAATAATCAGGAAGCCGCTCGAGAGCTGCCAGTAACAGTCGCAAAAAAGGGAAGAAGCTCTTCACCTGAGGCCAGCGGACAAGGAACGACACACAACGCGAACACCGCAGCTCGCTATTTCAGCTGTGTCACTGGAACCTCTTATGTTGATGAAGATGCGCCCCAACACAACAACATGGCAACCTCCCCTGTCCACGCGGGTGCCGCATCGAATACTTATAAGCGTCGGGGGCCTCGCCGCGTCTGCCCTTAGTACCTTCGAGAACACACGAATCTGCTCTACACATGCAAGTGTACATCTATGCGCGCATTGGATAGGGAACCACCGGATCAGGAATCCAGGGCCTTGAAGCCCGCGGAACTCCGAGCATGTAGTGGCCACGGGTATCACCGCCACCCTCATTGGATAAGGAATCCTCCAAGGTCTGCAGCCTCATAAGCACATTCCTTAACGAACGCCCCCACCGTAATTCCTGCCACCGAGGCGTGGTAGGATGCCAAGTGCTGCCTGGCAGGGTCTCTGCAGTCCAATAAGGCTCCCCAGGTGTACCCGCAGATTTCTGCTTGCAATGCCCCCCCCCTCCCGAGGCCACGGTCCCTCGTGAGAAAAAACGATGGGCCTGCGCTGCCGAAGCCACAGGCTCTCGTTGCTTCGCCTGGCGAAGGACCCAACCGCATGCAGCGGCGAGTGCCGCTAGACAACAGGGAACTAGAGGTGGGGGCTCTAGCAGAATGACAAGCGCGCGCGTGAGAAGGAGGGGGGCGACGCTGCTGAGGGGGGCGCAACGATCAACCGCAACGGGATACACAGTCCGTCACAGCTGACCTGCGCGTCTGTCGGCGCGGCCCTGGGGAGCAGCAGGCGGCGGGGCCTGCGGTGGCGCTCCTCATGGGGCCAGGAAGCGAGTGAGGGGGGTGCCGAAACGGGCGCGGTCATGCACGTGATTTCTGCCAGCGGGGCCTTCGGTGGAGCTCCCTATGGAGGCACAAGCGTGAGGGGTGTGCCGACATGGGCGCAATCAAGCATACAATTCCTGACGCTGGGGCCTTTGTCGGAGCTCCGTATGGGGCCACGAAACTCGTGAGGAGTGTGTGTGTGTGTGTTAACATGGGCGCTGTCACGCATGCAACTCCTGCCGCTGGGGCCTTTGGTGGAGCTCCGTATGGGGCCACGAAATGCGTGATGGGTGTGCTGACATGGGCGCTGTCACGCATGCAATTCCTGCCGCTAGGGGCCTTTGCTGGAGCTCCGTACGGGGCCACGAAATGTGTGAAGGGTGTGCCGACATGGGCGCGGCCACGCATGCGATTCGGGGCACTGGAGCTCCTGGAACTCCCTATGCGGCCACGGTCCTCGTGAGGGGTGTGTCGAAAAGAGCGCGCACTCAATTCCTACCACTTGGGCTTAAATGGAGCTCCTGATGGGGCCACGAAGCGCGTGAGCGGTGTGCCGAAGTGGGTGCCGGGTGCGGTCAAGCATGCAATTCCTGCCATTGTTGGCTTCGGTGGAGCTCCAGATGGGGCCACGAAACGCGTAAGTGGTGTGCCGAAATGGGCGCGGTCACGCATGCGATTCCTGACACTGAGGCCTTCAGTGGAGCTCCCATGAGGACATGCCGAGGCCAGAGGCAAGGGTGGGAGGAGGGGGGAAGGGGAGAAGGAGAACAGAGGAGGATTGGAGAGGAGACGAGAGGAGAGGAGACGCGGGGCGATGCCTCTTCAAAAACGAGGGCCCAACACCACAAGATGGTTGGGACACATTTGCCTGGCGAAGGACCCACACATATGCAGCTGTGAGCAGTGTGCATGCCAGCAAAACAACGACGTACCCGGGCAGATGACACAGCCATCTGCTGGTGTGATGGCCGTGCGGCAGATGGGAAGAAAAAGGGGAGATCGCTTTGGGGCCACGAAACGTGTGGGGGGGACAACCGAAACGGGCTGGGCGCCGCCTGGCGGGCGCTGCCATGTGGGTCTTCGGTGGGGCTCCCAACGGGGCCATAGACGGAGCTGTGGCGCCATGTGGGCGCTGCCATGTGGGCCTTCGGTGGCGCTGCGCATGGGGTCACGCCACGAAGCGTGTGAGGGGCGTGCCGAAAGGGAGCGGTGGCGCCATGCGGGCGCTGCCATTGGGACCTTCGGTGGAGCTCACTATGGGGGCACGAAGCGTGTGAGGGGGGTGCCAACATGTGGCGGTGGCGCCATGCGGGCGCTGCCACTGGGAACTTCGGTGGAGCTCCCTCTGGGGCCACGAAGCGTGTGAGAGGTGTACCTCCCTATGGGGCAACGAAACGTGTGAGGGGTGTGCCGAAATGCAGCGGTGGCGCCATGCGGGCGCTGCCATTTGGGCCTTCGGTGGGGCTCCCTATAGGGCAACGGAACGTGTGAGGGGTGTGCAAAAATGGAGCGGTGGCGACATGCAAACGCTGCCATTTGGGCCTTCGGTGGGGCTCCCTCTGGGGCCACGAAGCGTGTAAGGGGTGTGCCGAAATGCGCATGCGGTGGGCAGAAGCATGGATGGGAGGAGGGGGAGGAGCAGAGGAGAGGAGAGGAGAGGAGAGGAGAAGAGAAGAGAGGAGAGGCGGGGAGAGGAGAAGATACGCGGGGCGATGCTGATTCAAAACGGGGAGCCAACACCACAAGATGGTTGGGAACAGAAGCGTGCGCGAGAAAGACGGAACGACATTGCGGATGGGGTCGCAGAAATCGGCCGTGACCGGCTGCACCTGGATGTCACCCGTTACGGGTGACCTGCGAGTCTGTCGCCATGGCCCTGGGGAGCAGCAGGCGGCGCCGCGAAACGTGTGAGAAGCGCGTCGAAAAAGAACACGGTCACGCATGCGATTCCTGCCAGCGGGGCCTGCGGCGGAGCTCCCTGTGGGGCCACGGCTCGTGTGGGGAACGTGCCAGACTGGGCACGGTCACGCATGCGAGTCCTGCCGCTGGGGCCGTTGGTGAGGCCACGAAGCGTGCGAGGGCTGTCTGGAAATTTGCTCTGCCACGCATGCGATTCCTACCGCTGGAGCCTTCGGTGGAGCTCCCTGTGGGGCCACGAAACGCGTGAGTGGTGTGCCGAAATGAGCGCTAGCACGCGTGCGAGTCCTGCAACTGGGGCCTTCGGTAGCGCTCCAGATAAAGCAGCGCAACGTGTGAGGCGTGTATGTGTGTGGAACGAAATGTGCCTGGTCACACATGCGAGCCCTGCCACAGGGGCCTTCGGTGGAGCTCCCTGTGAGGTCACGGAACGTGTGAGTGGTGTTCCGAGTTTGACGCGGCCACGCGTGCGATTCTACAACTGGGGGCTTCGGTGGATCTGCCTGTGGGGCCGCGAAACGCGTGAGGGGTGTGCCGAATTGGGAGCGGTCACGCAAGCGATTCCTGCCACTGGGGCCTTCGATGGAGCCCTCTGTGGGGCCACGAAGCGCGTGAGAAGTCTGGCGAGATGGACGCGGTTACGCATGCGACTCCTGCAAGTGGGACGTTCGGTGGAACCACCTGTGGGGCCACGAAGCATGTGATGGGTTTGCCGAGATGGGCGCGGTAACGGACGCGATTCCTGCCACCCTTCGGTTGAGCTCCCTGCGGGGCCACGAAGCGCATGATGGGGTCTGGGGACAAGGGCGCGGTCACGCATGCGATTCCTGACACTGACGCCTTCAGTGGAACTCCCACGAGGGCATGTAGAGGCCAAAGGCAAGGACTGGAGACGGGAGGAAAGGGGAGAAGGACATGAGAGAGGAAATGAGATGCGGGGCGATATCTGGTCAAACACCAGGGCCCAACACTGGCGAAGGACCCAACAATCTGAAGCTGTGTGTACCGCAAGACAAATGAATACGAAGGGGGGGGCTAGCAAAGTTACCTTGATGACGGACTCAACCATATGAAATTGTGAATACCGCAGTTGTGAATACCTTCTTCGGCGAAGCTCCCTCTGGGGCCACGAAACGTGTGAGGGCTGTGCCGAATTGGGGGTGGAACCGCATGCGAACCCTGCCACTGCGGCTTTCGGTGGAGCTCCTTATGGAGGCCACGGAACATGTGAGGGTGTGCCGAATTGGGGGTGGAACCGCGTGCAAACCCTGCCACTGCGGCCGTCGGTGGAACTTCCCATGTGGGCACGAAACGTGTGAGGGGTGTGCCGACATGGGGGTGAATCCGCATGCGAGTCCTATGACTGCGGCCTTCCGTGGAGCTCCCTATGGAGCCGACATGGGGGTGCCATCACATGCAAACCCTGCCACTGCGGCCTTCAGTGGAGCTCCCTATGGGGGCATGAAGCGTGCGAGGGGTGCACCGAAATGGCGGTGGAAACGCATGCGAACCCTGCCACTGCGGCCTTCGGTAGAGTTTCCAGTGGGGCCACCAAACGTGTGAGAGCTGTGCCGAATTGGGGGTGGAACCGCATGCGAACCCCGTCACAGGGAACTTAGGTGGGGCGCTGTATGGGACCACGAAGCGTGTAAAGGCTGTGCCGAGATGTGGGTGGAACCGCATGCGAACCCTTCCACTGGGGCTTTCGGCGGAGCTCCCTATGGGGCGACGGAGCGTGTGAGGGGTGTCCCGAAATGGACATGACGAGAGCAAAGGCGGGCATGGAAGACGGGGGAGGAGACAGGAGGAGAGAGGAGGAGAAAACACGGGGCACTGTCTCTTCGAAACGAAGACCCAACACCACAGGATGGTTGGGAAACTATATCCGGGCGAAAGACCCAATCACATGCAATTGTGAATGTCGCGTTTTGGGTACCGCGTTAGGTGGAGCTCCCTGCGATGCGAAGCCATGAAACGCGTGAGAGGTGTGTGTGTGTGTGTGCCGAATAGGGTCGGAACCGCATGCGAAACTCTGCCACTGGGGCCTTCGGTGGAGCTCCCAATGGGGCCACGAAGCGTGTGCGTAGTGTACCGAAATGGAAAAGATAACTGCGTGCGAACCGTACCACTGGGGCATGGGGTGGAGCCCCCTATGGGGCCACGAAACGTGTGGTGGGTGTGCCGACATGGCCGGTGGAACTGCGTGCGAACGCAGCCATTGGAGCCTTCAGTGGAGCTCCCTATGAGGCCACGACGCGTGTGAGGGATTTGCCGAAATTTGGGGCGGAACTGCGTGCGAACGCAGCCACTGGGGCCTTCGGTTGATACCTCTACGGGGCCACGAAACGTGGGGTGGAACCGCATGTGTAGGTAGCCACTGGGGCCGTGGGTGGAACCCCTATGGAGCCACAGAACGTGTGAGGGGTGCCAAAATGGTAAGTGGATCCGCATTCGAACCCTGCTACTGGTCTTCGGTGGAGCTGCCCATGGGGCTACGGAGCGTATGAGGGGCGTGCCGACATGACGTGTGGAACTTCGAGCGAACGCAGCCACTGGTGCCTTGAGCTCCTTATGGGGCCACGAAGCGTGTGAAGGGTGCGCCGACATGGGGAGCGCAACCACATATGAACGCGACCACTGGGGCCATACTTATCATCCCGCAGCAAGGCGCGCAGCGCGCCCCGATCTGCTCCTGCGGCCTGCAACGGGCACAGAGCACATTCAGCTCAGAGCTGGAGGCATGGCCAGCGGCCACCGCCTCGACAGACTGCCCGACCCAGGCGCCAGGCGTCTGCGCGCGTGGGCTCAGAAGGAGCGAGGGAGGGAGAGAGAGAGAGAGAGAGAGAGAGAAAGAGAAAAAGAGAAAGAGAGAGAGAGAGAAACAAAATACCACACACACACACACAAGCATCCGCTCAAGGGAGCGGCCTTCGGTACACTCCCCTCGTGAACATCTTGGCCTTAGCTCTGTCTGCACCTGCCGGCCTCGTTGGCCGTCGCTCTCGCGCAAAACTCCCCGAGGCCCGCCAAACAGTCCGCGCCGCGCGCGTGCCGCGCGGCCGTAGAAGGTGCTCAACTGGTACCCCCCCTTCGCCCTAAGCTCCCTGCGGGCCAGGTTCGCTGGGGATTTCGGCCGCGCCCGCGCCTCGGTTTGGGGCGCAGGGGCCAGCGCTGCCCGACCAGAGCGACGCCTGGCCGCCGCTGCGACTGTCTCTGCACCACCATGTGCCTCTGCAGGGGCTTGGGATGTGCTCGTCCCGCCGCGAGGCCTGCCAGACCGCGCAATTCGCCCGGCGGCCACGTCCTGGCCCCCGACGCCCTCGCGAAGGCCCGAGGGCAGCGCCTCCGCGGCAACGTCGTCCTCCTGGCATCCGTGTCCTCTGTTTCCGCGGCGTGCCCAGGAGCATTCGCAACCGCCACCGCCACCGCCGCTGCCCCGGGCTGCCGAAGAGCCGACGCCGTCGGCCGCTGCGTGGCAGCACTGGCCCTGTCTTCAAGAGCGAAAACCTCCTCCGCCCTCGTGGCCTCGCGATGAGCTTGAGGGCGCTCTCCGAATAGTACCGGGCGAGAAGGCGCCTCGGCCAGTGAGCCGCCTGGGCTCCTCCGACATCGCCCTTCGCCTTAACCATCTTGTGTTTGGCGAGGGCGCGTCTCGGGATGGCGTTCGAATGCTCCCTGTGCCAATCGAACTCGCCCTTGAGCGCGCCGTGGCAATTGACCTTCAGCGCATTGCGGCCCTGGCCGCCCAGCTCGACGAACGCTTCCAGGATCGAGTCGAGCGCCCAGTCCTGATACGCGTGGACCATCATCACCGCGCGGTTCAACTCTGGTCGCGCCTACTGCTGCCGAGCGGCGCGGCAGCCGCCGTTGTCTGCGCTGACCACACAGCGCGGTCTCTCGTAGTCGGCCCCCCGCTGCTTCGCCGGCGGGCTGCCGAGCCGCCCGCGGAAGCGCGCCATCGCCCCCCCGTAGCGCGATCGGTCTCGGCCGGCCGTCCGACCTGCCCTCTCCGCGACGAAGTCGCGGCGCTCGCCGAGGTGCTCGAAGCCGGCGACGAGGTCGAATAACGCCTTGATGCCCGCGTCGTCCAGCGGCTGCAGTGCGAGCGGCCCGAGCAGGTCAAAGGCCGCTCCTGCGGCCGTTTCGAAGCTGACGAAGGCCTGTCTGGCATCGTCGATCGCGGGCCTGTCGTCCGCCACCCGCCGAAGCAGGGGACCCGCGAAGCCGTTCGCGAAGTGGCTGACGCTATGGAGGCTGGCGATGCTGAGGGCATGCGTCGCGGTGACCAGCTCCTCGAACACGTCCGCAACGCCCTGGCCGTTCTGTTTGCGGGGCTGTTTTCAGCGCGGCTTGCCCATCGCGCCGCGGGCCCTCGTCCTTCGCCGCCCTTGGCCTCGATGGCCGCGCCCCCGTGCCGCGCGGAGCGCTCGGTGACCTTCGGGGCCGGAATCGCGCCCGGGACGCCCGACTGCACGAGCTCGTTGGACTCCCGGATGGCGAGTTCGCAGGCTGCGCGGCAGCGGCGCGGCCCGCCTCTAGACGCCCCGCAATTGAAATATGATAGGCCCTCGCTGGCCTCGCTGCCGAACGCTGGCTCGACGCGCCGCCCCCCGAAGGGCAGGCCCCGCAGGCGAACGTCGCCCGCCGTCTCCCGCTGCAAGGCCCGAAGCCCCCCTCTCCCGTCGAACGTCCCGGGCCTCGTAGATCCGCGCCGCGGCCTGGCCCCTCCGCGACGGCGCGGATCTGGCCGCGCCCGACATCAGCGCGGCAGTCCCTCGCGGGCGAAATCTCGCGGCTCGGCCCGAGGTCCACGGCTGGCCGCGCGTCGCTTGCGCCGCCTGTTCTCCTCCATCTTCTGCGCTGGCGGGCCCCCGCGGCCCGAGCTCCGGGGCCGGCTGGCAGGGCATGCGCCTCCTTCGGGCCCGCGACTAAGGCCATGGCGGCCGCCCAGCGCCAGCGTCCGTTGATCGAGCCCACCCAGGCCAGGGGCCTCCTGCGATTGGCTTCGCCGCGCAGCCAAGCGCGAGCGCGGGTCTCCACCGCCAGCTGCTCCGCGGCGAGGCCCGTGGACGCCCTGGCCCAGTCGAGGCGGTCGTGCTGGAACCTCCCCGACGCGCTAAACTCGCGCCAGTGGCCCACGCGCTCCAAGCGTCGGGCTCCTCTCCGAGTCCCATGAGTCCCCCCGCTCGGCCCGGGGGGGGCTGGGCCCCCGCTGGCCCGCTCGAGCTCCGCGCCGCACCGGGCCGCGCCACGCGGCGCGATCCCTGCGACGCCGGTCGCGGCGACGCGCCCGGAAACGAGCTCGAGCCCGCTCTGGATCTCAGAAGCCCCGAGCCCATGCGCACGCGGTTACAGCTGGAGTCGCCCGCCGTGGCCATGGACCCCAGGCCCCGCGTTGGCCGCAAGGCGTGCCAGCGCAAGGCCCCCTGGCTCCGCCGACTTGACGGTCGCCTCGTCGCCCGTGGCTGGCGAGAAAGTGCGCCCCCTGAACTGCTCTCTCTCGCGCGCTGCGCCGCGGTGCTGCCGCGCCTCGAGTATGCTGCGCTCGCTTGCATCGATGGTAAGAGCCGACCACCTCCGCATTATGCTCCGTCTGTCTTGGCCCGCCTGACTGCGCGCAGGGTCTCGATTGCGTCAGCAATGCGCTCGCGGTCATCCTCGTAGTCCACGCTAGGCCGCCAGGATCAGCCGCGCCCGTGAAGTCGTCGAACGTGACCGCTTCGTCGATATCCACTGGCACCGGCACCTCCGCTGATGCTGGAGCTCATCATCCTGCGCCCCCGCCTGCGCCCGGCGCGACAGCGGGCTGCCGGGCTGCAGGCGGCTGCTCTGGCGCGCTGGCGGACTGCTCCGGCTCGTTGACAGCGCCGTGGAAGCCCTTGAGAAAATTGGCCGGCGATGCGTCCTCGGTGGGATTCGCCGCGAGCCTGGTCTTGGGCTCTTTGACGCCGATGCCGCCCGCAATGGCGCCGTAGAGCTTGGCGGCCTCCTGCCTCGCGTGCTCTCGCTCCTTCTCCAGCCTCGCAACTTCGCGCGCCGTGTCCTCGAGCACCGCCAGCGCCTTGAGAGCCTTCTCGCGATTGCTCGCCAAACGGTCCGTGGCGTTCTGGAGGGACCGAGCCAGCCGTCTCGTCCACCTCCCGAGGAGCTTCGCGCCCAGCGGCACCCAGTACGCCAGCCCGCGCCTGGCATTTTCCACCTTGGCCCGAGAAGAATTGGACAGGACGCCTGGAATTTTCTCAAAGACCACACCTGGACCTCCCTCCCTGGGGCTGAGCGTGGCACCCGAAGAATGCGGCCTGCTGCTTACCGAGCGCGACCAAGGTTTCCACTTCCCTTTGTTCCACTGCTTGCTCCACTTGTTGCCGCCGACCCAGAACGCGCCCCAGTCGGCGAACCTTTGCTCCAAGGCTTACGGTTTACGTGGCCCCCGCACTGCCCCGCAATCTCCGCATGTCCAATGGCCGCTGGCGTTGAACAACCCGCAATTGCACTTCCAGTACACACCGTGGCGAGGCGCATAAGACGAACACAAACTCCACAACCAAAAAGCGAGGGTACCAACTTGACGCACACTGGTGCGAAGCGACGAGAAACTTGAGGGCGAACCGCGGAGTAGCGATATCCAGTTGGATCACCTGAGAACTTTGCATCTTGAGCCAAAACGGTGGCGGAAGCCACTTGGGCCTTGGGTGGGGTCCCTACGCATGAGAACGCAGCCGCTGGGGTCTTCGGTGGAGCTCCCTATGGAAACACGAAGCTGGTGAGGGGTGAGTTGAAGGTAGAACTGCGTGCCAGCGCTGCCGCCGGTGCTTCGGGTGAAGCTCCACATGGGTCCGCGAAACGTGAGGGGTGTGCCGACCTGGACATCGTGAAGGCAAAAGCAAGGGCGCGAGGAGGGAGGAGGGCAGTGGGAGGAAGTGCGGGAGGTGAGGAACGCGTAGTGCTGTCTCTTCAAAACGAAGACCCAACACCACATGATGGTTGGAAACCAAAACGTGCGTGAGAAGGACGGAGCGACATTGCTGATGGGTTGCAGAAATCAGTCGCGACGGGCTACATCTGGACGTAAAGTGTTACGGGTGATCTGCGCGTCAGTCGGCGGGGCCTTCGGTGGAGCTTCCTACGGGGCCACGGGACGTGTGATGCGTGTACCGAACTGGGCACGGTCACGCATGCGATTCCTGCCACATGGGCCCTCGGCGTTTCCTGTGGGACCACGAAACCCGTGAGAGAAGAGCCAGAATGGGCACGGTCACGCATGCGATTCCTGCCACTGGGGCCTTCGGTGAGGCCACGGAGCGTGTGAGTGGTGTGCCGTACTGGGCGCTGTCTCACGTGCGATTTCTACCACTGGGGCCTTCGGTGGAGCCCCCTGTGGCGTGTTAGCGGTCTGCCGAAGTGGGCGAGGTCACGCATTTGATTCCTGCGACTGGAGCCCTCGGGGTATCTCCCCATGAGGTCACGAAACGTGTGAGGGGTGTGCCGAAGTGGGCACGATCACGCATGCGATTCTGGGCCTTCGGTGGAGCTCCCATGGGGCCACGGAACGCCAGAGGGGTGTGCCGAAATGCCTGCGGACACGCACGCGAACCCTGCCACTGGGGCCTTCGGTGGAGCTCCCTAATGCGGCCACGAAGCGCATGAGGGGTGTGCCGAAATGCGCGCGGTCACGCATGCGATTCCTGCCACTGAAGCCTTCGGTGGAGCTCCCTGTGGGGCCACGAAGTGTGTGAGTGGTGTGCCGAAATTGAAGCGGTCATGCATGAGGAAACTGCCAGTAGGGCCTCTGGTGGAGCTCCCTATGGTGTAACATTACGTGCGCAGGGCGTGCCTGAATGCAAGCGGTCACGCATGCGATTCCTACCAGTGGGTTGTTCGGTAGAGCTTCCTGTGGGGCCACGAAAAGCGTGCGCGGTTTGGCGAAATTCGCCTGCCCAACGGGCCAAGGGCGTGCTAAGATCTCCGGTAACTGGTCAAGAGTATTTCTAGTTCGCGCGCGCGGGGCGGCCCCCCGTGGGGGTCCCTGGACGAAAAATATCCGGCAAGGTCCCGCCCAGGTCCCAAGCAAATCCCGAGCAGGTCCCAAGCCGGTCCTGAGCAGGTCCCAGCAGGCTCCCAAGAGCGCTCCAGGACCCTTCAAGTGGCCTCCAAGAGAGCTCAACATGATCCGTTTCGGTCTAAGAGCGATCCAAGACGCCAGAGATAGCCTCCAAACAACCCAAAGCGCCCTCAAGACGCCCCAAGAGGGCACCAAGAGACCTCCCAAAAGGGCCCACAGAGGCAGAAATTTATAAGTATATATTATATATATATATATATATATATATATCAGAGTTTTCAAGGTTTTTGGCGTTCTCGCCTTTTCTGCTTCTCGGGGCTGTCAGACGGCCCACGAGGCTTCCAGGATCGCCCCAACACGGCCAAAGAGGCCTCCAAGAGCGCCCAAAACGACGCCAGAGGGCTCAAAGACAGCCCCAGAGGCCTCCAAGGTGGCCGAAGAGTCTCCCAAGACAGCTCCAAGAGTCGGCCCAGACAGGGAACCCGAACGGACATTTCGAGCTCTAGGCGCAGTGAGGTCCCCTGGAGGCCCCAAGAGGCCCCCAAGAAGCCCCTAAGAGGCCCCCGAGAGGCCCCAAGAGACCCCAAGAGCCCCCCCCAAGAGGCCCCCGTGACGCCCCAGAGGCCCCAAAGACACTCCCACGAGACACCCAGGATATCACCAACATGCCGCCACGAGGCCCTCGAGAAGCCTCCCGGAAAGACCTCAAGCGACTCCCAAAGAGGCGCCTTGTTCACGACCAGTCTCGCCCCAGATTGACACAAAAGGCCCTCCAGAGACCTCCTCCTCATCCTGATCCCCCCCTTTTCCTCCTCCTCGTCCTCCTCCTCTTTTCGCTCGCCACAAACACACAAACATGTAGCACCAGTGATGCAAGATGAGCCGGCGGAGTGAGCGAAGCGGTTGAATAAGCACGGCCACGCATGCGGTTCCTGCACCTGGGGCCTTCGGTGAACCCCGTATGGGGCCACTAAGCGTGAGGGGTGTGCCGAACTGGGCGCGGTCACGCAAAAGATTCCTGCCAGTGGGGCTTTCGGTGGAGCTCGCTGTGGGACCACGAAGCGCGTGTACGGTCTGGCGCAATCAAAACGATCACGCAAGCGATTCCAGCACCTGGGGCCTTCGGTGAACCTCGTATGGGGCCACGAGGCGTGCGAGGGGTGCCAAAATGGGTACGGTCACGCAAGCGATTCCTGCCACTGGGGCTTTCGGTGGAGCTCCCGTATGGGGCCACAAGGCGTGCGAGGGGTCTGGCGGAATGGGCGCGGTCACGCATGGGATTCTTGCCACTGGGCCTTCGGTGAAGCTTTCTATGGGGCTACAAAGCGCGTGAGGTGTCTGGCGGAATGGGCGCGGTCACGCAAACGCTTCCTGCCACTGGGGCCTTCGGTGAAGCTATCTATGGGGCCACGAAGCGTGTGATAGGTGTGCCGATATTGGCTCGGTCACGCATGCGATTCCTGATGTATGGCTTTTGGTGGATCACCCTGCGGGGCCACGACACGCACGAATGGTGTGCCGAAATGGGCGCGGGGCCACGAAGCGTGTAAAGTGCTTGCCAGCATGTAACTAGTGATGATGATGCTGATGCTGATGCTGATTGCGATGATGATCATGATGGTTATGGTGATGATCATGATGATGATGGTGAGGAGGATGTTGATGATGGTGATGATGATGGTGATGATGATGATGATGATGCCGGTAACATCGAGGGTGCAATGCCACACTCTAGCGACAGAGGCGCGCTGCCGCGTGCGCGAGGCGATCCGTAAGGCCACTCAGTTCATCATGCTGCCGTAATCGTAAGTGCCGGCTTGCGTCGCTGAGGTGCGAGTGTTTGATCTTGTGGTACGTCTCGTATGCGATGAAAGTTGTCTTGAGCTCGTCGGCCGTCTTGGCATTCAAGGCGAGCGTATCAAACCGCTTCGGCGGCGGGCGCTTCCCGATGAGGCTGTACACGGTGGACCAGAGCGGGAAGCAGTCGGCGTAGTGCGTCCACTCTCGTCCCGGGCGGGACAACCGAACAGGCACGGGTGAACGACGGCCTCGTGGAGGCGCGCTGACGTCGTCCATCCCCCCATCCATGTCTTGAAACAGGAGCCGGCGACCCGGGCGTGGCTCTTCTTCATGATGTTCATGAGGTTCGTGAAATCGATGCTGTTGATGTCGTCGACGGCGTCGGGCCAATGGAGACGTAGGCGGGCCTTGAGTGCATCACCTGGGGTGGCGTTGAAAATCACCCTCTTCATCGCGTGGTAGGCGGTGCGCTGCAAGCCGGAGGAGAGCCCTCGAAGAGGACTGTGCGAGCATGGGCCGTGCAGCGCCCGACGGAGGCCGATGGCGCCGGACATCAGAACCCGACGGCGCCCGGCGGCGGAGCCCGACGGCGGGGCCCGACGGAGCCCGACGGCGCCCGACGGCTGAAAGACCAAGGACGACAGAACGGCATTGATTGCAGCGTTCATTGCCTCGTGGAGTTGTTTGGAGGTGCCGATCGCCTGCTTGGTGGTAACACGCTCGAGGGTCCAGGCTATGGCCGGAGATTTCCAATGCTTTGCCCAAGGCTCCTCACGTGCTAAATTCCCAACGCCGCGCTCGAGAGCAGCCTCGTAGTCGGCACCGCGCAGGAGGTCCAGCGGGGTCTTCCAATCGATGGTGAGGCAGGCTGCTCTGATCAGAGCAGAGACGCAAGCGACGGAGGCCGAGGTAACTTCGACCGCTCCAAACTGCGAGGCGTGCGCCATACCGCGCACTGTAAACGTGGACGGTGGGACGTGCCAGAGCTTGTTGATGATGGCGCTCTCAGCTTGGAGGATCGTGCGGGGAGGGAGGGAGAACTGGGCAACGTACAACAACGTGGGGATCGCTTTGGTGTTGTACTCCTTGATCGTCACTGTGGTGGAGCCCTTCGCGAGCGCTAAGGCATCGGCGCGTTGCTGCCACTTCTGCACTGGAGGGCCCCACATGTCGTCAACGACGTTGGGGGCCATGGCGTAGCCAAGGTAGGTGGCGATCTTCACGACGCCGAAATCAACCCAGCCGGGGACAATAGCCATCAAAGCGTCGCGTATCACCTCAACCACGTGGCAGGAGAATGCCGCGTAGAGCGGAATCAGTACGCATATCTTGAGCTTCAGGCGGAGGCCTGCGCAAGACTGCATGAAGGCGAAGGTGACGGAGTACTCCCGGAGGGTGCTCAAGTGGAGGATGGCCGCGCCGACGTCGTCGGCGTAGATTCGCGTGGCGCCTAATCCTGGCAAGTCCACTGTGTGCTTCATGCGTTCGGCGAGAGGGTGTGGAGACGGCGTGCACGAAGCCGCTCAGAGGGCAGCCCTGGAGCGACCCCCCCTCGAAGAAGAAAGCAAAAACGCACATGATGAAGGCCATATTCATGTGGTAGATCATCTGGATGCAGGAGAGAATCCCGCTGGGCATCCCCAGTGCACGGAAGGAAGCCCAGATCCAGCTGTGCTGCAGGCTGGGGAACCTCAGTGGATCGTAGCACAAAGGCTACTCTCAGAACTTACACTACCTGGATTCGGTCAAGTCGTCTGCAAAAAAAATAGCACTTCCAAAGTTGGAAAGTAAGATTAAGCACAAAACCTTTCACGGTAATAGTGTTCGTATGCAACAGGGCCGAGACCTAATGCTTGTCATGTAGCAATGGAAAGGTGGACAACACTGCTTAGCCAGCATGGATTCCGACTTAGAGGCGTTCAGTCGTAATCCAACAGATGGTAGCTTCGCGGTAGTAGCTTTTCAGCTAGCCGCATGTACCGTTTTTACCATGATGATGATGCTGTTGAGGATGTTGATGATGGTGGTGATGATGATGATGCTGATGCTGATGCAAATGCTGATGATGTTGTTGATGATGATGGTGATGATGGTTATGGCGATGCTGCTGCTGTTGCTGATGGTAATGCTGCTTATGATAATGGTGATGATGGTGGTGATGATGATAATCACAATGATAATGGTAATGGTACTGATGATGCTGCTGCTGCCAATGATGATGACGATGATGATGGTAATCCCACCAGCCCTCTGGGCGTCGGTGGTTTAGAGCGCTTCCTCTTCCACCCCTCCTTGTTCCCCTTCGGGGAGGGGTTTACCCCTCCCCCTACCCCCTCCCCATGGACCTGGACAAAGGGGTTTCGCGAGGTGTCGGAGCGTCCAAAACGGCCTCGGCGAGGAAGCCAAAATCACTGGTTTTACTAAAGTTTTGGCCCCATTTTGGCCTCCTGAGGGGGGGACTCTAATTAAACACCCCCTCCGGTGATCGATCTCACCCAAGATGGCCCAAAGATAGCCCCCAAGGCTCCCAAGAGGGCTCCAAGAGGTGGCCAGGAAGCCCCAAGAGGCCCCCAGGAGGCCCCCAGGAGGCCCCCAAGAGGCTCCCAAGAGACCTCCAAGAGACCTCCAAGAGGCCCCCAGAGGCCCCCCAGAGGCACCCAAGACGCTCCAAGAGGCCTCGGCGACAATACCCAAATCGCTGATTTTACTAAAGTTTTGGCCGCATGTTGGCCTCCTGGGGGGGGCACTGCTTCAGATGACTCCAAGAGCGCCTGGGAGAGCCAAATATGATCTCCAATATGTCTCAAGATACCCCAAGATGCCTCAAGATGGCGCCCACGATGCTCCAAGAGGCCCCAAGACCGCTCCAAGACGGCTCCAAGTGGCCAACGAGCTCCCCCAGGAGGCCCCGAGGAGGCCAAAATCCTTCCAAAACCATGGGAAAATCAATGTTTTTGGCTTTCCCGCTGAGGCCTCAAGATGGCTCCAAGATGGCCCAAGAGGGCTCCAAGAGCGCTCGCAAGGCTCCCAAGAGCGCTTCAAGAGGGCCCCAAGAGGCGTCCAGGAGGCCCCAGGAGGCCCCAACAGGCGCCCAAGAGGCCTCCAAGAGGCTCCCAAGAGACCCCCAAGAGGCCCTAAGGAGCTCTCCGAGGCACCCAAAACGCTCTAAGAGGCGTCCGGGACCGCCAAGAGGTCCCCAAGACGCTTCAAGAAGCCTCCACTGGGGGACCCTTCCTCTGTGTGCTGCCCGCTTCCCTGATCGAGGCAATTCCTCTGGGCATCGTTTCTGGATGGGCTGATGGGAATTCGCGAGGCGTCAACAATTATGATTATTGTTAGTTTAACTATACTTATTCGTATTTTGCTTATCACTATTCGGGTGCTGATGATGTGCTGATGGTGACAAATATAATGAAGGTGAGGATGATGATGGCGCTGATGATGGGCAGGTGGGAGAGGGAGGCAGGAAGGAAGGACGCGGGGCGATACGTATTCAAGACCCCGAACGAAGTGATCCCCACCCTCCCCTCAGAACTCGTGGGGGGTAGGGGTATGGTTCACATGTGGCCCCCTAGGTTGGGAACGATGGATCCGCGCCCCGAGCTTCCAAGACGGCCGATGCAGGCAACAAAGGACACCATGATGGCCCAAGATGACTCGAAGGCGGCCCAAGATTGCCCCAATGCGGCCTCATCTGGCCTCAAGACGGCCCAAGATGCCTTCAAGAGGGCCTACACGGATCACAAAAGGACCTCCATCAAGATACGCATAATCCAGCACCAGTGGTTCCCCGTGCGATATTGAATGAATTTACCAATCTCGTCTGTTCGTGCTTCCGTCAGCTCAAGACGGCCCAGGAAGCCCCCACGATGGCTGAAGAGGCTCCCACCAAGAAGACCCTACGATGGCTGAAACGGTATCCAAAACGGCTCAGAGGGCCTCCCGTGGGACCCAAGATAGCCTTAAAGACGCTCCAGCAGCCCAAGACGGCGCCGAGACGGCCAACAGGAACCCACAGTACTGCCAGAAGGCCCCATGGCGGCCCAAGGGAGCCCTGAGACGGCGCAAGCGGGCCCCAAGACGGAGTAAATAGGCCCCAAGACGGCCCAAGAGAGCACGAATGGACCTCCAAAACTGTCTCACAGAAGGCCAAGGCAGCCCCAACACGGCCCAAACCAGTTGCACGAGATCTTCTCGGATTGAGAAAACGAAAGGTGTCACGTGTGACGGCCGTCCTCTTCCTCCTCCTACTTATCCTCCTCCTCATCGGCAGCATCACCATTATCATCACCGGCAACATTACCATACTCAGCATCAGTTCCAGCATCAGCACCAAGATCAATCATCAGCATCCTCATGCTCATGATCATCCTCATCCTCACCCCCCTCCTCCTCCTCCTCATCATCATCATCATCAGCATCATCACCATCATTACTAATATGATTATTCGTATGATTACCAGTGCTCGTAGCATCATCATCATCATTCCCATCCTCATTTCCATCCTCATCCTCACCCTCATCATCCTCACCCTCATCATCAGCAGCATCAGCATCACATAATCATTTGCGATCGTCGTCATCCTCATCATCACCATCACCACCACCATCATCATCATCATCATCATCATCATCATCATCATCAGCATCATCATCGTCGTCATCATCATCAGCATCAGCATGAGCAACAGCAGCATCATCATGCTCATCATCGCAATCATTATCAGCATCAGCATCAGCATTCGTATCAGCATCATCATTATCACCATCATCGTCAGCATCAGCATAAGCAGCATCAGCATCGTCATCGCCATCATCAACATCTTCATCATCACCATCATATTCATGATCATACTCATATTCATCATTAGCATCATCACCATCACCATCATCGTCATCATCTACATCGTCGTCATCATCATCATCATCATCATCATCATCATCATCATCATCATCATCATCTTCATCTTCATCATCAACATCATCATGTCCATCATCCTCGTACGCCTCGTCATCCTCATCACGGCTCTCCCGAGCCTAGAGACACCCCAGACTGCTGGTATGGCGCGGTGGCGGGACTTGCCATAAGCAGCCGGATATGGGAGTGGCAAGAACCATGTCAAATGTGTGTGAACGTTCGCGTGGAAGAGAAGGTGTGAACCGGGTGAAAGAAATGGCGAACATAACTTGGCTGTGTGCACGGTCCACGGCGATTCCCACAGTCCTCACGTACGACATCATCAACTGCGGTTTCGTGCCAGCTTGGATGCGGACGCCAAGAGAACCTGGAAAAGACAGGCTACAGGCAACAGTTGAATCCGTGGCGAGATAAAGGCTAAGGCCCCCGCCACAAAGTCGTTGCCTGAGCGAAGACACTGGTTCACTGCAGAATGCAACACCTCAGACGTGTACACATTGATGCCAGCGATCATGTCCTGAGGAAACACCGTTCAATCGTTGGAACCCAGTCCCTTTCTCCGCTGAAGCCCACGGAGAGCACAATCTACCATTATAGGATCAAGACCGCCACGGCGCCTCCTCTCTAGGGTATCTGACTCTCTTAATACATTTGGCAGGCCACACGAACAAAACAGTCTGTCCCTCCACACGCTTTCCCTTACAGCGTCCTTGGCTAATCGCGTCGTGTGTGTGTGTGTGCGTGTCTCTGGTTCGAATCGTGTACACTCAATTTGCACGTCGTTTAAAGATGTGTCTCGATGAGCGTTGTGTTCAGAGCGTCGTTTGCATCCGATGAGGACCCCAATGCAAAAGTGAATAATGTTGCGATATCGATTTCATGTTGCGTCCGTATTTGGGCCGCATGTGCTGATAGGACATGATTGGTTTACACAACCATTCCTGAACCGTTATACGCCTTCTTCTGACACATACATCCGCATATGACCTAGAACGATGGATGATACGTAACTGCCGATGCCTGCTATCACATGGTGTATGTATAACGTTGTTGTGTTTGTCGCCACAACCGTGTCGCTACAATGATCCCAACCAGCCCTTGGTTACGTGCGGTTGTACTCCAGACTGGTTGGAACAGTGGTTTGCAAAAGGGCATAAGGCTGAACCAACTCGTGTGCGACATGTCGTTCCAAGTCGACGTTCATATGTCCCCCCATCGATCGTATATGGCCCCTCTTGCCCAATCGTGGCCCCGATGCTGTCATACCCACGCGCGCAGCAGACCTCGTGTCAATTGACCAATTGCTTGACAACACTGCGCAAAAGGATTAGCTGTATTCACGCTGTTCCTCGTGAGCTCCACAAGCCGTACTTGGAGTGAGCATGTTTTTCACATACATCGGGAATAATTGAATCTCGCTGCTGGCAAGTTCCAAACAAAAAAAACGCTTCGGCCATAGTCGCAGCTGTCCCCGGTTCTGTTGCTCGACTTGTGCTGCCGCCAACACTTACGTGCCCTTGTTCGGCCGTGTCCACGACTGTCCCACGCCCTGGCGCTTGCCTCCCGCTGCCGGCGGCGTGCCGCTAATTCAATTCTCTCTGCGTGCTCGCCTCCCCTCCCCCTGGCTATCGCCAACTAAAATTTTCTTTCTGTGACCCCGTCCCCGTCTGGCATTGGCCCTGCTGCTTGCCCTTCGCTGCCGCCTGCTTCCTTCGTGGCTCGGCCCGTTCCCCGTCAATCCGCGGCACTTGCCCTCCGCTGACATGGGCCTGGCCCTGTCCAAGATAGCCCCCGGCCCTCGCACTCGCCCCCCCCCCTCCGCCAGCCTCCTTGCTCCAGCCCTGTCCCCACCACTTCGGTCCATGGTGCTTGACCCAGTCCTGGCATGAGCGCTCTGCTGCAATCATTCCTCTTGGCTCGGGCATGCTCCCGACTGACGCGGCCCTGACGATTGCCCTGTCTCAGGCTGTACAAGTGCCTGCCCTCCGCTGTGCCGCCAATCTGCTCTGGTTCGTCCCCAGACCGCCCCCCTGCGCTGGTTATTGCCCCCCGCTTTCGCCAGCTTGCCTGGTTCGACCCTGTCCCCGGCTGGCCACACCACCTGTCGCCTGTCGCATTGATTCCCAATCCGCGTTTGCGCTGAAAGTGTCTTCGTAGAGACTGCAGGATTTCGCAAAAAGCCTGGGCCGATTTCGGTAGGTCACTGGGTTCCCGGGTCCTTGCTCCGGGTTCAAGGGTTCCCGTCTCTGGGTTCGGGACCGATTTCGTTGGGCGGCCGCTTAGATGAACTTTGGTTTTATGTAGTTCGGCGACGCATAACAAAAATACAACTACGCACATAGACGCGCTCGACGTTGTTATAGCATACATGCAATCACCGTCATCCACTAAAAATGCCGTTCACCCACTTATACACGTTCAACCACTTGTAAGCGCCATCTCAATTTATACACGGCTACCACGTTCCTAATACGAGTAAAGCTGTTATGACTTCGTACAAGAACGTGGGCTTATTTCGTTGAGTAGACTTAACCCAAGATGAAGAAAACGCAGCGCGAACACTTGCACCGATTTAGCGTGTAGTATGTATTTGAAGAGTCGTGTGGAACAACCCTCAATCTTTTAGCATGTATTACATAATTTAGGCGGGTTTAGCAACAGATGGGCGGCGTTGCGATGGGTGTTGGAAACAGCACAAACGTTGAAAATGTTACGTTTAGCAGGCCTGAACATGAGCACGGCGGAAACATGTAACATGGTGCTTTGGCCCCACAGCCCTGGACATTGAGCAAAACAACAAGCATGCTAAACATAAGCTGTCGGCACCGCAGCCGTGTACATGATAAAAGACCTCATATGTATTATACCGTGGTTCGGCCCCGCATGCCCCTACACTGCATTGTCCGAGATGTCTCAATGTCCGTTGCGTCCCGGGCGTCTTCCTGCATTTCTGGTTATCTAAATCGCAATAAGGAGTCGTAGTTTGCTTGTGCCGCGATTGATGTTTGCATGTTTGCTCTTTGTTGGTTGTCCTATGCGCATGGGCATCTCAAGACGAATAATGATAACAATGAGGCGCGATGTGTTCCGAGACGGAGGAGGGGAGGGGGTATATACAGTTTTTGGGAGGGAAGATGGGGCAATAATGATGGTACTATTGATGACGACGATGATGCTCTGGACGATGGCCAAGGCGAAGAAAATGAGCTGAGCCCCTGGCGCGAACGCCGATCTGCAGCTTGCGCGCGTTTCGTTGTCTCGTGCGACGGCGTTGAGATGCAGCTCGCGTCGTTGACAATGTGCAGCTGCAGCTGTTCAGGCAACTAAAACTGTGAGGAAAAACACGCCCGAATCGAAACGGGCTAACATGTATAAAGGGGTTGTGCCCTGCCCGCTCGGCGGCGGGTCGCTGAAGTTTTGAAGAGCTGCGGGTCCTCGTTTTGAGGAGACGGCGCCCCGCGTGACCCCTTCCTCGTCCTCCTTCCTCCTCCCCTTTTCCTCGTCCTTGCCCCATTATTTGCCTCTGCCCTCCGCATGCCGTCATCGCCATCATCAGCATCGCCGCCACCAGTCAATTTTGTCACACCCTTCACACGGATCGTGGCCCTATAAAGAGCTCCACCGAAAGCCCGCCAATTACGGCGCACCGCTCGAACGGTTCGTGCCCCAGAGGCAGCTCTCCCAAAGGCCCCAAAGGAGACGATCGCATGCGTCTCCCCCGCCCATTACGGCACATCTCTCACACGGCTTGCGGCCCCGTAGGGAGCTCCGCCTAAGGCCCCAGTGGCGACGTTCGCATGCGTCTCCCCCACCCATTATGGCGCACCACTCGCACGGTTCGTGGCCCCACAGGGAGCGCCACCTGAGGCCCCAATGGCAACGTTCACCTGCGTCTGCTCCGCCCATTACGGCACAGCCCTCACGCGGTTCGCGGCCGCGCAGGGAGCTCCACCGAAGGTCCCAGTGGCGAGGTTCACATGCGTCTCCAACGTCCATGTCGGCACACCCCTCACATTGTCCGTGGCACTGTAGGAGCTCCACAGAAGGCCTCTGCGGCCACGTTCGCATCGCATGGCACCACCGCGCCCATGTCGCAGCGGCTGCGCTCGCGCGCAGTTCCGCCCTCCATTCCGGCACCCCTCACACCCCATAAGGAGCTCCACCGAAAGCGGTACCCACAACGCGGTAGTCATAAAGGCATATCGCCGCGCTGTCACAACATATGCACTGCATTTGGGTAACATTAGCATAACACAACACGTTATCCGCCTCATACTACACAGCCCGGTATAGCATAACCAGTCAGAACACGCTGTGCAATGAACCTGTGCACCAAGATTTACGTTCGAGTTCCACAGACACTGCTGCTCTTCACATTCCGTGTGGGAACCCCATAGCCAAGCACTAAGTGGGAATCCTCTTTCGCGATAAACATGGCAACGCATACGTACACTCTGGACGCCGTGCTAAACCTTGGTTAGCGCGCCAACAGACTATGGGGCATTGTCGGCGACCGCATGCCTCCTACCACAAGAACGCATCAAGCACCGACAGATCATAGAGACGGAGAGACACAATAGAAACCAGCCTATACGGAGCTGGCGCTCCTGTCTGTTATTACCATCTCATTCACACCACACCCTCTAAAAATCCTTCCAGATCCTTTCCTTCAACCCTTTCTCCGTCTTGTTTCGTCTGCACCTCGGCTCGCTAGCTTTATCGCCCTCTCCTCCTCATTACACCTCGCTCGTCTCTTTTCAATTCCACTCACCTCTGTTTCTGCCCCTATCTCTGATAGCATCCCCCGCTCATTATACTCGGTTCAAACCATATCTTTCCTCTCGTCTCGCCTGCTCTCTTCTCTTGTTCCCGCTTCGTTCTTATATGTTATCCTCTCTTGCCCTTCCCCTCTCCTATACACATATCCCCCTCCCCTGCAAATGCTATATTCAACCCCCGCCGCCGCAAGCGCGAGTTTGAGTGTCCTCAGGTTCCTTCGAGCTTTCTGTCCTGAATACTGCGTTCTCTAAGGGGCCCACACGCCCACGTCCCGGAGTTCCTGGGGCAACTGGCGTGCCTTTTGTGCGTGGCGCGTGCCCCCCTGGCCTCCCGCATGACTTGTCCGAAGGCCTGTGGTCTCCAAGACGGGCCAAGAGCACTCCAAGAGGTCAACTTTACTTCCCAGCTACATGCCAACATGTATGACCACAAGTTTCAAAGCTCGACTCCACCTTAACCAATTGTGTTGCGCACTCCTGCGGCATCTCGATGCCTTGACACTCCATGACCAGGTAAGAGTTTGCCGGCAATGCTGTGTCACTTACTCTCCTCGTCGTTAGCTGGATCAACTTTTCGCGCCGAGTCTGGCCGCACTAACGCGGCCCCTCGTGTGCCTGTCGCATCGCCAGGGAAACTTCATGTACTACTGGGCCCCCGCGCCCCATACGTCCACACAATTCCTGCCCCTTGCCTCGCAGTCTCCCCCTCGCATCGTCTCCTCTGTCAGGCCATAAGGGTCGGGGCCCTGCGTGGAGACCCTGTTGCGTGCGAACTGCAAGGCGTCGACCACGGTCCCCTGCAATCCGCCCAGCACGTGAAAGAGGCTCGCCTGGCCGGGTCTGGGAGGCAAAGGTGCAGGAGGCACCTCATTACGCTGAAGGCCTAGCCAAGAGATGAGGCAGGTCATAGGTGCCCACGTGACATGGCATGATTCACCATGATTGCTCCCTCATCACGCCACTCAGGTTGAGCGCTGGGACATCCTGCTGCATCATGTGCCATGCGGGCTAAACACGCCGAAGCATCATAACCCTTCAGACAAGCATCATAACAGAGCCCACCAGTCTTCTGGGCATAAGCGATATCCGACGCCGTGCCCCCTGGCACGGTGGGGCGTGCTAGAATGCCAAGTGCTGCTTGATAGTGTTTCTGTAATCGTCCAGGGCCCCCCCCCTCTACTCACACTGGCCCGCATGCATCACCCCCGTCCGAGGTCCGAATCCCCCGCAGAATACGATCCCTGAGGCCACAATTCAGCAACAAATGCAACAGACTCGCGCTCCCGAAGCCAAGATTCCTCCAAGGCGGCCCAAGATGGCTCCAAGACGGCGCACTGTGACCCATAGACGGCCCAAGATGGCCTCAAGGCAGCCCAAGAGGCCTTCGAGACGTCCCTAGAGAGACACAAGAGCGTTCCCAAGAGGGCCTCGAGGGGCAAACATACATGATGTTCATGTGGTTGTTCAATGTTTTTTCGGGTTCTCGCCTTCGCGAGCTTTTCGACGTCGCAAGGCGGCCCAAGAGGCCCCCTAGAGAACCCCAAGACGGCCAACACGGCCCCCAAGAGGGCCCCAAAACTGCAAAAGAGTGCTCCAACACGGCCCAAGATGTGCCCAAGACTTCCAAGAGGGCCCCAAAACGGCTCCAAGAAGGGCCGAAGAGGGCCAAGACGGCGCGAGAGGACCCCCAGGGCCCCCCAAGGCTGCCTCAGAAGAGGCCTAGGCAGCCACAAGACGGCCCAAACGAGCACTCCCATCCTCACCCTCATCCTCATCTTCCTCCTCCTCCTCCTCCTCCTCCTCCTCCTCCTCCTCCTCATCATCATCATCATCATCATCATCATCATCATCATCATCATCAGCATCATCATCATCATCATCACCACCATCGTCATCATCACCACCTCCAGCAACATCATCATCATCATCATCATCATCATCATCAGCATCATCAGCAGCATCACCATCATCATCATCATCACCATCACCATCACCATCATCATCAGCATCAGCATCATCATCATTATAACCATTATCATCATCATCATCATCATCAGCATCATCATCAGCATCATCAGCCTCATCATCAGCATCATCACCACCATCATCAGCATCATCATCATCATCATCATCATCATCATCTCAAGCAGCATCATGATCATTATCATCAGCAGCATCCTCCTCATCATCATCACCAGCATCGTCATCGTCATCGTCTTCATCAGCAGCAGCATAATCAGCACCATCGTCATCATCATCATCATGCTCAGCATCATCATCATCATCATCATCATCATCATCATCATCAGTATCATCATCATCACCACCATCATCAGCATCACCGCCACCATCATCATAATCATCATACCCAGCATCGCCAGCATCAGCATCATCATCATCACTATAAGCATCAGTATCATCGGCATCATCATCGTCAGTTTCATCAGCACCATCGTCGTCAACATCATCATCATCATCATCATCATCATCATCATCAGCATCATCATCATCATCATCGTTATCATCATCATCATCATCATCATCATCATCATCATCCCTATCACCATTATCAGAATCATCACCATCATCACCAGCATCACCAGCATCATCAACGTTATCATCAATATTAGCATCATCCCCACCATCATGATCATCAGAAGCATCCTCAGCATTATCATCAGTATAAGTATCAGCAACACGATCAGCATCATCATCATCAACATCATCATCCGCCACATTTTGGCCCAAGCTGATGCAACAGCCGACGACTGCGAGTCGCCCGGTGGAGCTTCGAGCACGAGGCGTTGCGTTTGAGCCAAAGTCCATTCCATATTCAGAGAGGCCCTCGTGGCCACGGTTCTTCCCCATCAGGTGCGCGGCGCCACGTCGGCGGCGGCGGCGGCGGAGGCCACAGCGCTCGCGGCAGCGACACCGCGGGCGGCCAGAGCCAGAGGGGCAGCAACGGCAAGGGCTCGTGGAACTGTCAGCTGCGCGGGCGCAAGGGAACCACAAGTGCACGTCGTTCAGTTCTAATCGTGCTCAGGTCTGATTGTGCTTGTTTCTAACTGTTCCTGGCCCCCCAGTGGCCAGGAAGAGGCCCAGGATAGAACAATTAGAAATGAAATGATCTTGGCCCCCAAAAGTCAAAGAACTCGAAGAACTAGGAATGAACAACGTGCAGTCGTTCTGCAGGAAGTACGGGGCATGGGCTGCGAGCTGGCCCCCCCTCGGAGGAGGCTCCTCCGCACGTGCTTTCCCCGAGCGAGGGCGGCCAGGGCCTCTGGTGCGTGCGGGCCCGCGGCACGAGAGAGGCGAGGGATCGCGCCAAGGTGCAGAAGCTGCTGGAGGAGCAGGCGGCTAAGGAGGAGGAGGAGGAGGAGGAGGAAGACGAGGAGGAGGGGGGTGAGGAGGAGGAGGCAGCGGAAGAGGACTTCGTGGCCCTCAGAGGACCCACGAGCGGCAGCGAGGAGGCGGCCGTCGCGCAGAAGTGGTCCAAGTCGAGCCCCCAGCCCGAGTCGCTGACCTCAGGAAGCAGATCGACACCCGCAGGCGGGAGCTGGACGCGCTGGCCAACATTGAAGGAGCGGAGGAGCTGGCATGCATCAAGCGCGCGGCCATCGAGAAGCTGGAGGAGCAGCTGGCCGCCAGCCAGTCGCTGTCTGAAGTACCAGAGGACTCAAGCGGAATCTCAATCAGAACACAAAAGGCTACGAGCGCTACACCAACGAGGCCAAGGAGCACCAGGCAGGTCTCGCCTCCCTCGTCGGGCCCATGGACGCGATCGCGAAGCAGCTCCACCAGTCCATCGCGGAGGCCAAAAGCTGGGAGAGCGAAACCGACGTCGACAGCGAACTCGACGCGGTGCTGGAGGACCTCGTGGGCACGGACAACAGCGCTGGGAAGCTGCTGCTGGGGAGCAGGGGGGCGAGAGCGTGGGCGCCGCCCGCGCCACCCCAGGAGGGACTGCCGGCAGCGGAGCAGCTCGGCGCGCACGCTCTCGTGGAGATCGGGACCGAACTGCGGCCAAGACAACCGCTCTTTCTCAAGCTTAAGGCCACCCACGCGGGGAAGCTAGTGCGGAAGGCCGTGGGCAACGCCGCCAAAGGAGGCCACGGCGGGTAGCCAGAATGACACCACATCGTGCGGGCCCTTGGAGTCGGAGGGGTCAAGCGAAGAGGACGCCATCAGCTGGGGCAGCTGGAATGGTAGCTCCGAGTGGCCCGAGCCCGACGCACTGGACCCACTCGGAAGACACTCTGGGCGCGAAGCCTGCGGAGCCGAGGCCCATTACGTGACACAGGTGTACGCCAAGGACACGAGCTCCAGAGGTATCTGCGGGGAGGGGGGGGCGCGGCGTGGTTCTGAACATTGGCGAGCAGGGCTGGCTGATTCTTTTGCTTGGCCCAGCCTGGCGCTACAACACTTGTATGCCGTCATTGCGCTAAAGGTAGCGATCGCTAAGTAAAATGAGACTTCGTCACGGATGTATACGACCCCTATTATGCAGGGGGGGTACACGATCCCTTCAACAATGCCCGCGACGACCCCCTGGCGCGCGTAATTAAAGAAATGTTTCGCGCCCCTCGAAATCTGTTCATCAGCGACCGAAGGGGGAAGGGCGGGGCCTCATTGGTTAATCACATGCTGACATCAAGACGACAGCGACGACGGAGGTACCTCCTCCTCATCCTGCTCCTCCTCCCCCTCCTCCAACAACGACGACGACGACGACGACGGCGGCAACAACGACGGCTTCGACGACGCCGACAGTGCCTACGGCAGCGTCGACGGACTCCCGGCGAGGGCCCTCGGCCCTCGGCGGCGAGCGGCGACCACGACGACTGCGGCGGCGATGGCTGCGACGACGACGACGACGACGACGACGACGACGGCGATGATCACGACCACGACCACGACGACCACAACGGCGGCGACAACGACGACGACGACGGCGACGACGCCGACGACGACGACGACGACGGCGGCGGCGGCCGGGCCGTCGAGTCCAGCAGCGGCGCCACCGGCAGGCCGAAGAGGCCCTTCAGCGACGGCACCGCCCCGGGCACCTCGTCCACGTCCATGATGCGGAGCGCCTGGCGGGCCTCCTCCTCCTTCATCATACTCATAAGCAGCATCATTATCATCAGCATCGTCATCAGCATCATCAGCATCATCACCGTCACCATCCCACTCCTCCTCCTCCTCCTCCTCCTCCTCCTCCTCCGCCTCAAGGGTAATCTCATGAGCCGACATGGCAACAAACCTCCTCCTCCTCCTCCTCCTCGTTTTCCTTTTCCTCCTTCTCGTCTTTCTCGTGCTCATCCTTGTCGTTTTCCTCCTGCTCCTCCTGCGCAACCGAAAACGCGTCCATACTCGCGAACGCCTGCGCCAACGCGCTGGGCAGCACCACCGCCTGGTCCGCGTCCACTAGCTCCGCCTTGTCGCGGGCGAGCTGGCGAAAGTGGCACAGCCACGCACTGCCCCGCCGGCCGCCCGTCTCCAGGGCTTGCGGCACCAGCGGCCAGGGGTAGCGCCCCTGGCGCCGCGCAGCCGCTGCCAGCCCGTCGGCGCCCACGGGCACGGCATGCCCGGCCGTCGCGTCCATGAGGAGCCGTGGGCAGCCAGCCCGCTGCGCCTCACAGTCGAGGATCACTTCCTCGCGCCAGGCTGTCAGCAGCTGGCCGCAAGCGCTGCAGGGCCCTGGCTGCGCGAAGGCTGTGCCGCGCGTGTCGCAGCGGGAGCTGGGGATATCAAAAGGCACACGGATACCGCTACTCCCCGGACCTCTCCCAGGGTGCGTCTGGCCAGGATTTCGAAGCGAATCCAGCGGTGGCGACGAGGGCAGCCCGGGAGGCCCAAAAAGGGGAAAACCAGGGAAGGATAGAGGTATGGGTACCCTTTGCTCCTCTGGGGAGCAGCGCCAGACAGCGGTCCCACGAAGGGACGTCGACCTCACGGGCCGCGTGGATGCCGCCCCCAGCGTGAATGCGCCCCCACACGTCCTCGACGTCCCTGCTGCGGGCTTCGACGCCCTCGCCGCAAAAACATCGGAAGGCGTGGGGCCCCAGCCTGCAGAGAGCGGATCGCCGCAAAGCCGGCTAGCGCGCGGGCCAGTGAGGGCGCGGCTCTCGCAGAGAGCCCCCGGCGGCGCGAAGCCCTGGCCGAGACGTTCGCGAGACGTGCTGCAGCAGTAGTTTGCGCAGCTGAAGCGCTGCCCTGCGGCCCCGGGCGCGGCCAGCTGCCAACCTCCAGAACGCCCCCCCCCACCCCCCTCCCACAAAAGGCAAGCCTCGCCCTGTCTTTGCTGGCGCATGTGCTCGGCAGGGCCAACCAGTGTTTGCTGACCCAGCCGCCACGCGGACTCCTTTTGCACCTTCGTGCGAGGTTGTTGGACAAGGTCCGCCCAGCTTGGAAAAGTGCCCGCCCCTTCTCCTGGGCCGGCCCCGGGCTGCGGCAGCGGCAGCAGCAAGTGGGCGGCCCGGCAAGCTGCCGCGAAGGGGTGCTGGGCCTGCTGCTCCAGGTCGTCGAACGCCGCCAAGCCAGCGTGGTGAGCGGTAAACTCTAAAAGCGTTCTTGAAATTCTTCGCGATGACGCTCGTTACAGGCCACGACCCCTCAACCCCTGGTAATATCACGATTCGCGCCCGCGCCATCCAAGAGTTCTGGCATCCCTTGACATTCTCGGGCGGAACCGGCGCGAATCGTGACGTTACCGGCCCTCTCCCCCCCCTGGTCACGCCGATATCGCCCCAGGAGAACATTTAGACGCGAAGATTGCCACATGTGCATGTCATTTCCTGACACGTCCCACGGTGAGTGTCTGGCCGTGAGCGTCTGGGAGTGAAAGCGAGTCCGAATGGACGACTCGTGCGACGACGGCGGCGGCGACGGCGGCGGCAACGACGACGACGACGGCGGCGGATACGATGAGGGAGAGCGACGACGACAATTCACAGACAGACAGGCGGTGAGCAGGCCCCCTCCCCCCTCCTTTCTCTTACTGCACGTCCCCCCCCTCCTCGTCCGCACTCCTCCCTTCTCCCCCTGGCGGTTCCCCAACTGAGGTGCTGAAGCGAGCGCATCGCTCGAGACATCCTCACGGTCAGTTCTGAAAGCACCGAAGTCCAAGCCAACAAACCAGCAAACGAGATACCTCACAATCTGGGCACGAACGACCGTGAAATACCCCCTGGGCGGCCCCCCCCTTGGGGTGCTAAAGCCAGCGCCTCGCCCGAGATTTCCTCACAAGTTGAACGTGAGGCGAGCACGAGTATGAGTGGTCTGCGTGGGTGAGTATGAGTGGTCTGCGTGGGTGGGTCTGAGCGTGAGTGAGGCGGAGTGTGGGTGACTCTGAATGTGCATGAGTCTGCGTGTGAGAAGTGAGTTTGAGTGTGAGTGTATATGTGTATGAGTGCATTCGAATATGAGAGCATCGGAAAAGGAGTGAACCTGAGCGTTGAGTCTGAGTATGAGTGAGTCCGAGTGTGAGTCTGACTGCGACTAATTCTGAGTGTGAGCGAGTCTGAGTGTGGGTGAGCCTGAGTGCGAATAAGGAGAGGAAGGAGGAGGTAGGGGACGCGGATGTAATAACAAAAACCCCACACTCAGGATAGAGGGAACAAAACTATCGGTCCAAGAGGCAACGAAGCGACGACGGGCGGCGACTGGCGGAAGCCTAGAGAAGCCAACCAACAAACGCGGGGGTGATGGCGGCGACTGGGCGCAAACCTACGAACCCCAGCCAGCGCGCAAGGCGGTGGCGAGGCGGCGAGGGCGAAAACCCGGCAATGCCAGTCGATCTCAAGAGCACTTTAGGGCGTAGGTGGTTTCGAGCGATTCCTCTTCCAACCCTCTTCTGCCCCTTCGGGGAGGAGTTTATCACTGCTACCGATTAACAACCACACCCTCCCCCAGCCGACCAGCAGCCAACCCTGACCCATGCCAACATCTCCCCCACCATCCCGGTCAACAAAAATACAAATTACAACTTGCCTGTAAATCTGGAGCATACGCGGGCGCCCCGCGACCACTTTGCCTTGGTGTTTGACAGGGGCGGCGGGGGTGCCAGCACAGTGTGTGCTGCGAGCAGGCCAATCATGCCTGTCAATAAACCATACAACATGTGCTTTGCGACGACATCTAGACCATGCGCGGGCGCCCGCGATCCCTGCGGTTGCTGACGACATCCTCTTCGTAGTCTTCCAAGGGGCGCTCTGTTCTCTGAGCTCTCATGTGCCCCACGGCCTCTTCGAATGTCACATTTCTGTTCCTCGGTGCTGGTGCTTTTTGCGCCTTCTGGGGGAGCCGCCATTCTCACAGGAAGTGCGCGGCACTGCACTGCAGGGGGAACCAAGAACATGAGCTGCTCGTGGTCGGGGCCCCAGGCACCTGGGGTCCGCATTGCTTCCCCAATGCTGTCCATCCGATGGCGGCAGTTCAATGGCGCACCTGGCATTAGGTCGAGCATGTCCCCCTAGAAGGCGCATTTGGGACGAAAAATGAAAAATGTTCAAGCATTGTTCAAACATGTTCAAACATTGTTCAAACATTGTCGAACAAATGCTCGAGAAATCGTCCCCATACTATCTTTGAGCTACTTTTGAATACTCCTCCTGTAGAGGGGCACGCCCGACTTGACCCTGGCACACTCCTGCGCGCGCCGTGCGCACAGTGGCACACCCACACACACAGACACACACACACACACACACAGACACACACGCACGCACGCACGCACGCACGCACGCACGCACGCACACACACACACACACACACACACACACACACGCACACACACACACACACACGCACACACACACACACACGCACACACACACACACACACGTGGTGGTGCACGCGGAGCGCGCGAAGTACATCATTGGCGCACCTGGCACGCAGTGGGCCTCGGGGGTGTCCTGGTGCACCTGGAACAGCCCTGTGGTGCACGTGGCATGCGCGGCGCTCCCGTGCGACATGCTGAGGCTCGGCTGCTACTGATGCCCTCCTCCTCATCCTCCTCCTCCTCCTCCTGCCCCAGACCACCGACGTCATGATTTTTTCATGACGCGCCCCCCAGAGGTCCGGACCCCTTCCCCGGAACCGGTTTTTCATCCCGAGTCGTTTTTTGACGGTCCCGAGGCCCGGTAAGGGCCCCCGGGGGCCGAAAATAGCGAAAAACCTCCCGTCGTGATTTTTTCACGACCCGAGGGGGTCTGGGGCTCCTGCTCCTCAACCTCCTGGAGGGCGGGTGGGAGTGAGTCAGACAGCCTGCGCACCGGGAGAGGTGTCTTGGCCGCTCCCCAATCCCCCTCCCCATGGGCCTGGACGGGGCGCCCCGCGGCCCGTCACCACCACCACCACCACTACCATATGTAGGAGAGGAGGAGGAGGAGGAGGAGGAGGAGGAGAAGGAGGAGGACCGTCAGAGCGTCCAGGATGGCCCCAGCGAGAACGCAAACACCATGGATGTTCTGTCTGTTTTCGGACGGACGCTTTTGGCCTCCGGGGAGGGGGGGGGGCAATGCAGTTCGGCCGCCCCCCCCCTCTTTGATCGATGGCCGCCAACATGTTCCCAAGACGGCCCAGAGTGCTCCCAAAAGAGCCCCAGCTGAGAACAGCTCATGAGAACCCGTTAGTGCATGCACCGTTCGGGAAGTAATAGTACCTTCGTGCAAGCACTGTTTGGGGAAAATATCTTCGCCCCAGGGGAGGGGGACGAAAATACCGAAACCAGCACCCCCTGGACCTCTCCCTGGTTCCGTTCTGACCATAAGGCCCGAGACGTATCCAGCCGTTGCGACGGAGAACCCAGGGGGCCCAGCAAAGGGGAAAACTGAAAGAACACATCGGTATATCGCAGCGTTCTCCTCCGACCCCAAATCAATCCCAAGACCCCCCTCCCCCCTGACATCCTGGTCGGTCCTTTGCCCAGTTTTAGGTTGGGCATGTCCTCCTATAGGCGGATTTTGTACGGAAAATAAATAGTCAACACATGCTCAAAAATAGTCAACAAATAATATCAAAATCGCCCCCAGCATTTGCTCCTATGTTTGGATATTCCCCCTGTAGAGGGACATGCCCGACTTAAGCCCAGTCCTGACTCCCATGGCCCTCAAGCGCCCGACGCGGGCCCCCTCGGGGCCAAAGCACCGAGGAAACGCCACCGGCTCGATCTTGCTCGAACCGGCACGACTGTCGTCCTGAAGGGGAGCGTTATGGGGGGTTGCCATAGGTGTCCCCAAGAGAAGATGCCCTTAGGATCGGGGGCCCTCGGAGAGCAAGTCGAGCCAAGAACCGGGATCGGACAAAGACTGCGTCTTCGCAAATGGCGTTGCTCGAATCCGCCGCCCGCGGAGCCCCCCCTCCCCCCTGAGCCGGTCCCCCAAATCAAATCAACGGTAAACTTGGGGGGACCCGCTCAGGGAGAGAAACATCCGCCTGGAAGCGGCGATGCATCGCCGACAGATCGGCGACCTGCGCCCAATAGCGAATCCGCCCACACCCAGGCGGGGTGGCATCTCGGGCCTCGAACGGCGATCAATGGGCAACTGAGTGTCGATGCATCCCCTCCTGAGCTCATCCCAGCCGAAGCGTTGCCCCTGATCCGAACGGCTTTCGGGCCAGAACTCGGGCCGCCGGCGGCCGTTCGAGACCCTGGCACCTCCAAAACGTCCTCGACGAGGCGCAGCTGGTATAGACCACCCCGTGCATCGAAAGACCCCGAACACCTCTGACAGACTGCGCCTGTCCCCCCCTAGCGCTGCCCTTAGCGCCTACTCCGAATGGTTCGCTGGATAGAAACCTAAGAAGGATTGCAAAGGATTGCAATCCTTTTTGTTGCAAAGGATTGCAAAAGAAACCTAAGGTTTTTGTTTGCAATCCTTTTTTGCAATCCTTCGTTTTTTTGCAATCCTTTTTTTGGAGCACCACGGAAACGCACTCCTGCCGAAACTGTGCCTGCATATGTCTCCGTCTCCGTCTCTCTCTCTCTCTCTCTCTCTCTCTCCCTCTACCCCCGCCAGGCCCCCCTCGCCTCCCCCCCCCCACCCCGACCCTCCTCCTCCTCCTCCTCCCCCTCCCCCTCCCCCTCCCCCTCCTCCTCTCCTCCCCTCCCCCTCCCCCTCCCTCCTCCTCCTCCTCCTCCTCCTCTCCTCCTCCTCCTCCTCCTCCTCCTCCTCCTCCTCCTCCTCCTCCTCCTCCTCCTCCTCCTCCTCCTCCTCCCCCTCCCCCTCCTCCTCCTCCTCCCCCTCCTCCTCCTCCTCCTCCCCCTCCTCCTCCTCCTCCTCCTCCTCCTCCTCCTCCTCCTCCTCCTCCTCCTCCTCCTCCACGAGGCGCCGCGCACTCCCGCAGCGCCGCGCGCGAGCCGCCCCCGGCCTGCTGCCTCTGCGGAGCCCTCGCGGCCTCGGGCGTGGCCTGCGGGCGCGCAGGCCAGACAAGCGCGTGCCACTGTGCTCGCAACGCGACTGCTCGCAAATGGCCCGGATCCGCCGCGGGGGATCTGCAATCTTCTTCGTCGAGGAAAGCACCTGTTCTTCGGACGCTTGCGGGCAGGCACTTTGCGTTATGATGTTCTAACATAATTTAGCCTTGATCGCAAGAAAGGACTTCGAGCACCAAGAAGATACCGAAATCTGAGGTTTTCACGTGTAGGGCTCTGGGAGGCGACGATACTTGCTCGACACTGTTTCGATACTGTTCTGGGTGCTCGAACTTATTTCTGGGATGCTGTCCCTGGGTACGATGGGAGCAACATAAGCCAGCAACCCCTCTTGGAAGCAACAGGGTGCGGCCGATCGAAGACGCCCTGCGACTCACCGTTGTTCCCTGTGCTTTGGAACTGCCCACGCGGACAAACGTTGGGCCGAAGTCTGGCCAAACTATTGGACTCTCGATGCGTTCCCGTAGCCGTTGTGAACCTCCTTGGGGGAACACTTGGGAGAGGAAGAGAAAGGAGGAGGGGAGGAGGGAGCATGAGGACCAGGAGGCGGAGGCGGAGGCGGTGGAGGAGGAGGAGGAGGAGGAGGAGGAGGAGCAGTTAGCAGAAACTTTGCGAATCGTGGAGCGCGCTCGGCGACTCCGGCGCAGCGGGCTCACGGCAACCAGGGGCCCAAGCCGTGGCGCGCGAGAGAGGCCGCGGCGGGGCTCCGCGCGCCCCCCCCCCCTCCATCTCGAGGAGAGCAGCAGGTTTAGGTCGGGCGTGCCCCCCTGCAGGGAGATTTTGGACGAACAATTCAAAAATAGTCCAACAAACACCAACAATGGTCGAAAAATACTCAAACATCGTCCCCATCTTATTTTTGTGCCTATCTTTGAATACTCCTCCTGTAGGGGGACGTGCCCGACTGAACACCAGGGAAAGCACGCGTGGCTGGATTTCAGAAGAAGCAGCAGCACGCTGCCACACTCCCTGGGCATGGCCATCCTCGGCCCCGGGGTGATGCGTGTGCGTGTGCGTGTGCATGTGCGTGTGCGCGTGCGCGTGCGTGTTGTGTGTTGTGTGTTGTGTGTTGTGTGTTGTGTGTTGTGTGTTGTGTGTTGTGTGCGTGTTGTGTGTGTATGTGTGTGCGATCTCCTGTCCCCTCTGCTGGAAGGAGGGCCAGTGCACCAGATCGGGGTCCAGGATGGCCGTGGCAAATGATACTGGTGGTGCAACCAGCGATCCGACGCTCCAACAAAAATTGGGGCGGCAGGATTTGGGCTATTTTAGGCGTCAGGAGGCCCTCGCCAGGCCTCGGGACCCTCAAAAAACGACTCGGGATGAAAGACTGGGCCTAGGGAAGTGGCCCAGACCTCTGCGGCCCGCGCACCAACAAAAATTGGAACAACCAGATGTCTGGGTGCAACTGCCCTCTGTGGATGGACACACGGGCGGAATCTGTGGCCGCTTGCTAGATATACCCGGGCTGGACCTGAACATTGCTGTTCGTGTTGTTTTCGATTTGCTTTTCGTTTTGCTCTACCTGTTCTCCTCTACCTTCCCTGCCAAAGCGGAAAATAAAACACAGCCTAAGTCCAGCAAAACAGCGTTTAGGTCCAGCCCTGGAATGTGCATGCGGAGTGTCAGCGTGCCCAGCCACACCACGGCTGTGCGCTCGAGACACACCTGGCGACTGTCCCCTGCTCTCGCCTGCTCTCCCCGGACGGCTGCCCATTGGAGCTCCGCAATATTATCTTGCCCCTTCTTCCGTCCTGTCTCTCCAACTTCCCTGCTGAGCCCCTGTCTCCCCTGCTGTCCCCTGCCATCCCTCGTGTCCCCTGGTGGCCCCTGCTGTCCCCTGCTGTCCCCCCGTGCCCCCTCTTCTCCCCTGCTGCTCTCCACTGCCCCCCTGGCGCTGCTTGCGGGCCTCTGCCGTCTCCTGCCGCCCCACTGGGGCTCCCCAGTGTCCTGCTGCGCCCTGCAGGTCCCCCCTCAATAACCCCTCGCTGTCCCCCCCCCCCCCCGCCCCCTTGTCCCCTGCAATCCCCTCGCGTCCCCTGGTTCCCCTCGCTCTCCCCGGCTGCCCCGCCGTGCGCCCCGCTGCTCCGTGCTGGGCCCTGGTGCTCCCTGCTGACCCTTTGCTGTGCCATGCCGCCCGGTGGTGCTTCCCGGTCTGATGTCGTTCCATGCTGTCCTCCAGCGTATACCGAGTTCACCGGGAACGAAGCTACCACAAACAACGGGAACATCACGGAAAAACGCACACACAGCATGAAACACACGCGCCGATAGCACAGGCAACTCTTAAATCTCAATCGAGACCGAAAGCGCAGAAAACTCAGAAAAGGGAAAACTTGATGGGGGAGGAGAGAGGAAGGAGGAAATGATGTAGGAATCAGCGGATGAGGGAGGATGAGAGCGAAGAGGATGGAAAATGGATGAGGGGGAGGGTAGACGAGGGGAGGATGGAGAGGGAGGAAATGTGGCGGATGAATGAAAAAGGCGGCTGGAAGGCGGATGTATATATTCCGACTTGCCGCCCGCATATTACATATACATCTATCTTTCCATCGATCTACATATCTATCAATATATCTAATTACAGATCCCTCTATATATAATCTTTCTATCTATACATATGTGTATGCATGTAAGTGTGCATGTGTGTATGTGTGTGTGCGTGTATATCCACTCAAAGAAACCCGAAATGTGCCTCGAGGATTTGGGAGGGGGGGGGGGCCCTAGGGGCCAAAGCGGTCCCACAGCGGCCCCAGAGGCCCCACACATCGCCTTCAGCCCCCCAAGAGGCCCCCCAAACGGCCAAAGACGGCTCCAAAGATCACCCTCGATGCCCGAAAAGCCTCCGAAACTCCCTCAGAGAGCTCCAAGGGGGCCCTCAGGAGGGCCCCATCAAGCAAACATCATCACACATCCTTCGGGAAACTGACATGTTAAGCAGAGTATTAGTTTACTGTTTGAAGCGTCCAAGACGGCCCCAGAGGCTTCAAATATCGCCCCAAGAGGGCCCCAAGATGGCTCCATCCCAAACAACGGCCCAAGAGAGGCCCAAGACGGCCCAAGAGGACCCTAAGAGAGGCACACTATTGGGCCCAATACAACCCAAGATGGCCCCAAGGCGGCCCAAGAGGCGCCCAAGATGGCCCAAGAAAGACGGTCCAAGAGGAACCCTGCACGGTCCAAGAGTGTCCCGATAGGCCCCCAAGACGCCCAGAAGAGCACCCTAGGGGCCACCAAACGGCCCCCCAGAGGCTTCAAAACTGCCTTTCATGACTCGTTTCCGATGAGTCTGCGGGGGATCCCCGATCTCCGATCGATCGGAGATGAGTCCAGAGAGGGTCTCTGATCTCCGATCGACTGGAGGTGGGCCCGTGGGGATGGTATTCTAGGAAGGCCTTGCGCCTCGAAGGGTCGCGGGTTTCCGACAAGGCGTGTGTGTGTGTGTTCCTCGAAGCTGGTGCCATTATTCGGCGGCGAGCGAAGGGGGAAGTGAGAAGGAGAAGGCCCTCTCAGAAAGACGCGGGACTTCTCAGAAACCCTCCGGCCGTTTCGAAAAATGCTTTACGTCTTCGGGGAAGGTTTAGACAACTTCTCAGAAGGCAGGAAGACGCCCGAGCCTTCTGTGAAGGCCCGCCCCTTCTCACTTCCCCCCCACGCTCGCCGCCGAATTGTGATTGCAAACTCGGATGAAACGGCGATGCTGCATGATGTTTCTCCAATGATTCGAAGGCGTCTGAATTTCGACTGCGGACGGCCTCCTGTCGGTAGGGTCTGTTAGGATGCCGACGCACCCCCCTTTTATATATATATATATATATATATCAGAGTGAGGGGGCCGAACGGTCATTCACTATCCCTGGGTGCGTGGCTGACGTGGAATTCCGCGGTGCGGATTCTAGTTGTTGTTTGTTGTTGTTTGTTGTCGTCGTCCCACCCGCAACCCGCCGCGCGACCCACCCCCGACCCACCCCGCGACCCACCCCGCGACCCACCCCGCGACCCACCCCGCTAGGCTGGCTTCCCGGCCCCCCCAAAACTAATAAGGATTTTGGCGGATTTTGGCCCTCGAAGACCCTGGAGTACGCGGCAACCCGCGGCAACCTCAACGGCATGGCTGTTGCGAGGCGTCTGCGCGGCAGCAGCGTCCAACGACGCGGATCGATCGCGGCCCTCGCGCGTAATCTGCGTTGCCCCAGCAAGGAGGCAGCGTGGCATATGCAGGGAAACAGCGCTCATACAGCATGGCAACAGCCAGGCGTCCGCATGGCAAGTGCATGGCCGTAGCTCGGCCACTGAACGACATACGTTAGGCAACCGCGTAGCAGTAGCACGGCAAACACACGGCAATCGGAAGGCGCTCGCACGGCAACACTACTGCAATCGCACGACAGTGGCATGGCAACTGCACGGCAACTGCATGGCAACACCGTGGCGACAACATGGCAACAGCATGGCAACGGCATGGCAAGCGCATGGCAACAGCATGGCAACAGCATGGCAACGGCATGGCAACAGCGTGGCAACTGCATGGCAACGGCATGGCAAGCGCATGGCAACAACATGGCAACAGCATGGCTTCAGCATGGCAACGGCACGGCCACGGCATGGCAAGCGCATGGCAAGCGCATGGCAACAGCATGGCAACAGCACGGCCTCGGCATGACAACGATATGGCAAGCGCATGGCAACAGCATGGCAACAGCATGGCAACAGCATGGCCACGGCATGGCAATAGCATGGCAACAGCACGGCCAGGGCATGGCAACGACATGGCAAGCCCATGGCAACTGCATGGCAACGGCATGGCAACGGCATGGGAATGGCGTGGCAAGCGCATGGCAACAACATGGCAACAGCATGGCAACATCATGGCAACAGCGTAGCAACAGCATGGCAACAGCAAGGCAACGGCATGGCAAGCGCGTGGCAACAGCATGGCAACAGCTTGGCAACGGCATGGCATCAGCGCGGCCACGGCATGGCAACGTCACGGCAATAGTATGGGAGCCCCATGGCAACAGCATGGCAACTGCATGGCAAATGCATGGCAACAGCGCGGCCACGGCATGGCAACGGCATGGCAAGCGCGTGGCAACAGCAGGGCAACAGCATGAAAACAGCATGGCAGAGGCATGGCAACCGCATGGCAACTGCATGGCAACGGCATGGCAACGACACGGCAACGGCATGGCTGCGGCATGGCAACAGCATGGCAATAGCACGGCCTCGGCATGGCAACGGCCTGGCAAGCGCATGGCAACAACATGGCAACACCATGACAACAGCATGGCAACAGCACGGCCACGGCAAGGCAACGGCATGGCAAGCGCATGGCAACGGCATGGCATCAACATGGCAACATCATGGCACCGGCATGGCAACAGCACGGCCACGGCATGGCAACGGCATGGCACGCGCATGGCAACACCATGGCAACAGCACGGCCACGGCATGGCAACGGCAAGGCAACTGCGTGCCATCTGCGTGGCAGTCGCATGGCACTAGCATGGCAGCTGCGTGGCAATCGCATAGCAATAGCATGGGAGCCCCATGGCAGCAGCATGGCAACAGCATGGCAACGGCATGGCAACAGCGTGGCAACTGCACGGCCACGGCATGGCAAGCGCATGGCAAGCGCATGGCAACAACATGGCAACAGCATGGCAACAGCACGGCCACGGCATGGCAACGGCATGACAAGCGCATGGCAACGGCATGGCAACAGCATGGCACCAGCATGGCAACAGCGCGGCCACGGCATGGCAACGGCACGGCAAGCGCATGACAACGGCATGGCAACAGCACGGCCACAGCATGGCAACAGCATGGCAGCAGCATGGGAACAGCGTGGCAGCAGCGAGGCCACCGCATGGCAACTGCATGGCATCAACATGGCCACAACATGGCAGCAGCATGGCACCGGCATGGCGGCAGCACGGCAACAGCATGACATCACGGCAACGGCATGGCAACAGCATGGTATCGGCATGGCGGCAGCGAGGCCGCCGCACGGCATCAACATGGCAATGACATGGCGACAGCATGGCAACAGCACGGCCACGGCATGGCAACGGCAAGGCGAGAGCATGGCAACAGCATGGCAGCAGCATGGCAAGAGCATGGCATCAGCATGGCAGTAGCATGGACGCAGCATGACAATGGCATGGCATCAGCATGGCAACAGCATGGCAGCAGCATGGCAACGGCATGGCAGCAGCACGGCAACAGCATGGCAGAGGCATGGCAACCGCATGGCAACAGCTCGGCCACGGCATGGCAGAGGCAGGGCAAGCGCATGGCAACAGCATGGCAACCGCATAGCAACAGCATGGCAACTGCACGGCCACGACATGGCAACATCATGACAAGCGCAAGGCGACAGCATTGCAACACCATGGCAACAGCATGGCAGCAGCATGGCAACTGCACGGCCACGGCATGGCAATGGCGTGGCAAGCGCAGAGCAACATCATGGCAACGGCATGGCAACAGCATGGCAACTGCATGGCAACGGCATGGCGAGCGCATGGCAACGGCATGACGACGGCAAGGCACGCGCATGGCAACAGCATGGCAACAGCATGGCAACGGCATGGCAAACGGCATGGCAACAGCATGGCGACAGCATGGCAACAGCACGGCCAGGGCATGGCAACGGCATGGCAAGCCCATGGCAACAGCATGGCAACAGCATGGCAACGGCATGGCAATAACGTGGCAACTGCATGGCAACGGCGTGGCAAGCGCATGGCAACAACACGGCAACGGCATGGCAACATCATGGCAACAGCATGGCAACAGCGTAGCAACAGCATGGCAACAGCATGGCAACGGCATGGCAAGCGCATGGCAACGGCATGGCAACAGCATGGCAATGGCATGGCAGCAGCGCGGCCACGGCATGGCAACGGCATGGCAAGCGCATGGCAACGGCATGGCAAGCGCATGGCAACTGCATGGCAATGGCATGGCAACTGCGCGCCCACGGCATGGCAACGGCATGGCAACAGCACTGCAACAGCATGGCAAAGGCATGGCAAACGCATGGCAACTGCATGGCAACGGCATGGCGAGCGCATGGCAACGGCATGGCAACGGCATGGCTGCGGCATGGCAACATAACGGCCTCGGCATGGCAACGGCCTGGCAAGCACATGGCAACAGCACGGCAACAGCATGGCAACAGCACGGCCACGGCATGGCAACGGCATGGCAAGCGCATGGCCACGGCATGGCAACGGCATGGCAAGCGCATGGCAACGGCATGGCAACGGCATGGCAACAGCATGGCAACGGCATGGCACGCGCATGGCAACAGCATGGCAACAGCATGGCAACACCACGGCCACGGCATGGCAACGGCACGGCAACTGCGTGCCATCTGCGTGGCAGTCGCATGGCAATGGCATGGCAGCTGCGTGGCAATCGCATGGCAATAGCGTGGCAGCCCGCGGCAACAGCTCGGCAAAAGCATGGCAACAGCGCGGCTCTCACGCGACGCTAGCGTGGCAACTGCGCGGCAATCGCGCGCCAACGCAGCGGCGACGGCTGGCCATAGCACGGCAGCAGCGTGGCAGGAGCATGGCGTCGGCATGGCTGCAGCATGGCGACGCAGAGGCGCCGACTTGCGCAAGTCAGGGGGGTAATTTTTCAGGAAATTCCTGAAAAATTACCCCCCTGACTCGCGCAAGTCAGGGGGGTAATTTCTCAGGAATTTCCAAAAAAAATACCCCCCTGACTTGCGCGAGTCAGGGGGGTAATTTTTCAAGAATTTCCTGAAAAATACCCCCCTGACTTGCGCAAGTCAACGCCTTCCCGCGTGGACCTGCCCAAATCGCCCCGGGGATCGTCCAGCAAGTCGTCCCGCATTGGCACCGCGATGGATCGGCGATGGCATGGCGACGGCATGGCAACGGCATGGCAACATCATGGCAACAGCGCGGCCACGGCATGGCAACCGCATGGCAAGCGCATGGCAACGGCATGGCAACGGCATGGCAGCAGCATGGCAACGGCATGGCAACAGCAAGGCCACAGCATGGCCACGGCATGGCAACGGCATGGCAAGCGCATGGCAACGGCATGGCAACGGCATGGCAACAGCATGGCAACGGCATGGCAACAGCGTGGCAACAGCACGGCCACGGCAAGGCAACGGCATGGCAAGCGCATGGCAACAGCATGGCAGCGGCATGGCAACAGCATGGCAACGGCATGGCAACAGCATGGCAACAGCGCGGCCACGGCATGGCAACGGCATGGCAAGCGCATGGCAACGGCATGGCAACGGCATGGCAACGGCATGGCAACGGCATGGCAACAGCATGGCAACAGCCCGGCCACGGCATGGCAACGGCACGGCAAGCGCATGGCAACGACAAGGCAACGGCATGGCAGCAGCATGGCAACGGCATGGCAGCAGCATGGCAAAGGCACGGCCATGGCATGGCAACGGCATGGCAAGCGCATGGCAACGGCATGACAACGGCATGGCAACAGCATGGCAACGGCATGGCAACAGCATGGCAACAGCACGGCCACGGCATGGCGACGGCATGGCCAGCGCATGGCAACGGCGTGGCCACGGCATGGCAACAGCATGGCAACGGCATTGCAACAGCATGGCAACAGCGCGGCCACGGCATGGCAACGGCATGGCAAGCGCATGGCAACGGCACGGCCACGGCATGGCAACAGCATGGCAACGGCATGGCAACAGCATGGCAACAGCGCGGCCACGGCATGGCAACGGCACGGCAAGCGCATGGCAACGGCGTGGCAACGGCATGGCAACAGCATGGCAACGGCATGGCAACAGCATGGCAACAGCACGGCCACGGCATGGCAACGGCATGGCAAGCGCATGGCAACGGCATGGCAACGGCATGGCAACAGCGTGGCAACGCCATTGCAACAGCACGGCCACGGCATGGCAAGCGCATGGCAACGGCATGGCAACAGCATGGCAACGGCATGGCAACAGCATGGCAACAGCACGGCCACGACATGGCAACGGCATGGCAAGCGCATGGCAACGGCGTGGCAACGGCATGGCAACAGCGTGGCAACGGCATGGCAACAGCATGGCAACAGCGCGGCCACGGCATGCAACGGCATGGCAACGGCATGGCAACAGCATGGCATGGCATGGTAACGCACATGGCAACAGCATGGCAACAGCGGCGGCCACGGCATGGCAACGGCATGGCAAGCGGCATGGCAACGCATGGCATGGCAACGGCATGGCAAGCGCATGGCAACGGCATGGCAACGGCATGGCAACAGCATGGCAACGGCATGGCAACAGCATGGCAACAGCGCGGCCACGGCATGGCCACGGCATGGCAACGGCATGGCAACGGCATGGCAACGGCATGGCAACAGCATGGCAACGGCATGGCAGCGGCATGGTAACAGCACGGCCACGGCATGGCAACGGCATGGCAAGCGCATGGCAACGGCATGGCAACAGCGTGGCAACGGCATGACAACAGCATGGCAACAGCATGGCCACGGCATGGCAATGGCATGGCAAGCGCATGGCAACGGCATGGCAACGGCATGGCAACAGCATGGCGACGGCATGCCAACAGCATGGCAACAGCACGGCCACGGCATGGCAACGGCATGGCAAGCGCATGGCAACGGCATGGCAACGGCATGGCGACAGCATGGCAACGGCATTGCGACAGCATGGCAACAGCGCGGCCACGGCATGGCAACGGCATGGCAAGGCATGGCAACGGCATGGCAACGGCATGGCAACGCACGGCACGGCATGGCAACGGCATGGCAACAGCGCGGCCACGGCATGGCAACGGCATGGCAACAACATGGCAACGGCATGGCAACAGCATGGCAACAGCGCGGCCACGGCATGGCAACGGCATGGCAAGCGCATGGCAACGGCATGGCAACGGCATGGCAACCGCATGGCAACGGCATGGCAACAGCATGGCAACGGCATGGCAACTGCGTGGCAACAGCATGGCAACGGCGTGGCAAGCGCATGGCAACAACCTGGCAACAGCATGGCAACAGCATGGCAACAGTGTGGCAACGGCGCGGCCACGGCATGGCAACGGCATGGCAAGCGCATGGCAACGGCATGGCAACGGCATGGCGACAGCATGGCAACGGCATGGCAACAGCGCGGCCACGGCATGGCACGCGCATGGCACGCGCACGGCAACTGCATGGCAACGCCTCCGCCATGGCATGGCAACTGCGTGCCATCTGCGTGGCAGTCGCATGGCCATCTGCGTGGCAGCCCCATGGCAACAGCATGGTAACAGCATGGCAACGGCATGGCAACTGCGTGGCAACGGCATGGCAACGGCGTGGCAAGCGCATGGCAACAACCTGGCAACAGCATGGCTTCAGCATGGCAACAGCACGGCCACGGCATGGCAACGGCATGGCAAGCGCATGGCAACAGCATGGCAACAGCACGGCCACGGCATGGCAACGGCACGGCAAGCGCATGGCAACAGCATGGCAACAGCAAGGCAACGGCCCGGCCACGGCACGGCAACGGCATGGCATGCGCCAGGCAACGGCATGGCAACAGCATGGCAGCAGCATGGCAACGGCATGGCAGCTGTATGGCAATAGCATGGCCCGCCCACACCTCCGCCCACCCCCCCTCCGCGTCCCTCCACCCTCCCCGTCCGCACCCCCTCGACCCCCCCCCGCCCACCCCCCTCCTCTACCCCACCCACCCCCCTCCGGAGCCTCCCAGAGGGCCCCCATGGCTCCCGAGAGTGCCCCGACAGGGCCTCAAGAGACCCCCAGGAAGCCCCCTCGAGGCTCCCGAGCGGCCCCTCAGAAGCCCCAGAGGCTCCCCCGAGGCTCCGAAGACGCTCGCAGAGGTCCTAGTGACAGCCCAGAGGCCCCCAAGACGCTCCAAAAGGGCTCCGAGAAGCTCCCGAAAGACATCTCAAGAAGAGACTCCGTGGGAGCATCCAGACGGACTCTCGCCCTTCTGCTCGCCCTCCTCGTCCTTATCCGCCTCTTCTTATCTCTTCTCCGTCCTGCCCGTTCCTCCTTTCTCCTCCCCCCCCATCCCCCACCTCCGTGTCCTCCCCCATTTCCTCCGGTTCATCCTCCATCTTCCCCCCGTTGGGGTATGAAGGCTTCCCGAGCCTTCTTGTTTTTCTGTCTGCCCCCTCCCCCCGCTTCCCTGATCAGGGCAACTCGTCTGGGCATCCTTGCTGGACGGGCTGGTGGGGATGCGCGAAGCGTCAAGAATATGGCGCAGGCATGGCCATAGTATGGCGCCAGCGTGCCATCTGTCTATCCAGCGCATATTAGGGGGCAAGAAGGAGGACAGCAGAGGGGACGAATCGGACATGGGGGACCACAGCATCACTCGAGTAACACATGCACTCCGCGGCGATGCTCGGCTGAGACTGACCAGTGGCTCAATATCGGGCAACATCCCAGAAGTAAACCGGCAAGAAGAGGAGAAGGGAGGAAGACGAAGAAAGCAGGGCCGCAGAAAAGGCAAAACCGGAAAACCACACCAGAAGCCAGCGTAGCCCGCGACCCACCCCGCGACCCGCCCGCTGCCCACCCCGCGACCCACCCGCGACCCACCCCGGGACCCACCCCGCGACCCGCCCGCGACCCACCCGCGACCCACCCCGCGACCCACCCGCGACCCACCCGCGACCCAAACCACGTTCAAGGTACAAACCACCATTTTCGGCGATTGCGGCGGGTTTTTCTGCATTCCTTCCAAGTGGAGAGACCGCGACCCACCCCGTGACCAACTCGCGACCAACCCGCGACCCAAACCACGTTCAGGGTACAAACCACATTTTTCGGCGCCTGCGGCGGGCATCTTTTGCATTCGTTTCAGGTGGAGAGCCTGCGGCCCACCCGCGACCACGTTCAGGATACAAACCACATTTATCGGCGCCTGCGGCGGGCATCTTGTGCATTCGTTCCCGGTGGAGAACCCGCAGCGCTCCCGCGACCCAAATCACGTTCAGTGTACAAACCAATGTTTTAGGCGCCTGCGGCAGGCTGCCTTTGCATTCCTCCCAGGTGGAGGTGGAGAGCCCGCGACCCACCCGCGACCTAAACCACGTTCACTGAACAAACCAATGCCGCACAAGCGCGGCGGCGGATTTTTGCATGCCGTCTGAGCCCGCAAGGACCTCTTCAAACCCCGCGCATCCACACCAGCCCGTCCAGCAACTCTGCCCTGACGAATTGCCTTGATCAGAGAAGGCGGGGAGCATAACATGGAAAAAAACATTCCGCTGCAGCTATCTGGGGAAAGGCGGGGGGAGCCAGGAGGAGTAAACAGGGGACGAGGAGAACGCGGAAGAAGAGAGGATGTAAGGATAATGTGGAGAAAGAAAAGGAGGAGGAGCAGGAGGACGAGGAGGGGGAGGAGGAGGACGAGGAGGGGGAGGAGGGGGAGGATGATGATGATGATGATGATGGACGACAATGGGAGGACGATGGTGGAGGCCGATGAGGGGGAGGACGACAATTTGAGGACGATGATGAAAGGACGACGGGGGGAGAGGGAGGACGGGGAAGAAGAGGAGGAGGAGATGGAGGAGGAGGATGACGATGACGATGAGGACGAGAACGAGGAAGAGGAGGAGGAGGAGGAGGGGGATTTTTTGGCCACACTTGACCGAACCAGTAACAAAGGGGCCGCACAGCGGCCCTCCAGACTGAGCGGCGTCGAGGGACAGGAGACCACAGCGCACCCCTCCCAAACGGGGAGTGGGCCTTGGCCAGCCGCCTCTCGGCTCGCATCAGTCCGAGGATCCCGAATCAAGATCATCTTGGATCTTGCCTGCGACCTGGGGAGTGGTATCCTCCCCTCCTCGCGAGGGGTCCGCTCGATCGAGCATGGACCTGGGATCAGAGTCGAGGGCGGGTGCCACCGCGTGGGGCGACTCTCCACCCTCAAAACGAAACGACGCCGCTGCTTCCTCAGCGTCCGCACCACTTGGCACGGGGACAAGTCTAGACGACGCCGCCTCAGCCGCAGCCTGTCCCTCGACTCCCCCACCCGCTCCCCGCTCCAACGCCCTCGCTTCCTTCGCAGCAATGCGAGCTCGCAGAGCCGCCAGCCTGTCGATGTAGCTGGCATGAGCTGGGATACGCACAGGCGTGACCGCCTGTGCGTGCGAATTCGCCTCTTGCAGGGTGAGTGGGGCTTCATGCTCCGCGCATGTAACCGACAACTCTTTCTTGGGATGTAGTCCTCTTCGCAATCTCCTGAGAGCCGTCGTTCCCGCACTGCTCCTGTCCTCGTCCGTGCGGGGTTGGCGGCAGCGCTTAGCTAACTTGAATGCCCTATGCTGGGCAAAATAACCACACAGCATGCAACAGAAGAGTGGCTTCGACTGGTTCGCCACCTGAGTTGAGGCCAACTGATGGCCGTGACGCGGTGACAGAGTCAACAGCTCCTTAACCCTCGCGGGGAAACCAGAACAACCCGCCTCGGGTCTCGAGTCCTTAGTTCCACTGTAGAAATGCAAACAACCCACGCATCTAGAGCCCCACAGCCAAGGCTCCCACGAGTGCCAGCCGTCAGTCTTATCAAAAAGTTTGACAGGGCGCTCGTTTGTCGGCGGACGCTGGCGTTGGACCCTCGGAAACAGTGGGAGGATCCCCTCGGCAAGGCGAGCGACTGTTTGGAGCTGCTCCACCGCGTTATTGACCTCCTCTACCTCCGCAACAGACGGTTGCGGGTGTAGTCGGAGGGCCGTCTTGGCTACTAAATCCGCCTGCCAGTTGGCCTGACCTACCCATCTTTCTGGGGCTCGGAGCGCATCTATAACACTCATCTCTCTGTGCGCTGGGGTAAAAACAGCTGGGGCATACTTGTTATTAACCATGTGCTGCAACGCTCCTCTGCGCAGGCCCGCATACTTGTGTTTGCGACTGAGCTGCTGCTGGGGAGTACTGTTGTGCAACCGAACGGCGTTCGTACAGTCACTGCAACACGCTTCCCCATACCTCGGCACGAAAATAAGCAACAGGCTCAGCTGCAGCTGCTCTGCTGCCTGACTCGTCTGCGGCAGCGACGGCCAGACCGCGCCCTTCGCCGTCGCGACCTGCCGACCCTCGGGCCCCGCGAAGACCCGCGAGCACGACGCCCTGGAAAGCTCTTTTATGGTATGCGGGGCGCAGGACCCAGACACACTCAGACCAGCGGTGTCGAAATCGTTCCATGATGGCGGCGAACCGTCCGCGGCGAACAGCATGGGCTCGTGCTCGTCGCTCGCGGCGGCCATGAACTAGCAGGGTGGCGAAACTTGAGTCCTGTGTAGAACTCCCCGGGGCCATCCTGCGCCTGCTGGTAAAAGAAATCAGTGGCCTCGACGGCCGATCGGGCAGCGCGGGCCTCCGGACTACCCACGCAGTGATGCAATCTATGTTGCAGCGAACCGGGCAGACTGCAGAGGGGGGCACAATCCCGATGATAAATAGCCAGCTTTGACGGCCCGATCTTGGCGCCAACAACCGTCACAGAACAGAGACTTGACCATGTATTTACCTTGGGCATTGAGCCCAATTCCCTTGCCCAACGCATTAGTGATACGACGTATCGGTTCAGCGCACACACACACGTTCCCCCCCCCATCCGAGCTTTTCGGCCAGGGACCTCCCATGGTGCCTCTGGGCTCCTTCACGCAGGAGGGATCCTAACATCGCGGGGGACTTGCACAACAGCGAGAGCTCGTTTCCCTTGTCATCCTTCCACCAGAGCGGCCCCAGGGCCCCCCGCCCAATTCGCAGAAGGGAGAGGAACATACGGCTAATGGGGCCCCTCGAATTCTTCCGCGTGAGACCGTCCTTCGGCGCCGCCAACCACATGTTGCGCAGCTCGGGAAGCGCGAAGAAGGCGAGCGCGGGCTTAGTTGTCGTCTGCCACGCGGCAGCAGCCCAGGCCAAGGCAGGCGCAACCATGCTGCGCCAAACTGGATCGCCAAGCAGCACTGTCTTCGCCTGGGCCGAGACCCCCGCGTGAGCGGGTGAGGAAAAAAGAAAGCATAACCGACCTGATCTTCTTTAGCTCAGCATCGCTGCAGCCCGCTATCGCGCCCCCGAAAGACACCGCAGGTCGGACCCCCGCCGCGTAGATCTTCCCAATCCTACTTTTGTCCCTGGGGAGGGCCCGCCTCAGACGCTTGAGATTACGATGCCTACGAATCATATCGGCAAGTCTAACTTTCTTCTTGCTACAGGCCTGCTTCGCACTCCTCTTAACACCAGGGGCCAGATCGACTCCCAGGGAAACCACATGGGTTCCCACAGTGCCCGCCAGCGTTCCGAGGCGACGTCCGGTCCGCAACGACAGAGGAGGCGAGGAGGCAAAGGTCAAAAGTTTGTCGGCAGCCAGTCCGGCCCCCAACTCGCTCTGAAAAACTTCGCGAAGGTCCTCGGCAGCTTTCTACAGCACCCCCGCGACATGGTCGGGGCTTCCATAGGCGGTGACCGTATCATCGTCAACGTAGGAAGCCAGGTCCACATCACGGTTGCGCTCGAGAAATTCGTCGAAAGGCTCGAGCGCATAAGCCTTAACATTAATGTCGTTGAAACACGACCCCGCAGGCAGCCCGCGCGAAGCATGCAGCGGGGCGACACTGTGATCCGTCCCAAGACGGAGGATGCGCGGGCCGCGCCAAAAATTGAAAGCGACCTTGACCACCACACTCGGCAGGCCCGCTGCCAGCGAACGCTCTCTGAGCGTGGTCAATCGGAAGGACTCGTAATACTCGGATTCGTCCCTCGCAAAAGCCTCCCGTCACATTCCCTGCTCCGACATGAGCTTCAGCCTTGACGGCCTGGTTCCAGATGCTTTGCTCCGCCGACCTCTCCGCTCCAAAAGCCCAATACCTTCTCGGGTGCCTGGCCTCGAAATCCTGGACCATGGGCCGTCTAGCTTTTTCCCGCAGCCTCACTGGGGCCGCGCAGAGCAAGACGGAGCGAAGCCCACCCTTGGGTTTTTCCAAGGGCGGAAACAGCATCCAGTAAACGGCCTTCGGGGAGACTCCGATCTCCTCGATCGTCTGGAAAATACACGCAAGGGCCTCGAGGCCAGCATCGCGCAGCATGCCGTAGTGTCTGATGTGCACGCCATCCAGACTCTGAGCCGCGTGAGGACTGAACGTTTTCAAGAGAGTGCGGATATCTTCGGGCCGCAAGCGCTCAAAACATTGTCTGCCCAGGACCTCGATGGGGTTCTGGGCTTGGGGAAGCCTTCCAGGAGGGCCCTGGCGCGTCGGCTTCATTCGCGAGCAGCTTGCGCGGGTTGGCCGATATATATATATATATATATATATATATATATATATATATATACCAAAAAAAACGGGGGCCGTCTGAACGATCGCGGGCAGCCACTTGGGTTTTAAACGGGAAAGATTGCGCATCTTCCGCGCCGAACCTGATGAAGCCTCGTGCTGCCACTGACCCCAGTTCACCTTAGCACTCGCGTCGAGGCCCGATCGGGCGCTGTCAAAGCCCCCCCCCCCCCCCCCCCCCCCCCAATCATCGAGAGCTTGCGTGATCTTTTCGAGCCAATCCGACAACTGGCCTCTGTCCTGAGGCCGAGACGCGACTAACTGCCTGGCAGCGCTGACCGTGGCGCCCAGCCTCGCGGACAGGCCCCCCCCCATGAAGGGGCTGCTGGATGATGCTGCAGATGTTAAACGCAGCCTGGATGTCCTGGTTCACACCCATGTCGCGGTTCTCATGCACTCGCAAGGCCGCGCATTGGAAGTCCCCATGGCTCTGCTGGAGCCAAATCCAACCTTCACAGACCAGTTCCTCATCCTCGGGGTTCCGTCGGGGTTTCGTTTTTTGTTTATAAAAAACACGAAAACGAAAACCACTGCGCCGAGGGAGGAAGCCCCTTGAGGCCTTTGTTCTTGATCGGGGTGTCCAGCTTACCATCCAACTCAACTTCCATGACATCCGAGAAACGCTTCCACGCGGCAGAGAGCAGTTCCCACGCCACGATCACCGAATCGACGCTGGCAGCTTAGTCAGCTTCTTCGGCCAGGGCCCTGGGGACCTCCCAACACGGTGGCTCGGGGGAGGGGCCAAACGGGGGCTCCCTTGGGAGCCTCTTATGCGTTTGATAAATCAACTGCTTGATCCCGCTAACACCTGCCTTGAACTGCAACTGCACAGGCTTGTGCGGGCGGCGCGGCCACGTCGCGATGGTAGAGGTCTTATCGACCAACTTCGCAACCGCTGGCGACGCCACGAAATAGTCAATGTACGAATTCGCCGCTGCCGTGGCACATGTCTCGGCTGGGGGCTGCATGATGACCATGTTTGCTTTGCGCGGTAACCCCGACAACTCGACGATCGACGACTGCATGTTCCAATCCGCTCCGAAGATGGCCAGGCGCTGGCCCTCGAGGGCCTCGCCCGCTCCCCTCAAAATCTCCAGGTTGCGCTTCGAGAGGCCTTCGGAGTCATGGAGATGCCCACAAGCAGCCCCCACAGATCGCGGCCATTGCGGGAGGTCCAGCTCGACAACAATCAGGCGATGCTGCACTAACACCCCACGCGGCAACCGACTTGGCCATCTGAGGCCCGCAGTGGTCCTCGCGAATATCGCCACACCTGCTGAGAGTTGCCCACGGCCAGCGAGAACAGAGGGCGAACCTAGCATGTGCCATCCCATCGCCAATGCTTTGGCCGTCTTATCCCCCTGAGTCTCGCCCGTAATGCCTATCTCCTGGGCGAAAAGGACCAGCGCTTCAGAACGCCTGAGCCGTTTCTCAAGAGTGCCCCAGCTGTTCCCGTTATAACACTCAAAAACCTGCCCTGGTAGGTCATCGGCTTTAAACGCAGCAGGCGTTGGGGGGGGGGGGGGACAGCCCGTCCCAAACTTAGAAACTTTGAAGCAAGTGCAGGGAGGCTGCCCCACGTAGGGCTTGGCTCTGTTCATGCTGGATGCGGCCCTGAGGTTGCCTCCACCAGGGCCGACATTCCCACTGCTCCAGGCTGTTTTTCTTACCGCACCGTTCGCCAGGTGGGGGCGAGAAATCGGCGACACCTCGCCGGCGCGGGCCTCACAAGAGGCCCCAGACAAAACACAAAACGAGTGACCATGCTCCAAAACGGGAGCTGTTCCACCAAAAGACCGTGCCTGGGCCCCCACACTGGAGGCCCTCAGTACATCGTGTACGCCTTCACCGTCAGGAACCCGAAGTTTTCGCCCTCTTGAAAGCTCCTGACGCCAGCGCCTGACAAATCGCACGCTTGTCTCCCCTATGTTCCTCCCAGAACTTCTCGGCCTCTTCGTCATCAGCGAAGGCTTGAGGTAGTCCTTCGTCATCATCATCATCCTCGGGGACAGCAGGAGGAGTAGCAGTGCCATCAGGAGGGTGATCCTTCTGCAGCTGCGCAATGAGGGGCGCGTGCTCCCTGAACGCCTGGCTCTCCAACATCGACTTGATCTCCTCCTTGCCTTCGAGCATTTCCGTGGGGATCTCCAGGGTCGGCGGAGCAGGCTTGGCATGTGGCACGCTACGAGGAATGGAAGCCACCAGTTGCTTCTGGAGGGCCTCAACTTCGACCGACGTTGGCGTGCTGCGTGATGTCGCTCTTCTTGGCCTCCAGCTTGGCGCGCACGTCGCGTAGCTGGGTGACCAACAACTCCTTGGCCGAGGACATATGCTCCTTGCCGCACGCCTTGATGGCCTGCTCGAGCTCCGCCGTCTGGGCAACCAGGGGGTCCTCCGCTTGTTCCGTTGACTCTCCTCCCGAGCTCGCACCACTCTTGCCGCCGCCGCCGTGGCCGCCACCCTGGGGAGAGGACTTGAGCAATCGGTCGAATCGTTTGGTGATACCTGCCAGCTGCTTCTCAAGCTTCGCCTGGCGCTTATCTCCGAACGCGTGTGACCCACCACCCCCACCGCGAGGACCAGCAGCACTAGAGCCCGCCCCATTGCCGAAGGTCTTCGCACGATCCAGGACATGCTTGGGCGCCCTTCGACCGCATTGACACTGCAATCTGCACGCCCAGTTACTCGTTCTTCCGCACTTCTGGCAGCCCCAATAAGGCGTCCGCGGCCCTTTGACGACTGCATCCATGCTTGGCTCCCTCGGGAGCCGGGTACGTATGCTCCAGCAGGAGCTCACAAATCACCAACACGAGCCAAAAGCCCGCAACAGCACTTGGCCGTTTCGAAGAAGCATGCTGTTGCAAGCTCAGGAAAACTCTGAGTCGAAATGGCTGAGGAGGAGGAGGAAGAGGAGGAGGAGGAGGAGGAGGAGGAGGAGAGCGCCATCGACAGGGAAGGTGGGGGCCACGAGGTCCGCCGGCTCGACGACGCCCGCGTCGCCCGCGCCCGCCCCCTCACTCTTATCCGCAATTGCGGGGTGCTACGTATATACATGCATGTGTGTGTCTGTATATATGCATACGTCTATATAGATAATATAGATACATGTAGATGCAACCAAGGAGTGGGCGTGCCCTCAGGTCCTTTCCCTAATCTTCCGAGCCTCGATTCTCACACCTGAGGGGTCTCCTAGGGGTCTGGACACCAAGTCGCGTGCCCCCTGTTTCGGATCCAAGGGGGGCCCAAGATCGGCCAGGGCTCCGAGAGGCCCGGAGGACGGTCCAAGAGGGCCCCGAGTGGCCGAACCATCGGAACAATTGTCCAAGACAGCCCGAAGATGGCCCAAGAGGTCTCAAAGACGTCTGAAGAGGCCTCCAAGAGCACTCCCAACAGGGCCACAATAGGCCAAAACCATCGATTTTCTCAGGTGCTCGAGCGATTCTAACGTTCTCGCCTTTTCGTCGCCCCGACGCTCCAAGACGTCCCATGAGGTCTCCAAGACAGCCTCCAGGCAGACTGAGAGGCCCCCAAGAGCGCCCCGAGACGACCCAAGAAGGCCCCAAGACGACCCAAGACGCGCCCAAGACGGCCCAAGAGGGCCCAAAGACGGCTCCAAGAGGAGTCCCAGCTGGGGAGCCCAAGCCGACATTTCGAGCTCTCGGCCCGAGGGCCCCCAGGAGTCCCCAAGAGGTCCCGAAGAGGCCCCCAAGGGGCCGCAAGAGGCCACACATAGGCCTCAAGAAGCCCCCAAGAGGCTGCCAGGATGCCCCCAAGAGGCCCCCAAGAGGCCCCCAAACTGCCCCCAAGAGATCCCCGAGAGCGCTTCGAAAAGACTCCAATACACATTCTTGATAACTCCGACCGTCGACCCACAACCCAGGCACGGTGGAGGCATGGGTCGAAAGCCATGCTTGATGCATTCGTGCATTTATGTAATGATGCATGTATGTATGTATTATAACTATGTTTGTAGTCACTCACTCACTCATGTCATTCATATGTCAAAGCAAACAGTCAGTCATGCATTATCTCACTCACTTATTCATTCACTCATTCATGCATTCATTCATTCACTCGTTCATTCATTCAGACATGTATGTATACATGTGTATTTACACATTTGTATGCACAATATATATATATATATATATATATATATATGTGTGTGTGTGTGTGCGATGCGTGCACCAGCTGGGTGCGGGGTCTGCTGCCCCCCTGCCAGCGCTTTGCCGAGACTCAGGCCTGCCCGCAGCTTTTGGCTCCGCATGCCCGCCGCCTCGCTGGACGGCGACCTGGGGCCCAAGTGGTTGGCCCCGTTACCACCGCCCTCAAGTCCGTCACGGGTCATCGCCGTCCGCCTGCCCGTGGCACTGCTGGGTGGACGCGCCATTGCGCCCACGGCACCAGCTGCACTGCTTCCTCTCTGGCCAGCTACTGGTGGGATCAGTCCCCCTCCGCACCCGCCTACGCAAGCTCCAGCAAGCAATACTACCCGCCCCCTCCAGCCGGCCCTTAGCCATCCCCGCTGCATTTGCCGCCTGGGATCCATCCACCTCTTGGCCCCCCGCTGGACAGGGATGTTGTCGACGAGGCCATTCGTTCCTCATCTCGGTACTGAAGCCGCTTCCTCTTCGTGCAATGCAGCCCCTGCTTCAGCCCCTGGGTGTGGCCGTGACGCCGCCCCGCGCCCGCCGCCAGGGGTGCAGCACTGGCTGGCCGCCTCAGCCGCTCCACGGTAACGCACCTCGCCATGTGAGTGCCCTCCCCTCCCTCCCTCCTCAGTCGCGGCCGCTTTCGCCTGTCTGTCCCTCCTCCTGCCGCCGGTTAATTTGCGCTTTCTGTTGCTCGGACCGCCTGAGCGCGCGCAGACTGCCTCTGCCGCGCTGCGACGTAGAAAGTGTGTGTGTGTGTGTTTTGTGTTTGTGTTTGTGTTTGTGTTTGTGTTTGTGTTTGTGTTTGTGTTTGTGTTTGTGTGTGTGTTTGTGTGTGCGTATATCCGCCACCGTGCACCTTCGACACGAAGTGGAGTGTCCCCAAGTCCCTTGCTCAACTCCCTGATCGTCAGTCCTCAATCCTGAGGAATATTTTACGGACCCGGACTCCAAGTTCACAGATCTCCTGGGGCATCCCGCGTCTTCTCGCGTTACTGTTTCGTAGCTAAGAAGCCCCCCAAGAGGCCCCCAAGAGGCTCGAAAGAGGCCCCCGACACCAGCCCCCCAGAGGCGTCAGAACTGCCTTCAGGTGGTCCCTGAGAGGCCTCGACACGATCCCAACGAACATCCAAGAGGCCTCAGACCCACAACAGAAGCACGGTGGCGGGTTGGGCCGAAGACCATTTTACCAGTCGCCCCCTGCTGATTTATCACAGGGGTGCCTGGCGTGCTGGACGGCTGGGCGGTTTTTGGTTCTAAACCCGCCGGCCACCCGTAGATTATATATCTCTCCAAGACTGCCGTGGTGTTCCCCGAGACGGCCAAGATGGCCCAAGATGCCTTCCAAGATGCCTCCAAGACAGCCAAGATGACCCCAAGAGAGCCCAAGGTAGCCCCAAGATGGCCTCCAAGACGGTCCCGAGATGCCACCAATTCTGCCAAGATGGTCCAAGAGAGCCCAAGACGGCCCAAGAAGCGCCCAAGAGGCCCCTAAGACAGCCCAAGAGACCAAAGGCCCGAAGAGGCCAAAATCATTGATTTCCCACTGGTGTTCCGAAATATGTTGGCAGTTGCTTCAAAATGGCCTTCCGACGGCCCAAGAAGCCTTCAAGCTTGACGCAAGATCGCCGAAGAGGCTTCCAAGATGGCCTAAGGAGGGCCCAAGAGACTCCCAAGACGGCCCCCAAGGGCCCCAAGACGGCCCGCCTCAAAAAGCAAGATATTGCCTCCAAGATGGCGCAACATACTCCAAGATGTCTCAGGATCGCCTCCGCGATGCCTCCCAAAGGCTCCAACACTGCTCCACGACGGCCTCGAACGGCCATAGAGCATCCTTGCAACACCAATGTCGGAGGTTGGGGGGTGAGATCGAAGTGGAACGGAGAGCCCCCCTACCGGGAAATCGATTTCGGTTTCGTGTTCGTGCGTGCCGTGCGTGCGGGCGAGGCGAAGCTGCGTGGGCGGGCGAGAGGAAAGTCTCCTGTGGTTGAGGCGCGGCCGGACCAAATGTTTGGCGAGCCGGCGTTCGGGGCCGCGCGGTGTCCCGCCGCTGTCCCGCCGGTGTCCCGTCGGTGTCCCGTCGGTGTCCTGCGGTGTCCCGTCGGTGTCCCGTCCTGAGATCGATAGTGAGATCAATCGTGAGATCGATAGTGAGATCGATAGTGAGAAATCGATAGTGAGATCGATTGTGAGATCGATTGTGAGATCGATAGTGGTATCGATTGTGAGATCGATCGTGAGATCGATAGTGAGATCGATAGTGAGATCGATTGTGAGATTGGTCGACTGAGATCGATCGAGTGAGATCGATAGTGAGATCGATAGTGAGATCGATCGAATGCGACGTTGGCCCCCCCCCGCTTTCGCCGGCTTTCCAGCCGTTTGCCCTGCTTCGGCTAGCGGTGCCCTCGGATGTCGGCGCGAGCTCGAAAGAGCAAAGAAAACAGAGTTTCGATGGCAGTGCGTCGTTCTCGACCGCCGAGGGTCCGCCGTTGAGCAATATTTCGAAGCGATTTAAGCCGTGGCGACGAGCGGGGCCTCAGGAGGCCTCAAACAAAAAAACCATCGTCGTCGTTCTCCGCCGTTGGGCAGGTTCCCGGGGGAAGGGGATGGTACCAAGGCGCCCAATAGCGAAGGGTGACGTAAACAACTCGACACCAAAGCTCCCAAGAGCGAGCGGCAACGCAACAATCTCCACTGGCATCGTCAGAACAACAATCACCACTGTTGCCCATTGCTGGGCCCCTCCCCCCCCAACCTCCTTATCACCCGCAGGGTGGTCGTATAGGTAATTATGTTAGCCAGCGTGGACACCAACCGCTGGCGTCTTGCAATGTATGCGCTGCAATCTACGTGGTGCCACCAACGTAAGGCAAACCCAGGTGGTCAGGCGGCACCAGCATCGAACCGATAAATCGAATCGGATCTACCCGAACATCGAATCGGCTGAAGACGGCCAGCACACCATATCGGATCGAAATCGGAAACCAGATCGCGTTAAACCGGATCGGAATCGAAATAGGCAGGGCGGCCCTCCTCCGGGAGGGGGCCCCCCTCCAGGCGGGGCCCCCCCTCATGGAGGCCCCCGCCTGGGGTTGATCGACCCCCCGTGGAGCAGTGCATTTCACATATGATTCTGCCCCACCGTCATTGCAACATATAAACTCACACCATCCCAGTTGACTGCCACACCCCCGCTCCTTCATCCCTTTCACATAATTCAAACTATGCGCGCGCACTCGTTTATCAATTACCCCAGTGCGACCCTACCTAGAAGTTGGAGCCCCTAGGAAAGCAGCATTAGTTGTATGCTATGCTATGCGATGCCATGCTATGCTGCGCTATGCTATGCTATGCTATGCTGTGCTGCGCTATGCTATACGATGCTCTGCTAAGCTAAGCTATGCTATGTCATGCTGCGCTGTGCTATGCTCAGCTATATTATGGTATGCTGTGTTATGCTAGGCTGCGCTATGCTGTGCTATGCTATGCTATGCTGCGCTATGCTATGCTAGTGTGGGATGACGATTCAGACAAAAAGAAGGGGGGACCGATGAAAAAATAGTTTCCCACACCGGGGGGGAACGCTCAGAAGCAGGGCTCGCCTGTGTGGTCGTCCCAGAAGGCCCGCCTCTGCGACGACCACACAAGCAGGGCTCCCCGTGTCGAGGCAAAAAAAAAAACACGCCTGCGACGACCACACAGGCAGCGTTCCCCTGTGACGAGGCGCAAGGAAAGCACCCGCCTGTGACGACCACCCACGCATGCAGCGTTCCCTTGTGACGAGGCACACGGGGAGGGCCCGCTTCTGTGACGACCACACAAGCAGCGTCCCCTTGTTTGGAATCTGAATGACAGGGCCCGCCTTTGTGACGACCATACAAGCAAGGCTCCCTGTGTCGAGGCTCAAAGACGGGGCTCGCCTGCGACGACCACATAGCCAAGGCTCCCCTGTGACGAAGCGCAAGGAAAGCGCCCGCCTGTGACGACCACACAGGCAGCGCTCCCCTGTGACGAGGCGCAACGAAAGCGCACGCCTGTGACGACCACGCAGGCAGCGCTCCCCTTTGACGAGGGTCGAAGAAAGCGCCCGCCTGTGACGACCCGACCACACAGGCAGAGCTACCCTGTGACGAAGTTCAGGGAAACTTCCACCGTGGGGGGGGCGCGCGCCCGAGGACGGCGGGGGGGGGGACGATTAACAAAAATAGTTTCCCAGACCGGGGCGGGGTTTTTTTAATCATCATCCGGGGCGCCGCCGCGTGAACACGACCCCCGGTCATTTTTTAATCATAATCCTCCATTGTGCTATGCTATGCTGCGCTATGTTATGCTATGCTACGCGTGGCTATGATATGCTCTGCCCTGCTCTGCTCTGCTATGCTATGCTATGCTGTGTTGTGCTCTGCTGTGCTGCGCTATGCTATGCTATGCTATGATGTGCTATGCTGCGCTATGCTGTGCTATACTAGGCTATGCTATGATATGCTGTGCTGCGCTATGCTATGCTACGCTATGATATGCTGTGCTCTGCTATGCTAAAGCTCGGCGAAGGTAAGATGAAGGTCCGCTAAGCTAAGATAGACCTACGCTAAGATGAAGCCAAACTAAGCTAACATGAAATAAGCTAAGCTAAGATGATATAGGCAACGCGAAGCTAAGGGGACGCAGCCGGGGGAACCGCGGGGCGGATGCCGGGGAAACCGCCCGGGGCGGGTTACACTGGCCGGCCCCTTTAAGCCCAGAGGGTAAGAACCTTTTCTAGGCAGAGCCTAGATAGGGAAAAACAGCTATTCCCCCAAACCTTTGCACAACAACCAAACAATGTTGACCCGCGCGCGCCGTTGCGCGCGCGCATGCCGAGGGTTTCAAGATCGAGGTCCCCGAAAACATGTGAACATCAATGGTTTTGCAACATCGTGTTTCAAAGAAGTCTGCGCGCACGCTTTGTTCATTCTTAACACAACCATCGGCTGTTCAACCTCTCCGTCACACCCGACCAAGTGAGCCTCCCGCGCGTGCGCGCCGAAATCATCCGAACGCCTGTGCCTGGTTGATGGGGAGGCACGATGTCTGTCAAACCACACCATGCGGGCCAATCGCGCCTGTTAGCCGCGCGCGCATGTCGAACTCTTTCCAACACCTTCATCACCGACACGTGGGCACCATCACCGTCATCGGCGTGATTGGCATCGGCGCCGTCATTGGCTTTGCCGTCGTCATCGCCATCAGCGCCACCAACATCGATGCTATCATCATCGTGTCTGCCACCGTTGTCGACGTCATAATGATACCACGCCCGGACGGATCACCGACTCGCACCGAAGTCTCCGCGCGCCAACGCGGCCTGCGAGACGCGCTGGGAAACCCCCGGCGGTCAGCGCCACCGCGGCCGCGTCGGTCGCCTCGGTCGCGACACACTAGCTGGCCACTTTGCTCGCGAGCATGCTCGTGCCACCGCGGCCGCAAAGACGCGCCAGCCAGCGCCATGCATTCATCGCAATCACCACCGCATGGGTTCTGCAAACGAACTTGCGGGTGGGTGGGTGAGATGTTTGCACGAGCGTGGAAAGATGACGACTACGTGGATATGACAACCTACGCGTCGCAGCTGAATTCTGCATTCTCAAAAACAAACCGGATCCACTACCACCCCCAGCACCCCTGGGTTAATGGCACGCCTTCTGCATTGTAATTTACATATGATTCTGCCCCACCGTGCATCGTACATTTGAGCTCGTATCATCCCAGGCAAGCCAGAATCCGCCCCCCTTTCATCCACTGCAGAAGTATTATGCTCGCGCGCTCGTTCATCACGAATCAGCAGCTTGCAAGCACAACTCCCTTGTAACATCTAAGACGACATGCACACGCGCGCGTCGTCGCGCGCGCATGCCGGAATCTGTCAAAACCTTAGGTTCGCAAAGCTTTCAAAACCGAGTGTGAAGCAAACGCCGGAACACACGCACACACACATATGGCCTCGCAACAAGCATGTTCAAAACAGTTTGCGGGATCTTCAACATTTTCATGCCGCAATACCAAACAGAACTCTTGCGCGCGCATATCGAAATCGTTCCAACGCCGTTGCGCGCGTAGCGTCGCCAGAATATGTTGCATCAGTTCGGGCGAAATGCGCGCGCGTCGTCGCGCGCGCGTGCCGCAATCCTTCAAACACCGTAGGTGTCCTAGGGGGTTCAAAATGGAGTGCCCCGAAAACATATCACAAACTAGTAGTTTTGCAACATCTGTTTTCAACAGGAACCTGCGCTCGCGTTTTTGCAAATTCTTCACGATAGGTTTCCTGCGGTTTCATCAAATTCTGTCAAAAAGACCTTTCGCGCCACATGCAGAATTTATTCGAACGCGTTTGCGCGCGTGCAGGAGGCGGGCGCAATCCGTGTCATATAAAACTGCACGGGCCAATCGCGCACGTCGGCCGCGCGCGCACGTCGAACTCCTTCCACGCAGCATGCATCGCCGACGCGAGGACATCGTCACCGTCATCAGCGGGCGTGGTCAACATCGGCGCCGTCATTGGCCTTGCCGTCGTCACCGCCACCATCGTCACCGCTATCGTACTCTCATAATCACGTCTACGGTTGTCGGCGTCGCCATGACACCGCGCCCTCCCAACACCGGCTCGCACTAAAGCGCTAAAGTGCCCAGCGGTCAGCGCCACTGCGGCCGCGTCGGTCGCGCCAAACTAACTGGCCGCTGCGCGCGCGAGCATGCGCGGGACAGCGCTGCCGCAGAGATGCACCAGCCAACGCCGCGCAATCATCGCGATTGCCGCCGCCTGGGCTCTGCAGACCACGTGGGTGGGCGGGATGTTTGCAAGGGCATGGATGTTGTCAACTCGCGTGTAAAAACCAATCTCCTTCCTCAAAGAAATTTAAGATTTCCTCCCCCCCCCCCCCGGGTTCAACGGTGCACCTTTTCGGTTTTGCGTGTTACATGTGCCTCATATAACTGTGCCCCATCGCCCATCCAGAATATGAACTCGCACCGTCCCAGGCAATCCCGACATCGACCCCCCCTCTCATCCCTGTCAAAAAATAGCTTGTCCGCGCAATCGTTTCTCAAAATTAAACAGTTTCCAAGAACCCATGAACAATCATTACAAAGTGCACGCGCGCGCGTCGTCGCGCGCGCATGCCAAGATCCTTCAAAAACTGGCGCCTTCGCAAAGGTTTCAGAATCGGGCTCCCCGAAAAAAAATGACAACTCATGGTTTCGCAACAAGGACTTTCAAAAAGAGCTTGCGCCCCCGCTTCTGCTAATTTTCAGAAAACCAACTCGGTCTTTCAGCTCTTTTCGCATGGTGCCACCAAACGGGCTGCGCGCGCGCATGTCAACATCGCTCGGGCGCCCTCGCGCGCGCGCTGTCGCAATAACCCTCTGCAGAAGATGGGGCGAAGTGCGCGCGCGTCGCCGCGCGCATCAGTCAAAAATCTCAGGTTGCAGAGAGATTTTTAAATCGGGTGCCCCGACAACAACACGTAAACGCATATGGTTTCGCAACGTCAATTTCCCCAAAAAAACTTGCGCGTGCGCTCTTGCGTCTCCTCAAAAAAAAAACATGGGTGCTTCAACATGTTCATTGAATCTTACCAAACGGGGCACTCGCACCGCGCGTCGCAATCATTCGCGCGCCCGCGCGCTCGACGTGGGGGGCGCGCGCCCCGTGTCAAATGGCGCCGCGCGGGCCGCTCTCGCGCGTCGGCCGCGCACGCGCGTCGGACTTTTCCCAACGCCCACATCACTGACGCGAAGACACCGTCATCGTCCCTGCGCGATCAGCATCGGCGCCGTCACTGGCCGCGCCGTCGCCGCTGTCGCCGCTGTCGACGCGTCTACCGACGTCGACATTGCCATAATGCCGCGCCCGCTCAAGTCGCCGACTCACCAGGAAGCCCCCGCTGGAATGCGCCTTGCGGCCAGCGCCGCCGCGGCCGCGTCGGCCGTGCAAAACTGGCCGGCCGTTGCGCGCGCGAGCATGCGCTGACTAGCGCGGCCGCAGAGATACATCGACCGACGCCAAGCACTCATCGCAATCGCCGCCGCGTGGGTTTTGCAATCCAAGTTGCGCGCGGGCGGGCGGGGCGATCGCGCGGGCAGTGGAATGGCAACTCGCTGCGAACATAAAGTAACTGCACCACATCTATTCCTGTATAACAAATTATTCGGATCTACCCCACCCCCAGGCCCCCCCCCCAAGACTTCGCCGCCCCCCGTCTCGTGATGCAATTTGCATGTGATTCTGCCTCGGCGCCCATCTTACACGCGACTTCGACCCGCCCCAGCCAGGCCCGTAACGTTTCCCCCTCATCCTCCCCAAGAAACAACTACGCGCGCAAACCCGCTTATCAAAAATCATCCGCGGTCAAGAAACTCTTGCAACAATGTAACACAACGCGCGCGCGCCCGTCGTCGCGCGCGCTGGAATCCTTCAAACAAATCGCAAGCGTCGCAAGGAATTAAGCATCGAGAGCCACGACAACACATGCAAATACAAATGGTTTCGCAACAAGGGCTTCCCCGAGGAACAAATACGCGCGCCCGTGCGAATCTGTTGAACAAAAACCATAAGCTGTTCAACATGTTCACACCAATGATACCATGCGGGCCTCGCTCGCGCGCACGTCGAAATCGCCCGAGCGCCCTTGCGCGCGCGCTGCCGCAATAACCCCCTGCAACAGAAAGGCGAAATTCTCGCGCGGGCGCGTCGTCGCGCGCGCGCGCCGACATCCGTCAAAAACCTATGGTTTCGCAAGGATTTCAAAACCGATTGCCCCGACAACCAATGAAAACGCATGGCGTCGCAACGTCAGTTTTGAAGAGAGTCTGCGCTCGCGCTCTTGCGATTCGCTAGCCCAAACCACAGGTTAGTGGTCAACAGATTCTGCCAAGCGGGCCTCTCGCGCCGCACGTCGAATCCATCCGAAAGCCCGCGCGCGCTGGGGGGAAAGCGATCCGCGTTAAATAAAACAGCGCGGGGCACTCTCGCGCGTCGGCAGCGCGCGCATGTCAAACTCCTTGCAAAACCTGCATCGCCGACGCGAGGACGCCGCCATCGTCGTCGGCGTGATCAGCATCGGCGCCGTCACTGGCCGCGCCGCCGCCGCTGTCAACATTGCCACCAGCATCGCTACTATCACCATCGCGTCTACCGCTGTTGACGTTACCATGATGCCGCGCCCACCCACGTCGCCCACTCGCACTGAAGTGCCCGCTGGGATGCGCCCAGCGGCCAGCGCCACCGCGGACGCGTCGGCCGCGCCAAACTAGCCCGCCGCTGCGCGCGCGGGCGCGCGCGGGCCAGCGCGGCCGCAGAGGTGCACGAGCCAGCGCCAAGCACTCATCGCAACGCCTCCGCATGCGTTTTTCTTACCAAGTTGCGGGCGGGTGGGCGGGATGATTGCGCGAGCAGTGGAGCTGGCCACTGCGAGCGTCACACATCAATTCCCATTCTCAAAAGAATACCAGGATCTACCCCCCCCTCCCCCCTCCCGGGTCAACGCTGCGCCTTCTCGCATTGCCATGTGCGTGCGATTCTGCCCCATCGTCCATCGCGCGCATGAATTCATGCCATCCCAGGCAGGCCGGCACCGCCCGCCCCCATTTCATCCTCTGTAAAGGATGCCACGCGCGCGCGCTCGTGCACCAAAGTCAGCAGCTTTCAAGAGCCCTTTCCCAGATCAAACAAAAAACGAAATGCTCGCGCGCTCCGTCGCGCGCGCGCGCCGAAATCCCGCGAAAATCCGAGGTCCCGCGGGGCGTTCAACATCGAGAACCACGCAAACATAGGAACACGCATGGTTTCGCAACAGGAGCTCTCAAACCAAAAAACCTGCGCGCGCACTCGCGAAGTCATGAGAAAACCATGTTTGTGTTTCAGAGCGTCCATGAACTGCTACCACACGGGGCCTCGCGCGCGCATCGACATCGCCCGAGCGCCCCTGCGAGCGCGCTGTCGCGAGAACCCCCCGCATCACATGGGGCGACGCGCGCGCCATCGCTGCGCGCGCGCGTGCCGAAATCCTTCAACAATCCTCGGTTGCGCAATGTTTTCAAATGGCGAATGCCCTGGGGACTTATTAAAACATCTGGCTTCGCAGCGCCAGGTTCCCCGCGCCCGCGCGGATTTCTAAGGGAAGTGGAAGCTGTCCAACACGTTGTCACATCCTGCCGAACGGGCCCCTCGCGCCGCATGTCGAACTCATCCGAGCGCCCGCGCGCGCGCTGAAATGGGGGGGGGATCCGCGCATCATAATGCGGCGCGGGCCACTCGCGCGCGTCGGCCGCTCGCGCATGCCGAACTCCCCCAAAAACCTGCCTCGCCGACGCGAGGACATCATCATCGACATCGGCGGGCGCGATTTACATCGGCGCCGCCGCTGGCCTTGCCGGTCGCCATCGCTACTATCGCCACCATCATCGCTACCACCATCATCATCACAATCGCTTGCAACACCGTCGGCGTCGCCCTGGGACGGCGCCCGCCCGAGTCACCGACTCGCTCTGAAGCGCCCGCCGAGATGCGCTCAGCTGCCAGCGCCGCCGCGGCCGCGTCGGTCGCGCCAATCAAGCCGGCCGCGGGCGCGCGCGGGCATGCGCGGGCTAGCGCGGCCGCAGAGATGCGCCAGCCAACGCCAAGCTCCCATCATAATCGCTGCCTTTGCCAACCCAGTTGCGCGTGGGCGGGCGGGCGGGGCGCTTGAAAGCGTGGAATGTTTCAACTTTTAATTGCAAAAAACAAATGCACCGCATAGAATCTCCAAAGGGAGAACCGGATCAACCGCGCCCCCGAGGCCGGACTTACTTGGGGATGTTCCATTTCATCGGATTCTGCCACATAACCCAACCTAAATATGAATTCGCATCGTCCCAGCCCAGCCTACATCGACCCCCCCCCCCCCCACCGCCATCCTCTGCACAAGCACTATGCGCGCGCACTCGCTTGTCAAAAACCACCAGCTGACGCAAATCCCTTACAACAAATGATACGAAGTGCGCGCGCATGCCGGGATCCTGCAAAAATCAATGGGTCAAAACCGAGTGTTCAGGAAACAGAACAACATGGTTTCGCGACGCGATGTTTTATATACTAAAAATGCACGCGCGCTCTTGCAAATTCAAAAAAAAAAAAAAACATCGGCCCTTTCAGAATTTTCACAAATGCGATCGAACGGGCTTCGTGCGCGCGTGTCGAAATCGCCCGAACGCCGTTGCGCGCGCTGCCGAAAGAAACCTCTGACAAGCGATGCGAAAGTGCACGCGCGCGTCGTCGCGCGCGCGCCGAAACCGAGTGCCCCGACACCGTAATAAAAACGCGAAAATAAAACGAACAACAGAACAAAAAACATACGGTTTCGCAACGCTAGCGCTCAAAAAAGCATGCGCTCGCGCTCTGGCGGATGCCTGAGGATAAAACCTAAAAACATAAATTGTTCAACGTTGTCGTGGAATTCTGAAAAAAACCTCTCGCGCGGCACGCCGAAATCATTCAAACGCCCTTGCGCGCGTGCTGGGGGGGGGGGGGGGGGGCACGCTCCGCGTTAAATAATACCGCGCGGGCAACTCTCGCGCGTCGGCAGCGCGCGCATGTCAAACTCCTTGCAAAACCTGCATCGCCGACGCGAGGACGCCGCCATCGTCGTCGGCGTGATCAGCAACGGCGCCGTCACTGGCCGCGCCGCCGCTGCTGTCAACATCGCCACCAACATCGCTACTATCATCATCGCGTCTACCGCTGTTGACGTTGCCACGATGCTGCGCCCACCCGTGTCGCCCACTCGCACTGAAATGCCCACTGGGATGCGCCCAGCGGCCAGCGCCACCGCGGCCGCGTCGGCCGCGCCAAACTAGCCGGCCATTACGCGCGCGGGCGCGCGCGGGCCAGCGCGGCCACAGAGATGCACGAGCCAGCGCCAAGCACTCATCGCAATCGCCTCCGCATGCGTTTTTCTTACCAAAGTGCGGGCGGGTGGGCGGGGTGATCGCGCGAGCAGTGGAGCTGGCCACGGCGAGCGTCACAAATCAATTCCCATGCTCAAAGGAATACCAGGATCTACCCCCCCCTCCCCCCTCCCGGGTCAACGCTGCGCCTTCTCGCACTGCAATGTGCGTGCGATTCTGCCCCATCGTCCATCACGCATATGTTCGCGCCGTCCCTGGCAGGCCGGCATCGCCCACCCCCATTTCATCCTCTGTTAAGGATGCCACGCGCGCGCGCTCGTTCACAAAAGTCAGAAGCTTTCAGGAGCCCGGTGGTCAGCGCCACCGCGGCCGCGTCGGTCGCGCCAAACTAGCTGGCCGCTGCGCGGGCGAGCGCGCGCGGGCCGGCGGGGCCGACAAAACAGCCAGCGCCAAGCACTCATCGCAATCGCCGCCGCATGGGTTCCGCAAGCGAAGTTGCGGGCGGGTGGGCGGGATGTTTGCAAGAGCATGGCATCTGTCAACTCGCGCGTGGAAATGACTTGCGCTACATAGGTTCCCATTGATAAATATTGGGTTGGATTCTGCGCCATCGCCCATTCTATATCTGACCTCATATCACCCCGGCGAGGCCGGCATCGCCCCCCCCCCCCCCCTCCTCCGCAACAGAAATATGCGCGCACGCTCGTCTGCAAAAGATCACCAGTTGTCAAGAATCCCTCGCAAACAAAAATCAAACGAAATGCACGCGCGCGCGTCGCCACGCGCGCATGCCACAATCCATCAAACACTTACGGTTGCGCAAGGGCCTCTCAATCGAGCGCCCAAAAAATATTGAAACAAATGGCATCACAACGCGGATTTTCAAAGAAAAGCTCGCGCTCGTGCCCTGGCGAAAGTTGCAAGAATTATAAGCTTTTCTCCACGGCGTCCTACTAGACGAGCATCGCGCGCACGCGCGTCGAAATCGCCCGAACGCCCTCGCGCGCGCGCTGTCGCAAGAAGCCCCTGCAACAGATAGGGCGAAGCGCGCGCGTCGTCGCGCGCGCGCCAAAATCTTCCAAAACAACCTCAGTTTCGAAAGGATTCCAATCATAACGAGCGCCCCGAAAACACATGTACTAATATGGTTTCGTAACAACCGCATATTCCCCCCCAGAGAGAAAACTCGCGCTCTTGCTCTGGCGATTCCTGTTGTTTTTCCCATAAAACATAGGTTATGCAACATGTTCGTGGAATTATGCCAAGCGAGCCCCTCGCGCTGCGCGCCGAAATCACTCGAGCGCACTTGCGCGCGTGCTGGGGCGGGGGGGGGGGCGCGATCCGGGTCGAATAATACCGCGCGCGCGTCGGCCGCGCGCGCATGCCGAACTCTTTCCGGAAACTTCATCGCTGACGCGAGGGCGCCGCCATCGTCGTCGGCGCGATCGGCGTCGGCGCCGTGGCTGGCCGCGCCGCCGACGTTGTCAAAATCGCCACTGGCGTCGCTGCTATCAACGTCGGGACTACCGTTGCCGACGTTGCCGTCGCCGACGTTGCCATAACGCCGAGCACTCATCGCAATCGCCTCCGCATGGGTTTTGCAAACCAAAGCGCAGGTGGGCGGGTGGGGCGATTGCGGAAGAAGTGGCGCTGACAATTCAAGTTGAGCGCTGGCGAATTGCAACGCGTAGATTGCCCGACATCTACTATCAGTTGGTTTTAGCAAAAACTGCTTCGGGACCCCCCCGTTCGACCGCCCCCCTTTGCGCATTGCAACTTACCTATGATGATGCCCCATCGTCCATCTTAACTTTAAATCCACATCGCCCCAGCCAGGCCGGCGTCGCCCCCGCCCCTCCCCGTCCTCTGCCAAGGGCGCACGCGCGAGCATTCGTTTACCACAAATCATCAGCCACCAAGAGCCCCTTACAACAAGCGGGGGCAGGTGTGCGCGCGCGTCGTCGCGAGCGCATGCCAGAATCACTCAACAAACATACGGTGTCGCAAGGATTGCGAAGTCGCGTGCCCCGACAACGATTGGTTATATAAACATGTATATATATATACATATATATATGTATATGTAGCATGGTTTCGCACGGCATTCTTTGCATAACAAGCATGCGGTTGCGCTCTTGCTGATTCATGAAACAAGCGTAAGGTCGTCCATCGAACTCATAAAATGTGACCAAGCAGGCCACTCGCGCGCGCATGTCGAAGTCGTTCGAACGCCCTTGCGCGCTCGCTGTCGCAAGTTTTTTTTTCCCGAATATATATATATATATATATATATATATATATATGCACACCTACGTATATATACAACTGTATATACATATAGCCCCGAGACGAAGTGCACGCGCGCGTTGTCGCGCGCGCATGTCGGAACCCCTCGCAAGTCTTAGGTTCCGCAACAAAACCAGAAACGAGGAAGCGAGTGGTAGACATGTAATGAACCCATGGCCTCCCGAGATCAGTTTTCAACGCAAAAACTTCGCGCTCTTGCGAACATTCCAGAAAAAACAATGAATTGTTCTACGCTGTCATGAGATTCTGCCAGACGGGCCTCTCGCGTCGCATGTCGAACTCATCCGAAGGCCCTTGCGCGCGTGCTGGGGCGGGGGGGGGAACGCGATCCGCGTCGAAGAATATTGCGCGGGCCACTCTCGCGCGTCGGCCGCGCGCGCATGCCGAACGCTTTCCAGAAACGTCATCGCCGACGCGAGGGCGCCGTCATCGTCGTCGGCGCGATCAGCATCGGCGCCGCGGCTGGCCGCGCCGTCGTCGTTGTCAAAACTGCCGCCGGCATCGCTGCTATCATCATCGGGTCTACCGTCGCCGACGTCGCCATGACACCGCGCCCGCCTTAGTTACCGACTCGCACTGAAGCGCCCGCTGAGATGCACCACGCGGTCAGCGCCGTTGCGGCCGCGGCGGTCGCGCCGCACTAGCTGGCCGCTGCGCGCGCGCGCGGCCGGAGAGATGCACCCGCCAACGCCAAGCACTAAATCGTAAAAAATAGGTTCCGCAAGGATTTCAGAATCGCGAGTCACGAAAACAAATAAAAACCAAGTGGGTTCGCAACGATGGCTTCCAAACAAAAAAAACAGCGCCCGCGCTCTTGCGAATTCTTAAGAAACCTGTATATGTTTCAACATGTTTATAACATGCTGCTACACGGGTCCCTCGCGCGCGAATGCCGAAATCGCTCGAACGCCCTTGCGCGCGCGTTGCCGCAACAATCCCTGGCAACAAATGAGACGACGTGCCCGCGCGCGCGTCGTCGCGCGCGCATACTCCTTGAAAAGTCTTAGGTTCCGCGAGGAATTCAAAAACGAATGTCCCGAATCACATCTGAAACTAACGCACGGTTTAGCAGCATCAGTTCTCAAAATAAGCCTGCGCTCGCGGGCTTACGGATTCTGAGGGCAGCCTGCCCAAGAGCGCCCCAAGATGGCCCAGAGAGGGGTCCACGAAGGGGAACGCGAACTGACCACTCCAGCTCTCCTCTCCATGAAGCCCCCTAGAGGCCGCAGAACACCCCCAACAGGGCCCAGGAGGCTCCCAACAGGCTCCGAAGAAGCTAAGCAGAACTCCCGAAAGACCCAAACACAGGCCCCCAGGTCTCCAAACCGCTTTCAGGATGCTCCCGAAAGGCTTCTCACGATATCCCAACGAACATCCATGAGACTTCTGAACCACAACCCAGGCACGGTGGCAGGATGGGCCGAAAGCCGTTTTTTGACTGTCTCGGAGTCCGAGATGTGCTCCATGCGACCGGATACGGCGAAACACGTCAAGACCTTTTTCCCTCGGGGCCCCCTCTATGGCGAGTCAGAGAGAAGCAGGAGGAGGAAGAGCCAGAGCGAAAGATTGCCCCCCACACGCGCAGAATTTTCCGCACTGGCCCACAGGAGACGGGGATGCGACAGGATACCGCGAAAGAGGCACAACGAGCAAGGGAGAGCACGCACGCTTCGGAGAAGAATGTCTTCCGAATCCGTCGCCGCACGCGTGACGGGGTGCAAGTACACGTGGGAATACCAGCTGCTCCCTTCCCCCTGATCCGTACCCTGGAGCTCGCCTTCGCGTTCCAGGGTAGCCTCGAGAACGCAAGCAACCGTCCAGAAAGGTCACGGGTCCCCACAAGAAATCCCCCAAAGGCCCCACGCAAACCAGAGGAGACCCCAAAGGTCAGCAACGGGTCTCATAACCGCCACACGCCCTCACGCGCGAGAAACTGTTCCATTTTCCAACAAAACCACGACAGCCCCGACACCACGCGAACACGTAGATTTCTAGCATGTTCGCATGCCTCGTCTTACAAGCGTACAAAACAGCCCCGAACCCACCAGGAAACACCCGCCCCACAAGCAAGCGACCAAAAATGCCCCCACGAGGCCCTGCAGAGCTCCCATGAGTTCAAGAACATGGCACCCCGAAATCCCGCAGCAAATGAGGATGGCGCAACGCATCGGAATCCATCGGCCAACTGGGGCCCTTATTGCAAGTCTCGGGGCCCTGGGGGGCCAGGCCACCATCGAACCCGCTGGGGGCATATGAGCCCCCTTGCCAGCAAACAGACGACCACTCCACCGCACGAAACAAAAAAAAACACACACACACACACACACACACACAACATGCATGTGGAACTTCACGCGACCACCTGCCAATCAAAAAAAAAAAAAAAAAAAAAAAAAAAAAAAAACATCCCCCACACTCGCGCAAGTTCGAATACTCTGCGTGATCGCGCAGGGCAGCAACAATGCAACCGCCGCAAGACTCAGCGCACCTTGCGGCGCAGAGGATAACGAAAAACATGCCGTGCGATTTACGCAGGCTCATCGCCCGACGAAAAGAAACACTAATTGAACTAGCCGACGGCCTGCAACATCTACGAAATCTGGCATGGGCGCCGACGACCTCGTCGCGCAACCAGGTTGCCAGGGAGATATCCCTGCCAATCATCAACTTGAACACGGTGGCCTGTGGAATTTCGAAGCCCTGGTTGCCGCGACGAAGCTTGCCCTGAATCACGGGCGGCGCTGCTAGAACCAACGTGCCGCTAAAACCAGAATGGTTTGAGGGGGAGGAAGAGGTAGGAAGGGAGGGAAGTGAGGAGGAGGACGAGGTAGGAAGAATAGTGTAAGATAGGTGGAACTTGTCAACTGGGCCAGATTGCGCGTCTTCAGACAAATGGAGTCGGTCGGCGCGCGCCTGGCAAACCACTCGGCCTTGGAAGCGAGACGGGGGCGTCTCGCTTCCAGACTACACTTGCTGCATCGCGGTCGACGCACACCGCAGCTTGAACCACGCTCTACCCTAGCAGATCTCGTTTCCCGCGGGCGTGGGCCAACTTGAGCCACAATGGCTACGGAGGGGGAGGAGGGGGAGGAGGAGGAGGAAGAGGAGGAGGAGAAGGAGGAGGAGGGGGGGGGGGAGGGGGAGGAGGAGGAGGAGGAGGGGGAGGAGGGGGGGGAGGAGGAGGTGGTGGTGGTGAAGCATCAACTGGTCCTGAATCCTGCTCGACGGATCAGCTGCGACCGATGGGCGGCGTGGGATCGCTGTGCCCCCGCCGATGTCAAAGAATCGCCATCCCCCGTGGCTCCCTCTCCAGGACGCATGGTTGGAGTGGACGGGTCGAAATCAGACGAACTCAAGGCAGAGTTAAGGTGGCCCCTACGAGGAGGAGGCACAGGAGAAGGAAGGCCGAGAGGAGGAAGGACAAGAGGGACGAGGGAGGGTAGGCGCCACCGAAACTCATTCAGGCAAAAAGCATTGCACGATACATTACAGATAATGCATATGTACTTAATGTCCCAATACTCTGCGTCATGGGATTTTGACTCAGACGCAGCTATGGAAAGTGAGACGCAATAAACCTACCCCTTTTGACTGAAAGGGGTCGGTTTCAGGTCTAGATTCACGAAGTGGAGGAGGAGGAGGAGGAGGAGGAAGGAAGGAAGGAGGAGGGTGATGATGATGAGGAGGAGGAGGAGGAGGGGGAGGGGGAGGAGGAGGACGAGGAAGAGGATGGGGAGGAGGACGATGATGATGAGGAGGAGGAGGAGGAAGTGTTAGGCATAACGCTTCCCCCCACCTGCCGCCGCACCGCTACCGTGAGAACAGTCGGAGCTTGTTGAGCAGAAAACTCTGGAATGCACGTGCATCTGGATGACCAAAACACGCGCACGTGTCTGCACGTATACACGTATGTGGCGTGTGTGTCTGCACGCATGCACGTATGTACCGTACGATAACATGATAATACACACATGCGCGTGTATGCATATATGATAGGCATTCGCGAACGTGTCCGATGGCATTGTATAGAATTTCGTGGACAGTGATATGGGCGACCGAACGTATGAGCACATCATGTTGGCGTGTTTTTGCTGCTTGTAGTAGCAGGTGCACTGTCATGAGCACGCCCACGCATGCGCAGTGGCGCAGCGCATGCCAACTCAAGCGCAACCCCGAACACACACCATGTCCTGGCAAGCCTGTCGGCAAAAGCAAACCTATGCCAACACGAAGGACGCCTTGCCCTTCTGTGGCTTCGCACCCTTGGTGGCCGACTCGAACGCCGAGAGAGGCCGGGTGACAGGGCCTGACCCCGCGGCCTCGCACACGAGAGCGGGGCGCTCGATGGTGATATGCGTGTCGCCCACGACGATGTCCATGGGCACCCAGTCGATCTTGGCGTTCGGGCGAATCTCCTCAGGTTTCTTGCCCTTGGCCTTCTGCTTCCCCTTGGACTTCGGCATCGAAGTGGTCGGCGGCGGCGGCGACGTCGTCGACTCGAGCGGGGCGATCGCCCCTTGGGCCTCAGCTGCGGCTGCTTCGCTCTCGCGAGATGGCGTCGGCTTGGGCGGCAGCGCAACCTTCGCAAGCCAAGCAGGGCAGCAGTCTGACTTGGCAGCATTCGCAAAATTGGAACCATTCAGCACCACTCGAAAGTGGCCCATGCCGCCGAGGTCAAGGATGCCAACCTTGCCCTGCAACGTCAGGTCCGTAGCATCAACGACTTTCCCCCAAAAGGGGATCCTGACATTTGCATCTGCACGAGTGACAAGCAGCAAATCCTTCATCTTCTTCGTCGGGTCGGCGTCGTCCCTGCTCTTCATGTCGATGGCGATGTCCACGTGCTCCTCGCTCATGTAGTCCAGGCCGAGCTGCAGGAAGGCCACGTTCGCCTTGGCCACGAACATCCTATTCAAGTAGTGGGGCATGCCTGCGCCCTGCGACTCGAGGCCCACCGTCGTCAAGCACCACGTGCCGAAAGGAAGGTTCGAAGGCGCCTCGGGGGTGTCATCGGCAGCATCAGCGAGTGGCGCTGCCACAGCTGCGGGCTGAGGGACCACATCCGCCCTGCAGGCTGCGAAGATGACCGAGATGCTACCAGGCTCCCCGAGGGTAATCGACTTCACCTCGTTCGGCCTGCTGTCGTCGAAAATGGTCGCAAGCGTCTTGATTGCCTGCTCCTTGCTGTCCTTGTGGAAGTTGGTCGGGAGCTTAATCTTGATGTCCTTCTCTGCGCACGCGCTCGCCAGTTGCGCGTCCTTCAGTTTCCTCAAATGCACGACGTACTCCTCCCTCGCCTTCACGTGCCCATCAGCTGGATACAAGTCCATGTGGCTGGCCGCGCTCATGACATGACACCACAAAGACATGAGCACATCGTCGCTGCTCTTGCCGCTCTCCTTGAAGATATCGATGAGCGGCGTGTTCGTGAAACCATCTGTTGAATCATGACTCTCTAGGATACTCGAAGCGAAGTTCACAGCAGCCTGCGGCAGGAAGCTCGTTGCAGACAGCACGCCGTTGCTCGACTCGTTTACGCACATCGCCTTCATGGGGCCAAGCATAACGCAGGAGTGAGCCATGATGCGAACTCATGGTCATCAGAACGCTCCACAAGTTGTCCACCTTGACGTTACCGCAAGCCTTCTGAATGACAGTCGCCGCGTTGCCATTCGGATCCTGAAGCATGGCTGTGAACTTGTCGCTGTTACTCAGCGAGGACAGGGCCCAGAAGACATTGTCCAACTGCAGCGGCAGCAAGTCGTAGAGTTTGGTGCGCATTGTGTTCAAGACGATCTGAGGGCAATCCCCTGCGCTCGTCGGTGTCTGCTGCAGGAAGGACGCGCATTCCATCATCACCTCGTTGATGAAGCACGTTGCGCCCATGTGGATCCTGATAGGGTTCGTCGGGTTGTTTTGCATGATGCATTTCGCCCAGATGTCGAGCAGCCCAGCGTTGTCCACCAAGAATGCCTCGATCTTTTGTTCATCCCAATCCACGTACCCTAGAGACTGTCCACTTGGCTCCTCCTCCTCCTTTTCCTGCGCGAAGTCTACATCCGAGAGCCGAGGCCGCAACTTCGCCCGACGGTAGGCCTCCGTCTTGATGATCTTGCGAAGGGAAGCGAACCCCTTGATGATCTTGATTCCAGGCTTCAAGGCACCATCCTTGTCGATGCCATCCAATTTGATGCCCTCTTGCATCGCTGCCACGCAGCACAAGAGGAGGTAGGTGTTGTTGACCTCGGTATTCTCGATGATCTTGTCCAGGTAGCCGCGGAACTCAATGAGTGTATCCACGGAGGTTGCATTATTGATGCATGAAGAGCGCTCAGCTGGCATCTTTCGCTTCTTGCCTGTCGCGCCTGTGTCCTCGGTGGTGGCTGTCAATTGCTTCGCCGTCGCGCTGCCAGCCATGAGAGTGGTGAAGCACGCCACCATGTCCGACGTGATCACCTTGAAAACTGGTGACGCCATGCCCTGTTGCAGCAAAGGGTTCTTCAGCACTTGCCCCGACCTCTGAGGGCACAGCATCATCATCATATCTAAGCACAGCTCGGGGTAGTTCTTGAAGGTCTTCATGACATTGTGGAAGGAGACCCAAAACGGCTGGTGGTTGTCGTTCTGCTTGTCCGCGAAGTCAACGCCCCTCATGCACCTGGCAACAAAGACGTCCCAGAAACGGAGGTCACCTGTCGACCTCTGGGCCACCAGCTCTGCAGGCCACGCCACGTCATCGACGACGAGCTTCTTCATCTGCTTGAAAGTCATGACGCAGAACTCGTACTGCCTGCTGCTGCCCCACCTGTCTGGGTAGACCTGCTGCATGAGCTCGCGCTTCTTCGCCTCGTAAACGGATTGCCCAAGCCCGTCGACAGTCCAACCGTGCTCTTTCTTCTTGACCTCGAAAGCTTTTTCGATAGAATCTGTGCTCCGCATCTTTTCGAGGAAGGTTGTAGTTGTGGCAGAGTGGTTCTCGGAGTTGCCCAGGTCCTTGAGCCACCTCCGCACCAGCGGCGGCGTGCGAGCGATGAAGATGGTGCAGTGGTACAGGCCAGCTCCAAGCGACATCTGCACTGGTCTGCACTCCTTCTTGGCATCGTCCAACCACGCTTTTTGAAGCCCTTCAACCCTGGTTGCCCAATGCAGGCATTCGTACTCCACGTCGGTGCCGATGACTGGTTGGTTCGGCAGCTGCACCAGGAAGGGGCCCCCACCGATACCCCAGATCATGCCGCAGGTCTTCATGCTCTCGGCCTTTTGATCGATGCTGGACTGGTCGCCCCTATCGTTGTTGACGGCGTCGCGACGAACCAGCCACTTTTTTCCATCTGTGGACACGACAGGGATTCTCACGTCGGCAGCATGCGCGTAGATGCTCCAAACCCTCTGCTGGATCTCGTACTTCGACACGCCTGGAGGCAGGCCGACTTGTTCGCATATATCAGTGATCGATTCATCGAAAGCTTTGTCCATGATGTGGCCTTGGAGCTGGGCGTTCGCCATCGTGGGCATGACCGCAACCATCGACATCGATGTGTCAAGATTGTCAAGATTGGCACCCCAGAACTGAAACGAGTGCGCGAAACCAGACGCACATGAGCCAAAATGGCTAAGAACGGGGGAGCGAGCAGGAGGAGGGCGGACCTCTGTCCTCGCCAGCACCTCTCGCTGGATGAGAACCTGCGGCACAATCACGGAAGCCGCCGCACGCTGGAAACATTGGTGCCGACAAAATGCACCAATGGCCGCGCGGGGTACCGCTGGCGCACCCCCTTGAGGCTGGCTCTCTCTGGAAACTTCCCACAGTGCCCGCTCACGGCCCTCCGATTACCGCGCTCAGCCATGGCTTGGTTGATGGCCTTTTTTTGGGGGGGGGGCTCACGACGCGGATAAGGACCCCGACAATTTTTGACCATGGCGGTCAAAGCTTTGGCTTGCCCATTGTGGCCCAAAGTCCCCCTGATATCATCCGACGGTTTGACCATTGTGGTCGAAGTCCCATTGCTACCCCCCGTGGTTTGACCATGGTTGTCAAAGCCCCCCTGCTACCCCACCCCATGGTTTGACCATGGTGGTCAAAGTCCCCACTGCTACCCCCCAAGATTTGGCCATGGTAGTCAAAGTCTCCCCGCTACCCCCCGACGGTTTGACCATGGTGGTCAAAGTCCCCCTGCTGCCCCCCGACGGTTTGACCATGGTGGTCAAAGTACTTGTGCTACCCGCGACCGTTTACCCATGGTGGTCGCAACCCTGGTTTGACCATGGTGGTCAAAGCCCCCCTCCTACACCCCCGCTGTTTGACCATGGTGGTCAACGTCTCCGTGTCACCCCCCGATGGTTTGACTATGGTGGTCAAAGCCCCCCTCCTACACCCCCGCTGTTTGACCATGGTGGTCAACGTCTCCGTGTCACCCCCCGATGGTTTGACCATGGTGGTCAAAGCATGGTTTGACCATGGTGGTCAAAGTGCCCTTACTACCACCCCGCGGTTTGACCATCGTGGTCAATGTACCTCTTGCCACCAGAACGACTTTGACTACGGTAGTCAACGCCAGTGTTGTTCTACCCATGGATGTCGCCCGGTGGGTCAACAAACTTGCGTGCAGTGCCTCGTTGTGACGCGTGTCTGATGTTATGAGTGTTGGGTATGCTCGTGTTGTGTTTTTGTTTTTCTGTTTGTTTTCTGTGTGTATTTCGTGTTTGTTGTGTGGCAAGTGCTTTATGTGCGTGTGATGTGTGTTGCTCTCGCGCGTTGTGTCATTGTTGTTGTGGCGTCAATCTGGGGTGCATTTGCTGTGTGTTGCATTTGCTGTGTTGCATTATTGCGTCTATCTGGCGTGCATTTGCTTGGTTGCATTTGCTGTGTTGCTTTTGCAATGTTGCATTCTGCATTTGCTGTGTTGCATTCTGCTCTTCCTCACCCTCCTCCTCCTCATTCGCCTCGGCGCGTGAGCGAATATCTACACGTATGTGGTAGAGCGAATGTCTACTCATGGGTGGCAGAGCGGATATGGACTCATAGGTGGCATAGCCCTTGGGAGAAAGACGATGATGATGAGGATGACGATGAGAACGAGGATGAGGAGGAGGAGGAGGAGGAGGAGGAGGAGGAGGAGGAGGAGAATGAGGAGGAAGATGGGGAACACTGCTTCAAACGATTTGGTCGTCGTCACAGGGGAGCGTTGTTTCAACAGGTTTGGTCGGGAATGCTTCCTCGCACGTGTCGCTTGCTACCGCTACCGTAAGAACAGTTGGAATTTGCTCAGCAGGGAGTTATGCACGCTTCCTGTTGAATTTCAATTTCACGACATACGCACATAACTCGGCTAAGGGGTTGGGGCATTCAGGGGTTCTCCTCATTTTTTGCTACGCACTCCTCGGTGCAGAAGGGATCACAAGTCACAGGCTGTCAAGGGAAGCGAGCACGAGCAGCACCAGATGTCAAGCCAAAGAAACAGGGCGCGGATATTCCAAAACACGCAAAGACCTATGGCCATCGATCGGGGTATGAGGAAGTGCCTTGGGTGGGAATCGCCCTCCTTAGAGGGACCCATCTGGCAATGTCTACACATAGGCGGCAGGTGGCAGAGAGGAGATGGCTACACATGTGGCATAGCCGCTGGGAAGAGGTGGAGGAGGAGGAGGAAGATGCGGAGAGCGAATATGGACACATGGGTGGCAGATCGAATATCTACACATAGGTGGCAGAGTGGATATGGACATATAGATGGCGTAGAGAGGGGGGAGGAGGAGGAGGGCGTGGAGGATCGGCTGCCGTATCAACATGTATTCCTAAGGCGCCCGTGCCCTGATGCACGTGGGGCAGCAAAATGCATCCAAGTGTGGATGGCCGACGTCCAGCCGCACTGCCACGCGCTCAGCGCATGGGCCGTGCCAGCGCAAGGAGCAGGATTGGCAAGTGAAAGCTTCGCTGGGGCCCTCAACCCCCAAGAAAGCGCAGACTACGCACTGCGACCGTTCAGCTCGAAAACCAGTGTAATCGGAAGGGCCGCAAAACGCACGAGCCTCAGTCAACTCCCACAACGCGAACACCCACTCAGGCACCTGCTCGCGAAAGGGGGCGGTTCTCTTTAACATGTGAGCCCCGATGTCGTGGGCGATGACCACTGCGTCGGGCAGGTGCTCGGTGAGGACCATCGCAGGCACATTGTAGATCACCCTCCGTCGGTTGTCCAATCGCACCCGCCTGCCCTGTCGTTCACCATATGTGCGACCCCAGTGGAACAAGAAAACAGAGGTGCCATGGTCAGACTCCGCCGACAACAGCATAATTTGGTCAGGCTGCGGTTCGACAAATGCGTCAGCTTGCGCCCGCACGCGAGCCACGGCACCTTCGGTGTCCGCAGCTGCTGCAACACGCAAGGCATCAAGATGATGAAGCAATGCGCCCATGTGCCCCCCTGCGCCATCGACGTCGATTGCCTCGGGCAACGGCTCCTCAACACCAGCGGCGTCGACTCCATCGGGGTCGTCGCACTCCTCGGCCTCTGCACCTGCGGCAGCTGGAGGCGGCTCATCCTCCTCCGAATGTGCCTTAGCTGCAGCAGCGGCCTCCTCTGCCCAAAGGGCCTCGTCTTCCTCCAACAGCTCCTCGAGCATCGCATCCAGATCGAAACCCTCCTCCTCCCCGTCGTGGTGGGGCCCTTCTGGGCCCGCGGCTGCTGGTGGCGCAGGTGGAAGAGGCTCGGGACCGCCGGGGCCCGCTGGCGGCCCAGGCCTCGGGGGCCGAGGGTGAACCACCTTTATGGCGAACTCTTCAGGTGGTCCCATCTCAGCATTCTGCAAGCTCTGCCAGACGAGCTTGCGGCGAATGAGCTTGACCCCCCTGCGCGAGTCGGGCTTCTTCTCAATGCACGCGTGCATCAAATCGTCGAGGGGCCGAAAGGACAATGGACGTTGCAATGTGACTATGCTTCTCGCTGTGTAGGCTCGTGCACTGCCCAACGCACAGTGCCCTCTTCGGCGAATACCCGACGAAAGCAAAAACCAATCACGTGTAGCCCCGACGTCAACTCCAGGAGCCTTTAAGGCATAACAATACGCTGCCCCAACATCGCACAACTTGAAAGCGTCCAGCGACGCCTTCAGTGCGATTGCCCGAGTTCGCGGCATCATGCGCGCACAAGGTCTCAAACAAAGCGGCGCGCGCTCAGGAGCGGCAACAACCTTAGAGAATCGCCCTGTCAATATTGTTGAATGTGCCTAAGGCGATGGAATTCGAAGGGGGTCGACTCCAACCTCCAACTGCAAGCCGATGCTTTGAAAGCGCCGAAGAGAAAACCCGAAAACACAAGTTCCGAAACAAAGCTAACCAGCCAATTGCACATGCTACGCCACCCCGTGAAGCCCACCCGCGTGCTCTAGATGGCCTCGCATATGATTTCGGGGGCCAGTCTACGATAAACCAACAAGGGAACTTCGAAGAAAGAGACGCCCCCCTAAGCAATTCCATCACCCCGAAGGTCCTTCATGTATTCCGATGCAGCAGGATCCAGGTCAGCCAATTCCCGAGCAGTCAAGTCGATGTTCTTCTTGGTGCTCAACCTCGCATTTAAGAGTGGTATGCTCATGTGCGGCGCTCTCTTGCACATGACCTGAATGACCGAGTTTATGCCTTCCAGGCTTTGTGTGTCCAGGGGCCAGACCGCACGGAGTGCCATGAGGCAAGCTGCCAGAGGGGCCGTCAAGAGCCCAGAGTTCGCCGAATAATTCAAGACGTCATGGAATAACAATTTGAGCTTGGCTGCAATGTCAGAATCGCGCCGCCTGAGGCAACAGTCTGGAGTGTCCAGCAACAGTCGGGCGATCCGACGCCTCTCGTAGCAGTCCTCCGTGCGAGGCTTCATAAGCATCTTTAAGAAGATCGCTGGAAACGATATGCAAACCTCGGGGACCACGAAAGCAGCAATCCCACTCCTACTCTCCCTAGTCCTGCTCATCCCCCCCCCCCCCCCCTCCTGAGGGAGGGAGGAGGGCAGCCCACGGATATGCTACAGTCAGATCATAGGCATCAACAGTCAAAAACACAGGGTCATGTCACTTCAGACTGAAATGACAGGATCCTGTGGTTTTGACTGTTGATGCCCAGATCTGGTTTCTGCTGTTGCGCCGCGCAGCAGCAGACACCAGATCTGCGCGTGATTGTCCTGATCCTCCTCCTCCGCCCCCTCCTCCTCCTCCCCCGCCCCCCCCTCGCCGCCCTCCTCCTCGCCCCCTCCATCGTCGCCGCCATCGCCAGCGTCGGAATCGAGTCCGAAAGTCGAAATAAACACATTGAAACTCCACCCTCGGTCCTGGTGAACACGAACATCCCAGCCAGCTGCAGCCAGTGCAACCGACGCCACGACGAGTTGACGAACTCCTTGGCGGTGTCGCTCGCGGCCACCAGCATGGCGAAAGGCCGCTGCGAACTCCGTGCAGTCGTCGGACAAGAGCTTGCTGAAGTCCGACGCTATGATATCCACCATCTCGCATACGAGCTCTGACATCGGCGTCTTGCCGTAGGTATTGTCGTCATGTTTCAATGTTTGTTTGTAGGACTTGCCCCGCTCCTGCGCCCAGCACAAGAAGTGAAGTAATGGCGATTTTGCTTTAAATGAGATGAGGCAAGTGATCTGAAATATATCAGAGCCAAGTGCATTCACTGAGTTCATCTTGTATTTGGCACCCATGACTCGCCAAAATCCTGGGGCGTCCTTGTTCCCTGCGTCTGCTCCCAGGTCTTCCCCTGCGTCCGCTCGGTTAGCGTTGGTATCGAAAGCTCGTCTGAAGACATCGGCCAGGAGACAACCGCCGTTCACGGGTATGCCCTCGACAGAATCTATGGAACCCCATCGGCCCCGAAGTACCCGGCCAGGTATTGACCCACCTATGTTGCTCCATACGACAGATCCAATGGTTGAGCCAGCCTCTCTCAGTTTGCGAGCGCTGCCAGGGCAGCGCCACGCACTCGACGCCCCAGACACGGTCGTCGAATAAGCAGGCAATGCGTTCCAACAATCAAGTTCGGGCTCGCTTTCCCAGAAGTCGTCCCACTCAAAAAAATCAATGAAATCCAAGACTTGCCGAACTATCAAATGCATCTGGTGCAGCAAGCACCGCGAGACCATCGTCGCGATGTCTGGGCAGCACGAAAGATAGTCGCACACGTATTTCGTCATCCTCGTGTTCTCAGGGCCTGCGTCGAACCCGAAGAAGTAGATTGACAGTCGGCGAAGGCCTGCTGCACCATGCGCTGCATCTGCCTCTGCGCGCCTCTCTTCCCACGTCGGGCAATGCACTGACTGCATCTCTTTCTGGACCATCGCGTGCAACTCAG
>CAUYUJ010014014.1:92500-147500 GCA_963575745.1 Prorocentrum cordatum
TGCCAAACTTCTGAATGGTGTTGGCTATTTTGAAACATACCAGTGAGGTCTCGGCCAGACGGCTTAGATGGCCTCCAAAACGGTCCCAAGACACCTCCAATAATAGCCCCAAGAGGGCCCAAGAGAGCCCCAGGATGCCTCCAAGAGAGCCCAACCCCACGACGCCCCAGGAGGGCTCCAAGATGACCTCCAGAAAGCCGAATGTACTGATCCCTTTGAATGTTTGATTGGTTTTAGCTTCCTGGCCTTTTCGGGTTCCCGACGCTCCAATACGGGCCCATCGGTCCCAAAGATCGTCTCAAGAGTCCCCAAGAGGCTTCCCAGAGGCCCGCGAGACGGTCCAAGAGGGCCCGTGCAGCCCAAGAGGCACCCAAGACTGCCCCAAGACGGCCCCAAAGCGCCCAAAGAGGAACCCACGACTGCCCAGAGAGGGTCCCAAGACGGCCTCCGAAGGCCAAGGGGTCCCTTAGAGGCCCCCAAAGGCCCTCAAGAAGCCCCCAAGAGGCCCGAAGAGGCCCCCAAGAGGCATCTCAGAGACTTCCAAAAGGCCTCTCAGAGGCCCCCATGAGGCTCCCGGGAAGCTCCCAGAAGGCCACAAGAAGGCCTCAAACGAGGGCTCTCTTTCGTCCTCCTGCTGCTCCTCCTCCTCCTCCTCCTCCTCCGCCTCCGCCTCCTCCTCCTCCTGGTCCTCATTCTCCCTCCTCTCCTCCTCCTTCTCTTCCTCTCCCAAGTGCTTCCCCAAGGAGGTTCACAACGGCTGGGGGAACACATAGAGTCCAATAGCTTGGCCAGACTTCGGCCCAACGTTTGGCCGCGTGGGCAGATCCAAAACACAGAGGACGACAGTGAGTCGCAGGGCGTCTTCGATCCGCCGCAACCTGTTGGTTCCAAGAGGGGTTGCTGGTTTATGTTGCCCCCATCGTACTTAAGGATCGAATCCCATAAATGATTTCGAGCACCAAAAAACCATGTCGAACGAGTATCGCCTCTCAGGGCCCGACACGTGAACACTTTCCAATGTCGGTACTTTCCTGGTGGTCGACATTCTTTCTGGTGGCCAAGGCTAAAGCAGGTTGGAACATCATAACTGTTGGCGTGGAAGATGATACGTAGCTGCTTCAACCCTTCCGACATGTTCCCAATGTGGTCTCGGCCGATCCAGCCAGTCCACCGGAACCGTTGAAACAAAGCGACTCCCGTTGCTTTTCCCGCAAGGTAGCTCCAAGAGGACCTCCAAGACAACCAAGTTGACCCGAGATGGCCTCCAACGGTCCCAAGACGCCTCCAATACGGCCGAGGAGGCCCCAAGAGGGCCCAAGACGCCACAACGACGGCCCAATAGAATCCCAAGACAACGCAACGTGCACCCTGGCTGGATCGGAGAACTGAAACGAGCACAACTACACCATTACACAATTTTGGGAACTTGTGTAAGCGTTGCACCACTACACCGTTACACTAGTTTGCACAATGGTGCGCGCGCTACACCACTACACCGGTACACCACTTAATTGGCTGCTACTAACACTGCACAACTACACCGTTACACCAATATGCGAATGATGTACGCGTTACACCGTTACACACTAATACACCATTACACATTGTTGTGGAATGGCCTGGGCTTTATTTACACCACTACACCAATACACCGTGTTGTGGGATGGTGTATGCTTAACACCATCACATCATTACCCAGTACACCTTTTTGTGGGATGGTGCACTTTAACACAATCACACCATCACACCACCAGGTGGGTGGATGTTGTATAGATGCGAGAAGGAGCGTTGCTGCAAGTGCAACTTTGAACCCTCCCCTAAGGATCCTTAGATGGGGGGGGCACAGACGCTTTCTGCGCCCTCAAGAGGGCTCAGAGACAACAGGACATGGCTTCAAAACGGCACAGCAAATTCCCAGGACGGACCAACAAAGTCCTGAGACTTCCTATTCACCATGATGCGATCTGGGCGAAAATGCACGTTGTATATATCAACGAGCAGGATCGTGCTCGGAAAAAATAGTTTTGACCCCTCCCCCAATTATCCCTGGTGGGTGTCAAACCGCAGTCTGCGACCCTCAAGAGGCTTCAGAGATAGCCGAAATGTGTTACAAAATATCCCGGCAAAGCAACATAACAGCGATGCGTAGGAGCATATCTGGAAGCATTCCCCTTAAGATTCAGATGAGAATCCAGTTGTAGAATTCTGCTGTTCTCGCAGTCGTAGTCGCATTCGCGATGACAGTCGCAGTGGCAACGGCAGTCGCAGTAACAGCCTCAGCCTCAGCCTGCCTCAGCCTCAGCCTCAGCCTGCCTCAGCCTCAGCCTCAGCCTGCTTCAGCCTCAGCATCAGTCTGCCTTCAGCCTCGGCCTCAGCCTCAGCCTCAGCCTCAGCCTCAGCCTCAGCCTCATGCATCAGCCTCAGCCTCAGCCTCAGCCTGCCTCAGCATCAGCCTGCCTCAGCCTCAGCCTCAGCCTGCCTCTGCCTCAGCCTCAGCCTCAGCCTGCTTCAGCCTCAGCCTCAGTCTGCCGTCGACCTCGGCCTCAGCCTCAGCCTGCCTGCTTCTTGGCCCGTCTTGGGGCCCTCTTGGGCCGCCTAGGGGCACCCTTGAGAGCCTCCTGTGCAAACGCGGGGCGAATTAGGAAACCTCTGGGGTCGTCTTTGATCGTGTTATTTGCCGAAAACGAAGAGACAACACATACACGGTTTCTCGAAGGGGTGGAGCGATGTTTGCTTCTCGGGGCCCTCTTGGGGGTCCTTTTGGATTGGTCTTGGAGCGTCGTGGACGCTTCCCCTCTGGAGCCGCCTTGACGGCGGTCTGGGGCGCCTCTTGAGCCGTCTGGCAGCGCTGAAGCCCGAAAAGGCTTGAATGCACAAGTCGATCGAACACATTGCGAAAATAGCTAAATTTGGACAGTCGGAGCACTCGTCGGGGTCCTCTTTGAGCTTGTCGGGCAGTCTGATACCTCTGGGGGCGGTCTTCGGGGTAATTAGTTCGGAGCAACATTGGGCCGTCGGGGCGGCTGTCCGCTCGCTGTGGGACTTGTTTGGCGGCACCCCAGCAACGGGCCCGGCCCCGAAGCGCCCCGATGAGAGTCGGGACCCCGCCTGGACAAAAAGGTCACATGGGCGGGGGGGAGTTTTGAAAAAGTGTGCCGGCCGGGGGTTTGGGATCTGAGGGGGCATCTTGGGGCGTCCTGGCGACGCAGTGGCCGTCTTGTGACCATTTCGGGCTGTCTCGGAACGCTCATGGGGCCTTCGAAGCGCGTCCTAGAAGCGCCCCGAGCGGTCTGGAGTCTGGAGGCTGTCTTGTCCGGTCGCGGAACGCCGTGGGGCCGTCTCAGAACTCCCAGGGCCGCCACGTTGACCCTGGGGGAGGGCGGAGGCCGCTCTCTACTAGCGGACCCCCTCTCTGGTGCCCGGGGGCCAGAACCGCCCGGGTAAGTATAGACGTAGATTTGCGGATACCGCCATGCGTGTGTGGATATATAACACCTACGCACATATTTACTTGTCTTTATGTGTGTATACACATACATGTGTGAATACACCCATGTATGTGGCTATGTATGTCTGTATGTGTGTCTGTATGTGTGTATGTGTGTGTTTCTCCCTCCCGATCCAGAAGCCATGGGTCCAACAGGTTGGAATCTCTTGGGAGCTCACCCTTTGCTTCCGCTGGCCTTCCGCCGGCTTCCGCCAGCGGAGCTGCCGCCGTTGTACTTCCGCCGCCCTCCGCCGAGGAAGAGATGAAAACGCCTCCGATCCCTCGACGGGGAGTCCCATCTGGAACGCGACATGTTGTTTTCTTTTGCTGGCCTCTGGCATGGGCCCACGGACAGACTGATGCGGGAGGGGCAGAATAGAGGAACAAAGCAATGCACAGTGACACTTACAGAGGTCCGCGCGAATTCGTCTTGCACCTGCGCTGGACCACCCTCCCTGGCGGGGCGGCGCCGGAGGCGCCGCCAGGGTGGGCCCCAGCGCCGACCCCAAAAAACTGCACGGAAGTCTCAACGCTTATTAGACGAGCGCGTGCCACTGCTCGCAAAGTCACTCCTCTACTCGCAAATGGCCTGGATCCCCCGCGGAGGACCTACGATACATTACGTCCGAGCAGACACGTGTTCTTTTGCTGGACGTTTGCGAGTAGGCCCTTGGAGAGTAGTGGAACGCGCTCGGTGACTTATGCTCATGATCGAGGGACGCATGCAAACACAGTGGCAGCACTCGAGCGTTAAGTCGGGCCTGTCCCCCTACATGCCGATCTTGGACGAAAAATTACATGACAGGCCCGACTTACCTCGAGCGACGCCTTTCCTTGCGCCCAATCGAGCGGCCGAGCGGCCGAGGCCGCGCCGCGGCGCTGCCGAGGCAGAGGCGCAGAAGGGGGGGCCACTCTGCAGTCTGCAACGCCAGTGGGCCTCAGCGGAAAGGCAAAAACCTGCACACGCATTATCAACGGTCGGCGCTCCGCGCGGAGCTCCGGCACTTTGTTGCGTGGGTGCCGCCCGTGGCCTCCCTCGAGCCCTGGCCTCCAAATTCAGCCTCGGGAGACCCAAGAGGGGGGGGCCCTGCAGTCAAAGGGCACGACGCCAAACTGTGCAGGCCCCTTCGTCGAGGCTCCTACCAAAACCCAGGGGCCTGGGCCTCGCTGAATGGGGAGCCATGGTGATGGGGAGGGGGAAGAGAAAGGTGTCCTTCTCGGGCACCGAAGGCCCCTTCTGGGCCCCAAACAAGGGCTCCTCGAGGGGCCCTGCAGGGCCCCTTTTCTGCAGCCCTCGCTGCCTCACCCCCCCCGATCGCCCCCCCCCATTACGCGACGCCCCGGGGGCGAGCGGCCTCAGAGCTCCGGCCTCCCTGCTGCCCTTGAGCTTCTGGCTGCGGAGGGCGATCTGCCTCGGGGTCGCCACGCCCGCCCCCAGTGCTGCTCGCACCTCGGGCGACCTCCAAAAGAAGAGGAGGAGGAGGAGGAGGAGGAGGAGGAGGAGAAGGAGGAGGAGGAGGAGGAGAAGGATCAGTCATGCCATTCCAGTTTTTCTTGAACCGGATTTATGTTGCAACCCTTGGTGCGTCGAGGCGGCACGGATCCAGGGACATACCTGAGCGGGGGCGCGTCGGCGCCCTGAAAACATTGATACCACCCGTGTGGTGCCAGGGCGAGGTGAGCAGGACTATCCGCGTTAGCGGTTATATAAGATGCAGCAATCAGCACAAAGCTGATTGGTTTCCCTGCAAGGGGGGTGGAATTCTAAAAAAGACTAAGGGCGATGGTGGGGCTGTTGGACGGCGAGAGGAAAAGCTGCAAGCGAAAACCCTCACTCACTTCCTGAATCCCATGCTAAAGCAAACCCATCAGTCATGCCATTCCAGTTTTCCTTGAACCTGATTTCTGTTGCAATTCTTGGTGCGTCGAGGCGGCACGGATCCAGGGACATACCTGAGCGGGGGCGCGTCGGCGCCCTGAAAACATTGATACCACCCAAAATACGCAAAACTCGTTAGCGGTTCGAGGCGCTCCAGTTCAATCTAGCTTTCGCCCAAGGCACCACCGAAATACCGGAACAGCAGGCGGCCCCAAGTACTCTAGCAAACCCATTGTCGATGAAGATTTTGGCCAGGCAGGACCCAAATCGATAGGGAAAGCGGCCGCACGCTTAGTCCAGCGGACCCCCAGAGGGTCCCCTCCAGTCAACACGATGTGGGGCTGCTTTGAGTACTCACAGGGCTTAGTTCCGTAGCTACCACACTTGAAAATCATGTTCTCGATTCCTATCAGTCCAGCGCATCAGAGGGTCGTAGGTTTTTTCCATCTGGCCCCAAAACCACACATGTGAGTCACTACGTTCTCGACGTTGAGGCCTCGACAGAGGCCTTGAAACTCGGGGGTGGAACAGATCAGGCTCGTCTGCGGGTTCTCGATGGCCCACGGTACGCTGCACTGAGAAGCGTAGGCACAGAACTGGGCAGTCAGCTGCATGAGGCGGGTCCCCATCTCGAGCTGTCTCCGAATATGGGGCTGAACATCTGGCAGCCCAAGGATACGTTGCTTGGAGCGAATCATTGGCCTTCTCGCAATACTGCACGTGGTACACGGGGGGGCGCAGAGCAGGCCGAGACAGCGAGGATGTGCAATCAGCCTTCGGATGCGCCGTTGTACACTGACACGTGTGACATCACCCTGCGGGCCTTGCAAGATATCGAAGGCGAACGCATCGATCCCCCTCCGTCTCGCGGCTCGGCTGAAGCTGCCACACCCGCTGAAAACTTCAATCACGAAGAAGCCTTTCCTGGCGGCACGCCTCGGTGTGCGCGAAGCTGCTTGCCGGCTCTCAGCATGGTTTCCTCGAGCTCGAGCGCGCACCTGGTGCACATGAGACGGCTGCGCTGGTCTAGCTTGTTGTAGACGTCCTGCACCAAGGCCCTCTTCTCGTACCTCCTGACCGACGCCATGCTCCTCCATCTTCCCCGACGTTGTACTTCGGCGAGGTCGAGGCGGTTGTGGAGTCGGTCCAGACTGGCACCCGAGTGCCTCCCCATGTACAGGACGGGCTTCAGGTAGCTGATGCCAACCACGCCGCACACGGTGATGAAGCTCGCATTCATCTGCTTCAGGCTGAAGTCCCACAGGGGCCCCGTGCTGGGGCGGGCGTCCACGTACATCATCAGTATGTCTGACAGCCAGGGGCGACTCACGATGAGGCTCTCGTCCACCGCCCCCACCTTGCTGGGTTGGCCGTGCTCGGCGGGGTGCACCAGGATGGCCGCCAACGCCATGTGCCGCTGCGACGTTGCCCTGAGCACCTGCGAGGTCCTGAGGTCCAGGCACTCTCCCGGCCGCATGTAGGTGTCCACCATCAGCAGCCAGGCCAGCGCCAAGCCCAGCCCCTCCATGCGCCGCAGGTTCACCGCGATCGCGGCGACCACCTCCCACGGCAGGGGTCGGCGGGTCCTCCTGGGCGCCGCGCGGCGCCAGCCCCGCAGCGACCCCGTCGCTCTGGGCAGGGTCATCATACCCTTGGCATTGTACACCGGCACCACATACTGCATCGCTGCGATGAGCTTCTCTCCTGTCGACGGCGCCTTGCCCTCGAGGAAAAGCAGATCGAAGTAGCGGACCACGTGGGCGTCCAGCTCCGCCGGGTGCAGGCTGAGGTCCACGACATTCTGCTTCGTCTGGAAATCCGAGAGCAGTCGCTTGTACTGACCTCGGGTCTTCAGCGTCAGCGAGGCCTCCTCGGTGATACCGGGGCCTTCTGTCGTGTCCCGCAGCTCCCCGTGGGTGGCCAGTCGCCTCGCGGCTCGCCTCTGCTGCAACTTCAGCTCCTTCTCGCGCTCGGCCTCCTTGAGCTCCAGCAGGCCCAGGATCGGATGACCCGGAGCTCAGTGGTTGGCCCCGACCAAGCTCGACACGTTCAGGCCGGTCTTCTGCTGCTTGCCCTCCTGCGTCTCGCTCGGCCTGATGGGCACCCTCGGCTGGCTGGTCGCCTGCTGGCTCTGATCTGACCTGCTCCTCGGGCGAAGATGATTTGGCCGCCAAGCTGGCGCTGACTGCATTGCTCTTCGTAGATGGCTCTCGCTTGCGGGGGGGTCCATCGGCGGGAATAAGTTCGGAAGGTATCCATCGGCACGCGAATCTGGATCGAGTGGCTAGAGCCCACGTGGCGGCCTTACGGTGGAGCATGAGAAGACGTGGATCTCGACACCTGCCCTTGGAGAGAGACAAGATGAGCCCAATATTATCTCCCAATATCAACCACGAACGACCCCAATCTTTTGGATCCTGCACGGCCTGACGAATAGCTCCCAAGAAGCCTCGCGTCTCGGTGACATGTATCGGCTCATACGTGAAGACGGGTTGGAATCGCTCGACGGACCACGACGTAGACTCGACCACGTTCGCGGGCACCTCGGGGAACTCCCTATTAACGTAGACGTTGCTGAAATCGACCTCCTTATCTTCCCGGACTCCAGCCCCCAGCACCGAGACGTCCTTCAACGCGTTGGCGCGCGGGTTGAACCCTGCTGGGTCCTCGTCGTTCTTGAACCGCCATCTCTCATGCCACCTACCTGCAGACTGTACGTCTCCCACCGTCCAGGCCCCCCTTACTGTGGCGCGCCCAGACTCACATGCATCATAAGTCAGGACATCCTGGGACCATTTTGGATCCAGGTCCCGAGAGGCAAAAATCAGAAGCCCTTGGATCGAGCGGAGCTCGCGGAAAACGCTTTTCCAAAAGATCCTGGGCTCCTTAAAATTTCCTCGGGCAAAATCATAGCTAGCACGCAGACAACTGAGGAGTTCACGTTTTAGCAAGGCTACGAAGGTAAAATGGCCAATCAGCCGTTCGAGCTGGCGGCTGGTCATCGGCGGCCGCCGGCGATGGATCCACTCCAGCGCCTTCCAGAGCCTCCAGTACCGCTTGGCCGCAATGGCCACACGGCAAGGCTGCCCCTGCTGCGCGACGCCCAGCATCTCCATGCTCTCGGCTGCGTCCGACTCGTCATGGGTGGCGTAGCCCGCCGCCTGCAGCGCCTCACACGCCACTCGGCGCAGCCGCGTCACCTCGTCCCTGTCGCGGCCCTCGATCAGCACGTTGCCCACGTAGACCGTGTGCAGCGCGCCCTCCTCTGGCAGGGGCGGCGGCCGAAAGTCAATCAATCGCTCGACGTCGTGGCCCCAGCTCGGGTACTCCATCGAGCACGTGTTCATGAATGCGCTGAACGATGCACAGTGCCCACTTCCAACCCATGGGAACCACATTCATCAGAGGATAGAGCATGGTGTCCCCGGCAAGGTACTGCCCATCCAGCTGTGCGATGCCGACCTCGCTCGCCTTCACAGCGCCCATCCCAAAGTAGGGCTGCAGCCAGGCTGGCATACGGTGCTGGTAGAACGCGTTCTGGACGTCTCCCCCTGCATAGAAAAGTTGACGACCCTCTGGGACCTCCACCTCGGCGAAATTGCTGCCGGAGAAGAGGTGCACCTTGGGCGCGTCCACGAAGTGCTGGTTGCTGCGACGGCAGTCCATCACGATGCGGATCTTGCCGTCCTTCTTCTTGACGAAGAATATCTTGATGGCCTCCTTCCGACGACGCGCCAGGCGGAAGATCCCGCGGGCGAGGCCGTCCTGGATGAAGCCGATGTAGGCGCTGCGGTCCTCCTTCAAAATGGCATCGCCATGCAGTGTCGGCAGACCCTCGTCCTGCCGCACCTGCTGCACCTCGCGCGGCTTCCGCAGCCACGCGTCACGCTGGCCCTCTGTCAAGTACTGGAGCAAGTCCAGCGGCGCGTTGGTGGCCAGGGGCACGGGCGCGTTACCTTTGGCCGGCCAGCTGACCAAGTCGCGCGAGCAGGGCCGAACAGGGGAAGTCTCGTCACCATCAGTGTAGGTCGAGGGCGTGCTCCCGAGAAGCTCATCAAAGGCTTCCTTCGGAGTAAACGAATTCCCCGGCACGGGGGCGTGGGCCGAGTGCAGCGCCCGCGCATCACTGTAGATCACGGCGGAGGGGCCGCTCAAGTCGGTGACGGACTCCACCTCGGGCGTCTCAAAACCTGCCAGGCGGTTGATCGCGCGAATGGTGTCGCACGCGGCCTCCTGAACCTTCAAACGTCGACGAACTCTCTGCTCAGTGCCCCTCGACAATCGCGTGCTCCCATTGTCGTACTGCTCTACCCGTGGGCAAGCGAGGGGAAGAAAACCGCCCCCCTCCCCGGCAGCGGCATTCCGACGATGAATTGACCCCTTCTGCGTCCCGCTGCGGCCGGGGGCCTCCGCAGCGCTGCCTTCCCTCAGGGGCTGGCCTTGCCAGCACTTGACTTGCCTTGCTTGTTCTTCTTGGCGGCCTCCTCCTCCTCGCGAGCCTTCCTCCGTTGCTTCATCACCTCCGTCTCCTTGCTCTTCTTCTCCGTCGCGTACTGTGCCAGCGACGGGTTGAGCGCCACGCCGCGGCGCAGTCCTCCTGTCCTGTCACGGCCCAGGTAGTGCTCGATCCCCTCCAGCTGCAGCGTCCCGCTGGTCTCCCCCACCAGTTGGTACAGCCGCGCCAGCACCTCCACGCTGGCGAGGTTGCCGCCGTCGCACTGGTCGTAGCACACCGACAAGTCCAGCGCCAGCCCCGCCAGGTCGTGCATCAGGAAGGCCGTGGAGTCAGGCGAGATGCGCTGCTCCATGGCCCACTTCGTCTGCCGCGCGTCGAAGGTCCCGCCGTGGCCCCGTGCATGCTGGAAGAGCCACACCGCCGACCTCTCGCCCTCCAGCGGAAAGTCGTCCATTCGCTCCACCCGCATGCGAGAGACCGCCGCCGAGAACTCCGACCAGCGGCGTCCTCATGGGTCGTAGACGACCGGCGAGAGCACGCGGGCGTCGGCTCCATCCCCCGCGCCGCGCACCTCCTGGATGGCGGCCAGGCTGGCGGCGGGGCACGCGGTGACGACCTGGCCGTCGGGGAGCCTGTGAAGCGCCCGCTCGCCCATCACCTTGTCGCTGTCCGCCAGCTCGATCTCGTCCCCGCGCTTGATGGTGCCAAGCGTCTCCATGGACACACAGCGAGTCGAGCCCCTCACGGCCTCGGCATCCTCCAGGGCGGGAGGCGTCGCGGTGCCGCCTACCTCCTCCCGCAGGGGTCCCCCTTCGAGGTGGTCAGCTGCGGGCCGATCTCCAGGCGGCCACCCTGCAGCACTGTCCCCGATGGCCGGGGGCGGCTCCGGCGGCACCGGCGGGCCCTTGCGGCGGCGACGCACAGCAGCCTCAGCCACGGGCATCGGCTTACGCTCACCCAGAGAGTCCAGGTACAGCGTGTGCGCGGGCCTGTCGTGGCCCATCTCGACTGCCAGCTGTCCAGCCTCACGCAGACGAGCCAACAGGTCCTCCTCCCCAAGGTACTCCTTGAAGCGGTAGGTGCGGCCCCGCAAGAAGACGGGCAGCGCGCCACTGTCCTCCAGCACCACGGCGCGGCACGGGCCGTCCTCAGGGCTGGAGCAGAGAATGTTCTCGACGTACATGTCGTGGTCGGGTGTCTCGATCACCCAGTGCTGAGCATCCACTTGGCCTAGCAGCAATCTCTCATGCCACACGTTGTCATCGCTGTAGAAGACGGCCACATAGCCGCCAGGGAGGAGCTCACTCCAGAACGCCTCCTCCCCGACGGCGCGGCCGCTGGCCAGTCGGAGGGCTGCCGTCCCTCTCCACTGCGGCACGCGCAGGCTCGGATCCTCTGCGCCTGCCGCTATCCGCAGCGGTGGTCGGACGCGGCTGCTCGCCATCTTGGCGACGACGGGCACAGCACCTGCCAACGCTCACCACCAGGACGTGGCCCACGGCCGACCCCAGCACCTGCCACGCGGGCAGCTGCGACAGCTCGTGCTCGTCGGCCACCCTCACCACAACGCCCTCGCACCGGCACTCGCAGGCCGGCGGCTCGGGGCAGGGCTGAGGCTCCGGCAGGCTCAGCCATTCGGGCGGCTGCGAACACTGCTCCTCGCGAGCCGCGCCCGCCCCGGCCGCCGCGGCCGCGGCGATGGTGGCCGCCTCCGCGGCCTTGCGGGCGGCGCTCACCGCCGCCTCCACGCCGCTGGCGGCGCCCCAGCCAGCCTGAGAGGAAAAGCTGCAAGCGAAAACCCTCACTCACTTCCTGAATCCCATGCTAAAGCAAACCCAGGAGGAGGAGGAGGAGGAGGAGGAGGAGGAGGAGGAGGAGGAGGAGGAAGCATGCCAAAACACTGCTCTCGGGAATTCCACGCCACGGATCAACCTGACTGCTCCGTCGTCACGATTTGGAATCATGCCAGAACGCCACTTCAACACCACGAACCAACAGAACTGTTGCACCCGCATAATCCTGAGTTCTTTCAAAGCAGAACTTCTGGTACGCTGGTGATGGGAATCCGTGGGACTCTTGCAACCAATTACACCGAATGTGCGCGGCGCTAAGGAGAGAGCCACATTTCGAAAATGAACCGCCCTCAATCCGTGAAGCTCTTGCAACTTGTTAGAACAAATGTGCGCGGCGCAAAAGCGAGAGCCACAATTTGCAAACGGCCCGTGTGCGCGGCGCTAAGACGAGAGCCACATGTTGAAAACGACCCGCCCGTACTCTTGCAAGTTTAAAAACCGAATGTGCGCGGTGCTAAGCGAGAGCCACATGTTGAAAAGCACCTGCCCTCAGTCCGTGAAACTCTTGCGAATTAAAAAACAAATGCGCGCGGCGCTAAGGCGAGAGCCACATTTCGAAAACCACCCGCGCTCCATCTGTGAAGCTGTTGTCAAGTTTAAAGCTTCGAAGCCATACATGGAGAGGAAGTCTCAATCGAAACACCCGGCCCGCCCTAAAAACTGGCCTCGGGGTGCGACGGGGAGAAATTATTCATAAGGACAAGAAACGGAATGGATGAGGAGGAGGAGGAGGAGGAGGAGGAGGAGGAGGAGGAGGAGGAGGAGGAGGAGGAGGGGGCAGCCTGCGCCTGGGAGCGCCCAGGCGCTCACCCGCGGCATCGGCGATCGCTCCTGCGGGCGGGCCGCTGCTCGCGGCCCGAGGTCTCCTCGTGGCTTCTCGTGCCCCAGCCGGACAGGCACGAGGCGGTCTTCCTCCACTGCACACTCCGCGCCTCCTGCGGCTCCCGTTTCGCGCTCACTGCCTCTGAGCATCGTTCAACAGATCCCCATCCCCACTGGCATGGCCATTGGCTTCCCTGGCCGGCTTACCCGCGCAGGCGGGGATAGATGATACAAGCTTCCGCCTCCCCCTCCCCTGTGGCCCTCCCCCCCCCTCCGCGAGATGGGTCCGCCCACCCCCTGCGGCGTGCCTTGGTGGAACCCCACCACCTGTGGGCGTGGGGCGGTGATGGCTGCCCCCCTGTCTCCCCTTGTGAGAGTGTGGTGGTGCTGCGTCGTCGTCGTCGTCGTCGTCGTCGTCGTCGTCGTCGCCGACGTCGTGGCCGTCGTCGTCGTCGTCGTCATCGCTCGTCGTCTTCTTCCGTCGTCGTGATCGTCGGCAACTTCGGTCGTCGTCGTCCTCCGTCGTTGTCATCGTCATCGTTGTCGTCGTCGTCTTCCGTCGTCGTCGTCATCGTCATCGTCGTCTTCCGTGGTCGTCGTCTTCCGTCGTCATCTTCAGTCGACGCCGTCAACTTCAATCGCCGTCGTCGTCCTCCGTCGTCGTCGTCGTCATCGTCGTCGTCCTCCGTCGTCGTCGTCGTTGTCGTCGTCGTCGTCCTCCGTCGTCGTCGACTTCCGTCGTCGTCGTCGTCGTCGTGGTCATCGTCATCGGCTTCCATCGTCATCGTCGTCATCGTCGTCGCCAACTTCCGTCATCGTCGTCTTCCGTCGTCGTCGTCGTCGTCTTCCGTCGTCGTCATCGTCGTCATCTTTCATCGTCATCGTCGTCATCGTCGCCAACTTCCGTCATCGTCGTCTTCCGTCGTAGTCGTCTTCCGTCGTCTTCCGTAGTCGTCGTCTTCCGCTGTCGTCGTCGTCGTCGTTCTTACCTTCGTATCCGTCGTCGTCGTCGTCGTCGTCGTCGTCGTCGGAGTCCCCCCCTCTATCTCATGTGGGGGCCAGTCTCAAGAGAACCAGAACCTGGGACTTCTGCCATGTAGGGGGGGGCGAGGGCCTATCCCCACCTAGGAGGGTGGGCTGGTGAGACTGGAGACTGAGACACCACGGCCCAGTGGGGATGGGGAACGGTTAGACGATGCAGGCATCCTGCAGCTCTCGCCCCGCGCCCTGTGCCTTGGGTAGAGAAGCAAAAACCTACACGAACATCATTTCTCTGAGGTCCGCGCGGATTTGTTGGATGGCCGCTGGGCCCCCCCCGGGCGAGCGGAGCGCACCAGGGGCGGCGCCGGAGGTGGGCCCAGGCTAGACACGCGCGCTCCACTACTCGCCAAGGAGCTACTCGCAAATGGCCTTGATCTGCCGAAGGGGATCTACGATTTATCACACCGAGGCACACATGTGCTTTTAAAGACACTTGCGAGCACGCGCTTTGCAGTGGTACGCCCCCGGTGACAAGCGCCGACCCAAGAACTCCGCGCTGACCTCCGAGACATCTTGTCTCTGCGCCGCGCGCCGTCCCGCGCCCGTGGCCTCCTCCCAGATGAGCGCACCTTCTAGCAGTGAGGAGCCGTGCCAGCCCGGGCCGCCGCTGGCGCCCCAACGGCCGCGGGGCGCTCCTGGGGCCGCGCCGCCGGCGGAGCCGGGCGACGTTGCTCCGCCCGCGAGGAGCTCGCGGAGCTGCCGGCCCGCAGCCACGCGCGGGCTCCGCGAGCCCCCGCTGAGCGGCGCTGCGAGGGCGGCCCGCGCGGGCTCCTCGGGCGAGGTCACGGCCGCTGCCTCGCCGCCCGGGGCGGGCGGGCCGCGCGCGGCCGCCGCGCCCACGTCGAGGGCCTCGCCAAGGGCCGCCGAAGCCGTGCCGAAGGTCTCACAGACGGCCTGGACGTTGTCGTCGCCGTCGCCGTCGCCGTCGCCGTTGCCGTCGCCGTCGCGGTGGTCGTCGTCGTCGTCGTCGTCGTCGTCGTCGTCGTCGTCGTCGTCGTCGTCGTCGTCGTAGTCGGCCTGGACGGTGTCCCAGCCCTCGGCGACTGGGCTCTCAGGCTCCGAGGTGTGGCTCAGTGCGGCTTCATTGTGAGCGACGTCCCCGCGTGTGCTTTGACGCGCGCCGTGTGCGCGCTCAGTCCTGAGCGGCTTGTCGTGCTGAGTCTCCTGGTCCTCAGTCTCATCCCACAGGCCCAGCGCACTGAACATACCAGTGGCTCTTCTTCAGCGCCAGACGAAGAGTTTGGGCGCGCTTCTGGCGCCAGAAAAGCCGGCTGGAACCCTCCACGTGTAGCGCTCTAGCCAGATCGGCCAATGAGCCAAATTGGCTACTGATTGCGGCCTCCCGGATGCATTTTCAAGCCCCTTGAGCCGTCTGGGACTCTTCGGGCTCTCTCGAGGACCTCTTGCAGATACCTTGTGCCCATTCTTGAGGGCCGTCTGAAGCCCCTCGGGGGCCCATCGGAGTCATCTTGTGGTCATCCTGGGGAGCCGTCAGGGCCCCCAGTCGGTGCACCGAAGGCGTGACGATCGGGACGAAACGCACGAGGGCGAAAAGCACGTGCTTTTGTCTATACTTTGTCAGCTCTCTCGGGGGGCTCGCCTTAGGAGGCTTGGACATGAGCACCAGCACCAACACAGGGGGTTGCCTCCACCGAGGGAGGACGAGCCTAGATTTTGGTGTTGGTGGTTATACTTCGGCCACCCAAGAAGCCCCAATATGGCCACCATCGCCGAGATCGGGCTCATCTTCCCTCGGTGGAGGCACGCCGCCGATACTGGCGCTTGTGTTAACCTCTAGGCCTCCGACGCTTGGGCCATCAAGAGCCAATCTTGGGGTCACCTTCGGCCCCTTGGTGATCTCCAGAGAGCCTGTTCACGCGTTCTCGTGCCCTCTTGCCCTCTTGGGCTCTCCCAGCCAGCCCCTGAGGTACGCCACGTTGCCGAATGGTTTTCCCCCTGGGCCCTGCGGCAGGACTTCTGCCGAACTCTGCCAGAGCTTTGCTGGCGTCTGGCTCGTGGCGGCGGCAGGGCTTCGCGTAGGCGGAAAGGGCCAAAACCACCCCAGGGAGACTCAACGCCGCCCCCCCCCGACGGAGACTTGACTGACGGGCACTTTGGCCAGCGACCCGGTGAACCCAACCTTTCCCGATGCGGGCAACGCGGCCATGCCCGAAAGAGGCCCTGATTTGGCAACCCGCGGCGGGCTTCCAAAAAACCTGTTAGCAGAAAAACATTGAAGAGAAACTCTCCACAGGGTTACGGACCTCACACAAGCAAGTGCTTCATACTGAATTCATGTTGCGCAAACATGTTGCACTCTCCTCGGATGCAGCTTGCAAACTTCTTGGAGCGTTCACGGGGCTCGCTCGGGCCATCTTTAGGACAGCTTGGGGTCACCTGTGGCCCACTGGGACTATCACAGAAGTCATGGTGCTCTCTTCGGGACCCCGTGCTGATCTTGGAGGCGCCCTAGATGGCCAGATCAGCCCTCCTGGGTCCAACGGCAGGGTTCCGCCGACTTCCGCCAAGAGTTCCGCCGGCGGTCCCCGCGTTGCGACGGCCAGATTTCCCGCCCCCCCCTCCCCTGTGTCAGAACGCTGCACTGAAACCCATCCACGAGATCTGGGCGACATCTCAACCAGCGACCGTTTCATCCTCACCGCCCAGGAAAGTTAACGCCGCTGACGTTTCATGACGCGCCAATCTACAGACAAAACGGATAGTAATGATGCACGATAGAGATGCGAGCCCCTTGAACGCCCGTGTTGAAGCTTCTTCGAGCACGGCGAGCCATCGAAAGTAGTCAAGGACGGACCAAAGAGGCACGGATGCAAGGGTACCCGTGGGAAGGTTACCCATCCTCACCATCGGTTTCAACTGTAGCAAACGCTTTTCTCAAGGACATCACTGCCGCCGAGTATTCCACCATAGGGGGCCCGTGCCCGGAGCGGTGCCAAGCTCCTCGGCCAGCGCCGCGGGGAACCGCGTGCTCCCTGGTGTGGCGACCTCCGGGAGGTGGCACGGCAGACGAGCATCAGCGAAGAGGCCAGAGAAGAAGTTCGGCACGGCCCGAGCAACCATCGGGCACCTCCATCAAGACGCGGGGGATCCGACCGACTCCAATTGACTCTGGTCTCTTCCTCCTGACGAGGCACTTGGCTCAGTCGAGCAGCAACCTGGAGAAGTGGGCAGATGTAGGCCAGCCGCTCACGTGCAGACCGATTGTCGAAGAAGCTCCTGCAAGCGCGGGTAGCAGTGACAGGCTGCTCTTGGCCCGATGATGCCAAAAAACTCAAATAGTAAACCTGCCGAACGCGCCGACGCTTCCCGCGCCACGATTGTTCAAGGTAAGACGGGCCCAGCACCACTCGGCTACACGCAAGAGTGACCCCTCGCAAGAGAAACCTTTCGAGCGCGGTGTGCCTATGGTTGCATGCGGTGCGACGGCGGCGGCCTGATTGCCTGGGTTTGTCGGCTGCCAGCCCAGGGAGGTGGTGAGATGGGGCGGGCCTTCTCAAAGGTTCGGACTCCCCTGAACTTCTGAGAAGTTTTCTAAGCCTTCCCCGAAGGCACATAACACTTCTCACAGGGCCCGAAGGCTTCTGAGCAGCCCCGCCGCCTTCTGAGAAGGCCTGATCCTTGTCACTTCCCCCTTGGGCACGCCACGCTTATGGGGAAACCAACAGGTACCAATTCCGCTACTCCCTGGACCTCTCCTGGGGTGCGTCCTGACCAGAATTTCGGGGCAAATCCAGCGGTGGCGACGAAGGCCTCCCAGGAGGCCCACAAAGGCGAAGACGAGGGAAGGGTAGTGGTATCGGTACCTTTTCCTCCTCTGAGGTTTGTCCCCTCCCCCCCCGCGCCCTCCGAGCGCCGCGCACGTGGTATCGGTACCTGTTCCTCCTCTGAGGTTTGCCCCCCCCCCCCCCCCCCCCCCCCCCCCCCCCACCCCACCCCCAACGCCCTCCGAGCGCCGCGCACCAGAGGCCACTCCGGCAGAGGGGGGGGTCGCTTGCACGGTGCCGCCGAACCACCTCTCCGGGCTCTGGGCAAGGCACCCCTGGCCTTTCGGGGGCCGTCAAAGAGGGGGGCGTCCAAGAGGGGGGGGCGCAACTCGTGGCCGGCGGCACGTGCGCGGCCCAGGGGGGGGGGGCCAGGAACGCCATGAAATAGGAAGAGGCGCCATGACATCTGAGCAAATATCATGGCCCACGCCATGATATCCACCCCCCTGGTCATTCCCCCCCTCTTTGCCGCCCCCGAGCCTTCCCCGCCCGCCGACCCTGGGATCCCTGCTGCCCCCAGTGTCGGGCACGGTACCCCTAGCGCCTACAGTCAACCCTCATCATAAGGATGCGCCGTAAGGCCCTGGAGGCCCTTGTGCACGTTTTCTGAACGAGGCTGGACAGCGCAAGTCGATGAGGATGGGCCGAAGGGGCAATGATGCAAGGGTGCCCTTGGGAAGGTTGCCCATCCTTACTATGCAGGTTGACTGCAGGTGATCGCGCTTCGCACGTCGGGGCTTGGGCTGGAGAGGCGACCTTCTCCAGAGCGGCGGCGCGAGAGTTCGAGGAAATCCGCGCGGCGCGCATCGCAGAGCGCGGTGCGCGAAGTCATGTGACCTGATGGGCGCGCTGCACCCTGCGATATACACAGACACCCTCCGACGAATATTGCGTGTACCTCCAGGGAGGGCGGCGGTGTGGAAAATCGCTGGCTGTCAGTGGTGATTTCTACAACGCTACCCTGTCCTGAGGCCTAAGAGCAATCCATTGGAGGGTGTATGTGTGAATCTATCAATGTGTGTGGCGGAACCCCCTTTTGCACGCTTTCCTTCCCCTCCTGACTCCCCCTCCCCTCGGGCTGGCCCGACGGGGACTCGGGCTCGGGACACTCGTGCTCGAGGATCACGACGAGCCCCAATCTGAATTGTGGCGCGAGCTCCTGCATCAAAAATCTGCTGGCCCGGGTCAACCCAGACCCTGGTCAGTCAGGCTTTGCAAGATCTTGCAAAATTTTACAAGAGCCTGCAGCCTGCAGAATCCTGCACCCCAATCCGAGTCAATGCGCCCATGGCCCTGCAATATCCCGCAAGATCCAGCGCTCTGACTGACCCCCGTTTGCACAACCCCCCGTCTCTTGAGCCCCGAATCGCACGACAACTGGACCGGCAGAGTCCCGGACGGGCTCATCGAGCAGCGTCGGCAAACCCGAACTCCGGCGAACTCGAGTCATGCGCTTCCCCGACCCTCTCTCGGGATGCCGCCCCCGCTCCTCCACAGGAGGAGGAAGGAGGAGAAGGAGGAGGAGGAGGAGGAGGAGAAAAAGGAGAAGGAGGAGGAGGAGGAGAAGGAGGAGGAGGGGAAGGAGGAGGAGGAGGAAGAGGAGGACAAGGACGAGGAGGAGGAGGAGGAGGAGGAGGAGGAGGAGGAAGAAAAGGAGGAGGACAAGGACGAGGAAGAGGAGGAGGAGGACGAGGACCTCCTCATCCTTCCTTCTCCGCCTTCTCCCCGTCCTACCTATGGTGGTGGTGGTAGTGGTGGTGGTGGTGTTGGAGGTGGTGGACGTGGTGGTGGTGGTGGTGGTGGTGGTGGTGGTGGTGGTGGTGGTGGTGGTGGTGGTGGTGGTGGTGGTGGTGGTGTGGTGGTGGTGGTGGTGGAATGTCGGCCCATCACATCCCACGGCAACGCGTCTCTGGCAGCGTGGGCGAGCCCTGGCTGGCGGGGCCTAGCCAGCGTCGGCGCCAGCGCGGCCGCCGCGCGAGCGCTGGCGGGGCACGCCCGTGACCGCGCCACTCAATGGCCCCGCCAGCTGCCGCGCGATCGCCGCTCATGACGGCCCCGTCCCGCCGCCGTTGTCCACCTCCGCGGGCTTCGGCGCGAGCTACACAGGGGTCGCCGACGCACTCGTAGGTGACTGGGGGCCTCCCAGCCCGCATATGGTTGAGGCGCGTCTTGGCGTTCTTGTCGCCAGGCTTGGCCATGCACCTCTCAGCTAGCAGCGATGTCGGGCCTTCAGCTGCGCGCGCTCCGCAGGCGCTGCAGAAGACCACGTTGCTCGCGACCATGAGCACGTGGCTGGAGTGCGCCTCCTCCACGGCCACTGGCTGCCCTCTGCGCAGGCCGCCCTCGAGGTCCTCCTTGAATATGGCCCGCGTGCCATACCTGTCGCAACCATATGCCAGCGACGCCGAGCAGCCCAGCCATTGGGCGGGGTGTCGCAGTGGGGCCGCAACCGCCTCGACAGGCCGCACGTCATCTGGCGCGAAGAGCTGGGGCCCCGTCTCACGCTGGAGTCTGACCGCCACGCGCCTGCCGAGGCCGCTTAGCGCCTCGAAGGTCCTGCCGTCGAACTGGCTGGTCACCGCCCTCTCGGCCGCTAGCCTCGCCTCGTCGGCCCTCGGCCTCTTGTCCGCCGCGCGCCTGGCCTTGCCGCTCCCGACGTAGAGCTGGCGGCGGCGCGGCGGCGCCTCGGGCCGAGGGGCCCGAGCGTCTTCGCCGTCGGAGCCGCCTCCATCGTCAGCCTGCTTGCGGGGCGCTCCCGAGCTGCATCTGCCGCCCAGCTCGCCGCCGTCCTCGCGCGTGTTCCGCCGCTGGCACCCTGGCAGAGCGCGCCGGGCCTCTGGCAGCCGCGGACCTGTCCCGCTGCCAACTACAAGGGGGGCCCTGGCCCCGCGCGCCACAAACCTTCCTGAGGTCCCCAGCCACGCCTCGCGCGACGCCCTCGCCGTCTGTCTGATAGTAGCCGTCGTCGCCGCAGTCCCCGTTGTCCTCGTGGCCCCGCAAGCGTGCGCTCCAGGCGGCGGCTGCCAGCGCAGCGGCCGCCGCCAGTCGTGGAATCCCCCGCGCCTGCTCGCCGCTGCCGCCGGGGTGCGCGTCGTGGCCGCGGCGCGGCCCAGGTCCTTCAGCGACCAGGGGAGGTGCGTCTGCGCCAGGTAGCCGACGCATCGTGGCCCTCAGCGCCCTGGGCTCGGCGCTGCGCCACTCGGCCACGGCTGACCACTCGTCCTCGTTCCCCCCCGAGGTACTGGAAGAAGCGCCTCCTCCTGACGGCGCCGATCTCCCCGGTTTCCTCGCCGATGTCGCGGGCGACCTGGCCGAGGGGCTTCTTCCCGAAAAGGACGGGGTGCTGGCGCCACCCCCTCAGTGAGCGAAACGGCGGCAGGCGCAGCATGGTGTTCAGACAGGCCTTGCACCAGTCTGTGAAATCTGCCCTCGGCATTCAGGCTTCCCCTCGCAGGTCGCTGATCCACATCGTTGCCCATCTTGGGGTCTCGCGCCAGGTCTCGGAATAATTGTCAGCGCGTGCTGGCACCGTGTAGGGCGGTTTGCACATGTCGTTGGGCTGCTGCTCGCCGTCTGCCTGGGCCTCGACGCAGTCCTTCGGTGCTCGCAGGCCCCGCGATGCCTGGCGCGGCAGCTTGGCGCGCGCCGCCCCCTCCAGCCCCTCGCGCCAGCCAGCGTGCCTCCACATCAGCGCCCCCTTGCTGTCGCGCGGCTCGCTGTTCGCCCGCGCGCTCGCCCTGGCCGGCCAGCCTGCCATCTTCTCGACGGTCTCGCGCTGGTCTGCGTGCCTGGCCTCGCACGACGGGGTGCTGGACTGGCGACAGCCTCGAAGTCCCCGGCAGCCAACCAGGCCCCACATGTTCCTTGGGACAACGAAATAAACGAGAAGCGTGCCCACCCCCTGCCAGCACGATGGGCCATCTGGCACGGCCAGCGGCGCCCGGGCAAAAAGTGCCCGCGCCCACGGCGGGAAGGCGACGCAGCGCGATAACAACCCCAACTAAGAAATGCCCTTGCTTCGCCCCCCCCCCAAAAAAAAAAACAGCGGAAGCATCCACATTTTGCCCCTGGCCTTTGGCCTGCCGCCGAATCCCGTCAGCTTTGAATTTAGGAGAAGGGGTGCACACGCTGGTCCGACGTACTTTATTAACTCAAGGTCTTGGCGAGGCACGCGTGGGAACTTTCAGTCCACCCACCGAAGGCCCCGCTAAGCTTGCGCAGCCGGCCGATGTCGAGGCCCTCGGGCGGCGTGTCCCAGTCCCCCATAACTACCCAATGAGAGCCGTGGCTCTCAAGGCGCGCGGTGCACTGGGCAAGCTCCAAGACGATGGCCAGGTCGGCCGCGGCCACCCCTGCGGAGACGTGAAGGCACGCGCTGATTACTGACACCCCACCTTTGGGGCCTGCACGCGCGCGGGCCGACAAGAGGCGACCTAGGACCATGTCGGCCTTCTCCCTGACAGGTGGTTAAATGATCTTCGCGCGCAAGGGCGCCAACACGGCCGCCCCCCTGAGGCGCCGCGGCTGCTGGTAAACGTTCGAAGCACGGGGCCCCGCAGACAGTGAACCCTGGTCCTTCGAGGCCGTCAGCTGCGTGGGGATGTCCTCCGAGAGGCGGTGATGCTCCTGCACCGCAATCGCAGGCGCGCCAGGCCCATCCTGAGCAGCGAAGTAGTCCCCCAGGGCCCCCCCCCGAAGTAGCGCTCACCGTCGCAAGGAAGCCGCGCCCTCGGGGCACGGAGGACAGGTTCCACAGGCTTCCTCGGCCGCCTCTGTCTGCCTGACAGCCCCAAGGGAATGAGCACCCCTTGCCACGCCGCCCGACAAAGAAGCGCAAACTCCATTTGCAGGCATCCCTGGAGAGACGGTTCCAGGGGAATGCACATTCCTGGCCACGCCGTCCGCAGATACCGAACCGAGCTCACGAGTCACCCCTCCCATTCCGACAGCCCCAGGGGATCGCGCTTCTCTGGCCATGCCGCCAATGCATGAAGAATCCCGCCCAACTGCAGGGCTGCCCGAACCGACGGCCCCAGGCGAATCCACGACCCTGGGCACGCCGCCTGTCGCCGCCGTACTCGTAAATCAACAGAAAGGCAACCCCATGTCCGAGGCAGCCTGCTCATCAACCTGGAGGTCTCTGTCGACGAAGCCCTCCTTGTTTGCAGGGCTCAGAAAGAGGGGGAGGACCAAGTCGTTCCTTGAGCTTGGCGAACCCCTCATCTTCGAAGTTCTTGGAGGCGGCAAGCAGCGCGTCCACCTCTGCGAGCCCGGCCTTGCAAGCAGACGCCAACCCCGCCCCCAGCTGCACGGCATGGCACCAGAGCCCTGTTGCCCGGCTGTTCCCCCTGCGGCAGCAGCCTGTTTGAGCTTGGCCGTCTCCACCTCCAGGGCCTTGTTGCGCTGCACCAGCTGCTTGCCCGCAACCCCGCGCGCTCTGACGGAGGGGCTCGCGGCCTCTAGCATGCCGGCGAAAGTCGCCGCCTTCGGGCTGCCGCCCTTGAGGCAGGCCTTGCGGTGAGAGAAATTGACGAATCGATTGCCCTCGGAATCGGGCCCAAAGCAGGTCTTGCAAGACCACTTCGCGCCCGCCGCGGCCGACCGAACTCCGAACCCTCCCAGGGGACTGCGGGCTCCGCCCCGTCCTCGTTGCCGTTGCCGCCGCCCTCGGACCGAGCGCTCACCCACGAACAGTTGGCGGCGAGCACAGGGAGGTAGGGGGAGGGAGGAAGGCTTCTAAGAAGCAGGAGTGTTTCTAAGAGGCCTTCCCCCTCCCCCATACCCCCTCTGCGCGGGGCCGAAATAGGCTGAGTAGCCGAACTGTCAAGCAGCACGAGCTCCTCACCTGGCGCAAAGCGCGAGACCCCTCGCGCTCCAGGAACGCCCTCGAGGGACTCGCAGTCGTCGGGTGTCGCATGGCTTTAAACCAAAATTGCTGCGGAGCCTTTTTTCCATCTCTCTCTCTCTTTCTCTCTCTCTCTTTTTCTCATGTTCCTCTTTCTCACTCTTTTTTCCCGTATTAGGAGCCCCGGGAGCCTCCAGGGGTCTGAGGGCCTTGGCCACAACTGGAGCATCACAACTCACAACACAGTCCCATGGCAACCTCACCGCGCCCGTGAGGTGGACCCCGAGATCCTGCCTTGCTCGGAAGGGCAGCGCACAGGACAATCATATACATCGAAAGCCCGACAGGCAAATCGCCAGAGCCGCGCGACAATGACCAGCGGCTGGGACCTCCACAGCATATGCGCAGTTCGAGGGGGAGCGAAAGAAGAGGGGAGGAACAAACAGGCTGGCAAACATTGAGCTGCGTACCCGAGACACCCCAGTCGAGTACAAAAAACAGCCGCAAGAGAGGAGGTCCACGGCGATGGGTAATGCATCCCAGGTGGCCCGAAACGCTGCAAGACCTACAACCATCACTGACATGGACAGGAACGCAAGGAGGTGAGAAGGCGAATCAGCAATACCTGTACAGCGCCTCCTGCCGAAACAGAGGGGCCAGGCCAATTGCGGCCGACATCGATGCCACAGATCCCGATCAAATAACTCAACGAAACACTCGACAGAAAGGTGAGCTGCGCCAGCCCGAATGGGGGGGGCAGCTCAAGCCCGCGCGGATGCCAACCGCGAGTTCCCGGGCAAGACGGGGCGAAACGTCCGGCAAATAGTCTTGGCGGGACGCCGGCTCCGCCCGCGCGGAAGCGACGGGCCCGCGGGCAGATGGCGCGCGCAATCAAGAGAACCCCACTCCTTCAGCGCAGCGCCTCCCTGGGGGAAGAAAAAACACACCATGCCAGACATCGTGCAAGTAACAGCGGCGCAACATCACCAGCGGCGACAGCCAAGAAGGAGGGGGGGAATCAAACGGAGGCGACGCCCATGACGATCGCATCGGCTTGGACGGGTCTTCCGCCTGGCCCGGATAGGCTGCGCGACATTTCAAATGGGGAGGAAAAAAACGAGGGAAGAGGAGAGACACGGGAAACCCTTGAAACGAATCAACCAAACTGTGCGGCACGCAATGCATTGGCACTGCAACAAGACGCGCGCAACCAGCACACTCCGTCTTGGTTGAAACCTGAGGTCGCCACCTCGGTCGCCGCCCCCGCGGGGGGCCACAAGCCCGAGGAAGACAACGGACCACCCCGACGACGACGACGACGACGACGACGACGACGACGACGACGACGACGACGACGACGACGAGGACGACGACGACGACGAAGACGACGACAGGCGACGGCGACGACAACGGCGACGGCGGCGACGACAGGGGAGGGAGGAGCAGAGGGCGGCGAGGAGGAGGGGGAAGGGCGGGGAAAGGCGAGACGAGGGAAAGAGAAAGCGGGGGGGGGGAAGGAAAGGGGGAAGGCGGGCGAGGGGAGAAGAAGGAAAGGCCCTCTGCCTCCCCCAGGCGCGCGGCCCCCCCAGGGGGAGGCTTGTGGCCGGTGCCTGTCGGCACCCCGCCGAGAGCTTTCGGGCCCTGGCCGCGTGGCCAGCGGCCACGCCCAGCGCGCGCCGCGCGTTCCGCTTCAACGCGCCTGGCTGGCCTGGCCGGGCCTGGGCCCTCGGCGGCGCGGAGGAGGAGGCGGAGGAGGAGGAGGGGGGACGCGCGAGGCAAAAACGTCACTCGAGGCTGCGCGCCACTTGTCCCAAACGCCCGCGTGGAGCCGCTCTGCCCCCGCGTGGCCGGCCACGGCCTCGCGCAGCGCCTGCTGCAAGGCCCGGGTCGCCACGTCGACGGCGAAGCCGCCGTTGGCCCTTGCGGCGTGCGTCGTGCGGTGCGCGGCGTAGGCGCCAAGAGCCCCCAACGCCGCCGTCTCCTCCTGCTGGGCATCGCGCGCCCCCAGCCATGTGGGGGGCAACCAGTCCTCCCGCAGCCGCAGCGATGCGGCGTGGAATAAGGCGACGAGATCTATACATATCCACTGCTCCTGGCCAAGCCCATCCTGGGTCCAGGAGCGGTGTATATGTCCCCCTGGCTAGGCCACGAGGGCGCATGCACCGCTCCCGGGCTCAGGATGGGCCTGGCCAGGAGCAAGTGGATATGTATAGATCTCGTAGCCCTAGTGGAAGCGCCAGATCGCCCTGCCGCGGCTGTAGTGCTCCACGCTGTCCTGGGCTTGTCCCCCGCACCCCAGCTGGCAAAAGTTGTGGATCCCCATCGTGTTTTTGAACCGACGGGCCGTGCACCAACGATTCCAGCCAGTGCTAAAGACAGCGGCGACAACTCGCGGCGTCACGAGGCGACGGAGTCGCTGCAATGTAAGCTCGAACCGCTCTGCTATGATCCTCGGCGTGCCGGGCAAGGCCCACTGGTCGAGCTTGTGCCGGATTCGAATGCGCGGCGGGGTCCTCTGGGTTTGCTCGATCGGCCCCCGAGCAGCCGCCTGGAAACGGCGCCCCCCCGTAGCGACGAGCCGCCCCACGTGGTCAACGGTGACCCCGCTGGTGGCTAGCTGCGCCACTGTGCCCAGCAAGACCTGGGGCATCGCAGAATCGAACCGCCCTGCCCAGGCCGCCCCCCTGATCAGGTAGCTGGTCGCGCCTCTGGCCGTCCTGGGCTGGAGCGCCTTGCCATCCAGCTGCAGCCCCCCATGGGCACTGTTTTCACAAAAGAACACTCTCATCTGAGCAGCGCGCGCCACGACCTCGAGCGACCCGAAAGAGCAAGGCATGTCGAAGTGTTCCCTGAGGGGCCACAAATCGCTCTGCACGCACCAGAAACCAGGACCCGGCGCAGCCCGCCGCGTCGCCCACGCTTCGGCGAGAAGCGCCTCCTGGGAGGGGAGCGCCGCTTGGGCGATAAATGGTAATACTGGCAAGGCGTATGTGTCGCACGGAACCGTAGCGAAGTGGAGCCCCATCTCGCTCCAAGTCCAGCCTTCCACCCGCTCCCGGAATCGCTTCACGGCCGTATGCCAAATTTGCCCCGCTCTGCCCCGCCCAACGGCGCAGCCCAGGTCGACTGCAGCGCGCTTCAGGGGCAGGCCAGCCCACGCCGGACAAGCCTCCGAGACGACGGCGGAGGCGGCGTCCAGCGTGTCCTCCCACAGCGGGATGCCGACCGTCTCGGGGAGGTTGGCAACCATGCCAGACAGATCACCAAACTCAGAGAGGGCTTGCTGCAGGATCGGCAACTGCCTCCTCATGTCTGCGAGCACGATGCCAACGTCGTCCGCGAAGGCCCTGATCAGCACCTCTGGCCCCGGTCTGCGGCTCAGCACGCGTAGGAGCAAATCCATGGCGGCCGCGAAGATCAACGGTGAGAGGGGGCACCCCTGCCGGATCCCCGACCGCAGGGCGAAGCCGGGCCATCGCGAGACCGCGCACTGCCCACTGTCGTACAGCGCGTCGAGCACGCGCAGCGCCCCGTCTGGCATGCCGAGCCCTTCCAAGCACCTGCGTAAAAAGCCGCGCGAAACGCTCGGGAACGCGGCCCTGAAATCCACGAGGACCATGATCCCTTCTGGCTTTGACAGTGCTGTGAGCATTGCGTGGCGCTCGAGCTCGGTCACGTTGGCGAGCATCGACCGGCCAGGCAGAAATCCTCGTTGCGCCTGTGACACACATTGGCCCAGTGGCGATTCCCAGCGCTGTTTGCAAGCGGCTGCAATAAGCCGGTTCGACACATCGACCAAAGAGAGGGGCCGCGTGCTTTCTGCCGTGTACACGTCCCCCAATTCTGGGCGCTGTTCCACCGGCTTCTTCGGCATGCAACACAGGATGCCCAAGTTGAAGGTGTGGTCGCCCGTCCCTGCCCCACCCGGCTCGTCCGCGTAGGCAGCTCGTAGGTCTGCTATCGCCGTCGGTATCCACAAAGCGCGCAGAGTTGAAGAGGACGTCAACTGCCAGAGGGCCAAGCTTTTTCCATAACGACACGCTGATACCATCCGGCCCTGGCGCGGAGGGCTGCGACTGGTCCAAAGCAGCTTCCACGTCTTCTCGCCGAACCTGCCAGCGGCTGGACTCGGAGGACAATCCTGCGGGACCGTCCGCGCTGCACTCTTGGAGCCAAGACTCCAACTTGTCTGCGTCGACATTCCCCGCGGCAAAAACCTCGCTCCAATGACGGGCCAACTCCCCGGCCATAGCCTCTGGCGAAGTGGCGATGACGCCTTCCCGTGTTTTCAGCGCGCGCAGGCTGGCCCCAGCTCCTGGCTTGAGTCTCCGGATGTTGCTTGCTTGTCTCGCGCCGCGCGGCTGCAACCTCCGCCGGCAGCTGCGCTGAGACCCAGCTGAGGTCGTGCAGGTCCTGGCGGATGTCCTCCCGGGCTAGCTGCAGCCCTGTCGCGCAAGACTTGGAGAGCGGCCCGCCCCAGGCGAAGGCGGCCTGAATCTGGGCCCCGTGAAGCAGGCCTGGGTAGTCGTCAATCGGACGCTGAACGGCGATCCACCGGCCGTCCTCGACCGCGCGCAAGCACCGGATGGCGCATCCCAGCCTGTACGCGGGCGCGGTGGCAGCTGCCGTCCGCCCGTCCTTGTTCATCTCCAGGCTGATCGTGATCATCGCCCGCTTGAGCAGCAGGAGTTGCCTGTGCTCCGTATCGGGTTGATCGTCCTCCCCGCGGAGCTGGCGCCAACGAAGCGCCACCTGCTGAGCCCATTCCGGCCGTCTGGAAGGCCCCAAGGGCACTGGACGTGCCTCTCCGGCGCTCCTGGTCGCGGACCTCTGCGCCACCTCCAGGGGGCGGTGTGCCGAAAGATGCCGACTCCAGTCCAGAGCCGCACATGACCATGTTCTGGTGAGCTGATCTGCTACGTGGACGTTGACGTACGCCCGGTCCAGACTCGAGGACCCCTGAGAAGTCCAGTGCGTGTGTTCTGGCTGTCGTACTTCGAACAACCCATTCGGATCGAAGAGCGCGTTCTCAAAGTCTGTGTGCTCGCGCTCGTCGTCCCCATCTGTCCACGCTCTGTCATTCTCTCTCGCCCGCCGCCGTGACATCACGCTGTGACATCACGCCGTAACACCCTGCGGGGCCGTCCGGCGGAGGTCGGTGATGCGACACCACGCCGTGCAGCCCGCGGCCGGGGACGTCCCGAGACGATGTCACGCTGTGACATCACGCAGTGCAGCCCGTGGCCGGCGACATCACGGTGCGGCATCACGCTACGACATGACGATGTGGCTGCCAAGGCTAAGCGAATCCAATCCCGCAGGTCGGCGTCTTCAATTGCACGGTTTGGACATGCCCTCGCCCTGGAAGCCCGAGAGCTCACAAAAGCGTACGACAGAAAACTGGAGGTGGAAGATCAGGCGCGTCGCAACGGATCAGCAGTGGGCCGAACGACTCCAGCCCCTAGACCAATCACATAGCGAAACGCATCAGGCACCTGAAGACGAGGATGCACGGGAGCCTCCTCCTCCTCCTCCTTCCCCTCCTCCTCCTCCTCCTCCTCCTCCTCCTCCTCCTCCTCCTCCTCCTCCTCCTCCATCTCCTCACCTCCTCCTCCTCCTCCTCCTCCTCCTCCTCCTCCTCCTCCTCCTCATGATCATCAACACTTCCCCTCCTCCTCCTCCTCTCCTTCCTCCTCCCCTCCTCCTCCTCCTCTCCTCCTCTCTCCTTCTCCATCTACCTCCCCTCCTCCCTCCCTCCCCCACTATCCTTCCCCCTCCCCCCCTCCCCGGCCCCGCCTGGGTCTCGCAGGGCTCAGAGCCGGGCAGCGCGAGTACGTGCAGGTCGTTCTTCCGCTCGCCGTCGTAGCCGCCGAAGACGAACATCTGCCCGCTGAGCACGGCCGCGCAGTGGAACGTGCGGGCCTCGGCGATCCGCCGCCGCGGGCGGTAGTGTTGTTGTGCGCGTTGTGCTTGTTCCATTCTCGAGGCCTCAATCCCCAATTAGTGCCTGCACTGAAGGGGTCCTAGCGGATATTCCCCAATCAGTGCTTGCACTGAGGGGGTCCTGGCGGAGGTTAAAGGAGTTGGCGAACGTTTCCTACCGATGTTGGTCGCACGATGGGTTCCCCGGCTCCCAGTTCCGGGTTCTCGGGTGCCCGGTTCCCGGGCCGATTTCGGTGGGCGGCGAGTTTCCCAGATTCCTGGGTTCCTGGTCGATCTTCTTATCGATCGGTCTCAGCATCGATCTCATTTCCCACCTCTCTATCGATCTCACCATCGATCTCACAATCGATCTCACAATCGATCTCGCAAGCAATCTCACTAGAGAATTGCACGAGCGATCTCGCGATCGATCTCCCTATCGATCTCATTTAATCGATTTCATTATCGGCCTCACGATCGACCTTACAATCGTCCTATATCGATTATACAATCGATCCCATTATCGATCTCAAGATCCATCTGACTAATTTTCAAATCATCCACAGATTGGGTTTTCTCAGGTGTAATTGAAACATTTGGCGAAAAAAATCCCGCCGATGTTAGTAGCCAGCTGGGTTCCAGGATTCCCGGTTCCGGGCTCCCGTGTTCCAAGCTTGCAAACCACCCACTGATTGGGACTGTTCTCCCTGGTGTAATTAAGTCACACGCTGGACGGCCAAGTGCCTACTGCAAATCTGAGACTCCTCACAGCCTCGACCGCCTCCTCCCGCGCAATCAATCGGCCCTCGACTGCGAGGGGAGACGTCGGATCACGAACAGAGGCACCTGCCATGATGATCGGTGCCGGCAGCGCATGGCCTGCCCTGATGTGTTCTGCCTGGTGGCGCTGTCCCTTCGGCTGGAGGTGTGTGCGGCCTGCCCTTTGGTGGCACTGCCCGACGGCACCCCTGGCACTGCCCGATGCTCGGAGCCCCGCTTCGGAGGCCTGGAGCAGCGGCGCCGCGCCGGCCCGGGGCCCGGGCCGACGGTCGAGCCCCCGCGACGGCGACCTCGGACCACATCTCCCGCTCGATGTTGAACTCCCACAGGTCGTCGTAGCGCTTCCGGGGGTGGGGGGTGGTCGGCGTCCCCCGCTCTCCTCCCGCTTCCTGCGCCCCTGCCTTCTGACGCTCCTCCTCCTCGTCCTCGTTCTCCTCTTTCCTCACCTCGCCCTTCACCGGGTCCCCCCAAGTTGGTGTATTGCCTTTCCGACCACCTAGAACCACGCAGAAGCCCTCGGTACCCCATCGCGAACCTGTGGGTTGTCCCACACCCTACTCCCCGTCATCCTCGCCCAGCATGAGCAAGGAGCGGGTGGGGAGGGGCGGGGGGGGGAGCGGAAGGGCAACTTACGGCTCCACAACATTACGACAAGCAGCCAAACCGACACAATCCTCTTCCTCCTCCTCCTCCTCCTCCTCCTCCTCCTCTTCCGCCGCAGCCGCGGCCGCCGCCGCCGCGCAACGCTATGCCTGCGATCCCAAGTCCGCGGCGCGCGCCGCTCGGCGCCCCGCGGGGCAGCCACCGCGCACGACGCGGGCGGGCCCCACCGGCAACCGCCTGTAGGACGTCGTTTCCGTTTCGAGGATGGGGGAGACGGGGAGGTACGTCCAGCGAGTTGAGCAGGCAGGCTGGTGGAACTGGAATCGATTGACCATGTAGATCTCCGATGGCCTGCGAGGAATTTCATAATGTCGTGTGAGCATAATACTGAAGCCGCGCAGAAATCTGATGGTCACGCGCGTGTCTCCTGGTACCAGTTGCCGCTCAAGCATGGAACTCCATCCTATAATAGCCTGCATGGCGCAGGCCTGGAAGCGAACCTGCGCGGCACTGCCCGCCGCCGCTGAGTCGTTGTCGGCGCCCCTCTTGCGCTTGTTGACGATGCCCTTGAAGTTGATGACAAGGCGTTGCCGGTGAACTCTGCGATCACGTAGGGCGGCGGTTTGGCGCCCGCCCCCCGGGCGCCCGGCGGCGCGTGCTCTCCGTCTGGTCAACGCAGCCCGAGGAAGTGGTGGATCTCGGAATTCTCGAGCGGTTTGAATGAAGCTGGTTCGTGGAGCACGGCCCTGGACCCTCTTTATGCGTAGTCGTAGACCGCGACCTGGTCGAGGTCCTTCGCCTGATGATCGAACGCTTCCTTATCGCTGATCTTCATCTGTATGACCCACTTCATGGCGCCCGCTCTCATGATGGAGTTCGTGCACGCGGGAAGGGCGATCGCATCGTCGATTTCCTCGGGATATCTTTGACGCGCGCGACCTCTGGCTAGGGGTTCACGTCAAGGTAGAGGTGCCATTGGCGGGGCGCGAGAAGCCGTCCCGCTGCGTAACAGTGCACTTCGAGTCGCATGGCACCTGGCCTCTGGTCGATGGTGAACACGCCGTCGATGTGCTCTCCAGAACATCGGTAAAGAAGGTCAGCAACTGGTCGCTGCGGCGCGGAATGCAGCGCCGCACTGCGTGCGACGTTGTAAATACGACAGTAGACATCTTCCTTATCGATCTGGGTGGCGAAACGTGATGTCGCAAGCCTTCGCACGGACCTGTATCGCTTGATTGTTGTCTGGCGACGACGGGGCGCAGATGCCGACCTCCATGTAGAGGGCGTCGTTTGGCGGTGCCGCAGGTGGTCTCCTTGGCGTAATTCTCAGTCGCGGCCGCCGCGTCTACCTTTCGGTTCTCTAGCTGGCCACGCGCGGTAGTTGACACTGTGTAGCTGGTAGACAATGTATCCAAAGTGCTGTGACTGCACATATGCGAACATGAGCTCGTAACGTACCATACACATGTCGGAATTGGCAGGCCGAATGCACGCGCAGTAGTACGTGTCCCGTGGTGTTCCCGCTGTAAAATGTAATCCTCGCTGCTAGGCTTTCAGGTGCTATGACGAGCTGGACGGGGTAGTTGGCGCGGATGGCGACAATGGTGGATCGGCTCGACTATTCCCTAAGAGCGTTGGTAGCGGCCCTCGGAGTCCGCACAGCCCGGCATGTTCGCGCGGGTGGGCACTGGCTAAATCCATCCGGCACTCGCCCCATCTATCTGCATCCGCCCTGGGCGGCGTAGGCGCTGCTGGCCTGGGCGAGGGCGCAGGGCAGCCCCGCGCGGCGCGGGGGCGCGGGCCTCGCTCCCGGGAGAAGCTTTGCCATATGATGCGCGTCCGCATCCTGCGCACCAGGAACCATGGAAGTAGGCGCGCGCCTCAGGTGTCATAGCCGACGGTCGTGCCAAGTCGTCATCTGCAATCTCCTTAGTTGGGCTTCGCCTTGATGACGTAGATCTTCAGCGGTGCCATGTCGGCCATTGTTGCCTCAGTGTCCCGTCCAGCGCGATGTTGATGCATCTGTCGTTGCTGATTCAGCGGCGTGTAGAGCCTGTCCAGCTGCTCGTGGACGCATGCTGGAACTGAGACAGTTTGTAATAACACCATCCTCAGTGCATGTTTGATGATACGGCTCAAGAGCTAAGCATCGCTCAGGAGGGCACCGTGGTTCTCCATTCGGCCAAGTGTTGTTCATGCGGGAGATAGGTGGGCGCATGACAGCGCGCTTGGTCCCCTGCGGCGGTGGTCGAACATGCACTGGTCGAAGCTGCTCGTGTAGGCGGCTGGACGGGTAAGCACAGCTTTCATGTCGAATAGCTTCAATGTCAATGCACATCTGGTCCTCTAGGTAGGCGTCGATTCGTTTTCGAGTGCGGCTGAGAACTAGTACATCGCAGAAACACTCCAAGGTGGCACGAGGAAGTCCGCTACCCAATCGCATCTGCCCTCGCGCTCCCATTCAGCAGTTTGCAACCACGGGGTTCGTCTTCGTCGCGATGTGGCCGTGGCCCTCCATTCTGGCGGTCTTGCAGGTGGTTCCATCTGGCTCCGCTTCAGGTTTTGAAAGGTGGCCCGGTATGCGCCTCGACTACTACGCCTGCGCACACGAGGCTGATCGAGCCAGTCCAAAACGTCCAGTCATCATCCACAAGGCCTTCAACCATTTTGTGCACCCGATGGTCATCTTGGGGGCCCACTTCGAGCTGACCCCCTGTGTCGAGGAAAAGTGTACACCCTTCAGGCCAAAATCTGAGCGTGTAGGGACATAGCCGTGTCAAGGGAGTCTGACCAGATCAGCTTGGGGCTCACGGCTTTGCGTAGGCCAAATATAGAAGCTGAAACAAATGGATGGAAAAGGACGCGTTGTGCTCACCACCTCCCGTAGCACCACCAGGTGGAGCTGGTGCGCCAGATGGCTCGCGCCAGTAGGCTCGCAAAGGACATGGGGGGCGGTGACATGATGGGGCTAGCTCATGACCGCTTCGGTCGTACGTATGCAAAGGCCAGCTTGATCCGAGCCTGCTGGCTGTCATGTGTAGCTCCCAACGTATAGATGCCCAGCTGAAGCTAACTCCACCCTTGGCGAAACACGATTGGAACGCGGCAGGCTGCAGGGACCGTAAGGACCACGAGGTGCTCGATGAGGGTTGGGACAGGGTCGCTGTCACCCCACCGTTGGCGTTTGCTGACATTCTCCACATCTCCGGTACTGCGATCAAAATGTGCGGAGACGCCTAAATCTTCGTGAAGAAGGCCAAGTGCCTGGCTAACCAAACTGCGATCGTCCATGAAGAGATAACCTCGGCTTTGTGGACTGTTAGCGGCTTCCCCGTAGGGTTGACGTCCATCGCGTAGGCGCAATTACTCCCAGGTCGTCGTCGGTAACGTGGGGTGGACAACACCCTTTGACGATAGAGGTGTGTGGGGTGATGTGGATGGCGACGTTGATTTACCCGTGGACCTGGCTCCAGCCTCAATGGTTGGAGTGCGCCGTCCCGCGTGCCTCCTCGTCCTCCTCGTCATCCTTCTCCGTCTCCTCCTCCCTCGTCCCTATAGACAACTCCGCCCTGCCGCACCTCCAGACGTGTCAGTAGGGCGAGCCATACGATTCGCCTGAGACTTCCCCGCGGCTCGGTCGATGGTGCTGAAGATTGAATTCCGCAACAGCGTCACAGATGGATGTCGGGTGTGCTTTAATGTAGGTCTCAACTCAGCGCCGCGTACATTCGTCTTAAAAGGTGGCTACAGCCTGTCGCCCTTGCCAGGCAAGCTCCTGAGAAGGGGGACCAGCGGGGCCCATACAGCTCAAGAACAGTGCAGCGACCGCTTATGAGAGCCACGCTCGGCTGCGGGCGTGAGCGAGCCTCCTGCAACTTGCTGGTGCCTCCGAAGATGAACATGCTCTTGCCGTACACGACAGCGCTGTGCCGATACCTCTTGTAAGGGCGGCTGCCTGCGTGACGGATCTCGCGGATGATGCGATCCCCGCAGCGGAGCTCGTACAAGTCGTCCAGCGTGTCACGGCCGCTCCAGCCGCCAAACCTCGGTCTGCGAAGCAGGTACAGTAGGGGCCCGACCACAAAAAACCTTCCATGAGAAACTCAACCCTGAGACCCCAGAACGTCCACTGATTCTTGGTGTGGGAACGTCGCGCTCTCCATCGCAAATCCATCGGAACCCAAGAAGCCCGGGGCACCCTGGAGGCAAGCAAGGTGTTTCTTGGCATGGGTCTCCAGGGAAGCGGTCAGGGCAGAATGGGATATGGCCCGCCGCAGTGTTAGGCGTTGCTCCATGGGGGGGGGCGATGAAGGGGGGGGGGGAGAAACGTGCACCGCTCGTACTCCTTTGGGGTCCCACGGGGCCCCTTCAAGGCCCCTGGTGCGCACAAGACAGTGCACATCCTCCCCGCCCCCCCGCATGTATCGCCCCTCGCCACCCTCCATTTACGCAACGCCCGAGAGGAGTGGTCAGGCGGAGTCGCGGGGAAGCCAGGAGGGCATCGGTTCTTGGGAGTCCAGCAGCTCCTGCGAGCTTTCAACAATCGGCATGTTCGCGGAGCACAATCGTTCTGCTACCACAAGGAACGCTCAATAAAGAACGACTGGGCTGTCCTGGCCACGGCGAGCCTCGGCCACGAATAGGTCCCCGGACCCTGATCTAAGGAACTACCATAAGACCAGAGCCCCTCCTGTGCCCAAGCTGGTCTTCATTTCAACGCGTTGACTGCACATAGGGAACGAAACAATGACATAAACATAAGAACTCGGAGGTCCGCGCGGATTTCTCGGATCGGCACTGGAGCCCCCTGGCGGCGCCTCCGGCGCCGCACCTGGCGCGCTCCGCGCGCCAAGGAGGGGTGTCCAACGCCGATCCGAGAAATCCGCGCGGACCTCCGAGTTGGTATATTTATGTCATTGCTTGTTTCCCTATGTACGCAACGTACGCGCACAGAGACTAGCTGCGTGCTCAGGGCGAGGCGGGTGTGCCGCTCAGCAGCTGGACGGAGGCCGGCAGGGGCCAGGCCGATGGACCCAGAATGCGGCAGCCGAGCAGAAATGTCCGCGAGTCCCGAACATAGTCAGCGCTGTCCCCAAATCTTCGACGATATGGCGAGCGTTTTCTTATTCGGCGTTTCGGCATTGGGCGGTTGGGGAGGGGAGGGGGGGGTCTGGCTTCGGACCTCTGCTTAGTGCGGCTGTTTGGAACAAGGCGTCCAGTATGGGGGAGACCCCACCTGCTCGAAACAGGCACCAAAAACAGCCAAAATCTACTCCATATGGAGGGGGTAGGGGGGGGGGGGGGCGAGGGCTCCTCCTCCTCCTCCTCCCCCTCCTGCTCCTCTAGCTCTCCTCCTCCTCCTCCTCCTCCTCCTCCTCCTCCTCCTCCTCCTCCTTCCCCCCCCCTCCTGCTCCTCCTGCTCTACTCCTCCGTCTCCTCCTCCTCCTCCTCCTCCTCCTCCACTCCTCCCTCTCCTCCTCTCCTCCTCCTCCTCCTCCTCCTCCTCCTCCTCCTCCTCCTTCTCTTCAGCAGCAGCAGCAACACATCATCATCATCATCATCATCATCATCATCATCATCATCATCATCATCATCATCATCATAATCATCATCATCATCATCATCATCATCATCATCATCATCATCATCATCATCATCATCATCATCATCATCATCATCATCAGCATCATCATCATCAGCAGCAGCATCATCACCATCATCATAATCATCAGCACCAGCATCATCACCACCATCATCATCATCAGCATCAGCATCATCAGCAGCATCAACATCATCAGCATCATCATCATCAACCACCGTCATCATCAACATAATCAGCATCATCAGCATCATCATCACCATCGCCCACCACCATCATCATCATCATCATCATCATCATCATCATCAGCAGCAACAGCATCACCAGCATCAGCATCAGCATCACCAACATCAGCAGCATCAGCAGCAGCATCAGCATCAGCATCAGCAAGATCATCAGCATCATCATCATCATCATCATCATCATCATCATCATCATCATCATCAGCAGCATCAGCATCAGCATCAGCATCATCATCATCATCATCAGCAGCATCATAATCATCATATCTCTCATCTCTCTCATCTCTCTCATCTCTTCCTCCTCCTCCTCCTGCTCCTTCCATTTCCTGGTGCGCTGCCGCCCGTCTGGCAGGGCGGGCACTGGGCGGCGGCGGGCCTGGCGCTGCGGAAAAACGTGTGTTTTAGACGAGGGTCCCCACGGCACTGCCGTGATGGGTATGCTTTCCACCACCACCACGACCACCATAAGTTGGAGAAGGAGCAGGAGGAGGAGGAGGAGGAGGAGGAGGAGGAGGAGGAGGAGGACCCCCTCCCCCTCCAACTTATGGTGGTGGTGGTGGAAAACAGGCCCATCACGCCGGCCGGCTCAGCCTGGGCCGACGCCCCGCCCAGCGGCTGGGCCACGTCAGCCCCAGACTGGCCGCCCGCGAGCACCTTCTCCCGGGACCCACGGGGGAGGGAGGGAAGGGCCCGCTCCGAGGCCGCCGCACGCCTCGTCCTCGTCCTCCTCCTGCTGTTGCTGCTGGTTATCCTCCTCCTCCTCCTCCTGCTCCTCCTCCTCCTCCTCCTCCTCCTCCTCCTTCTCTTCAGTCCTCCTCCCCCTCCTCCTCCTCCTCTTCAGTCCTCCTCCTCATCCTCCTCCTCCTCCTCCTTCTCCTCCCCCTTCTTCTCGTCCTCCTCCCTCTCCTGCCTCCCCTCCTTCTCCTCCTGCGCGTGGGCTGGGACTGCGAGTGAACGCCCAGACCTCCAACGTCTTGAACAAATGCAGGTAGAGATGTTTCGAGTTTCGCTGAGTCTGGAGGCCGTTCTCGGGCTCTGAGGCAACTGGAACGCAATCCTGGACGGAACAGCTGCTAACGGGCAGAGGTCGACAACTCTGGGGGCCCCGCCGATGTCAGGACCTGACGTCGGAAGTCCGAGGATTCTGCCCGAATGCGCCGCGCGAGAAGCACATGGGACGCCTAATGGTGCCCCTCGCAACCTGCGCGGCGCTCTCGTGCGCCCACCATGGAGGAGGGCGAGGATCGAGTATCCTGATGATTCGCAGTGAAAGGAATCCTAACCCTTGGGGGGGACCTACGTTAGGAGACCCAGGACATTAGGTGTGAGGTTTTTTTTGCTGCAGCTGTACAACACAACACCATGCTCTTGATTTCCCAAGTTCGTCCATGCCTTCATAATGTTATTAGGGTCAGGGGTTCTTCCATGTATTCCTAATGGCATGAAACCGCACGATGAAGGGTCACACCATGAAGGGCCACACCATGAAGGGTCACACCATGAAAGGTCACACCATGAATGACCACACCATGAATGGCCACACCATGAAGCGTCGGACCATCAAGGGTCTCACCATGAAGGGCCACGCTCGTGCCTCCCTGGGCCACACCACGATGGGCGAGGAACTTAGCTGCCCCGATACGCAACACGCAACACGTATCGTATTGATACGGAGCTCAACACGTAGGCTGAAAACGTGGGTCCGACGCGATACACTCGCCAAAACGTGGTCCAATACGTGGGGCCAACACGCAACGTATTGACACGGACGTGTTAAACACGGGACGTGTTGCGTTTCAGAACGTGCGTGCCGAGGCAACTAAGGCGAGGAACGATTTACCCTCGCGTCCCTGCGGGTGGCTGAGCAGCCGCTGCCCGTCCTGGTGCCGCCCGAGACTCCCCCCGAGCTCACTCGCCGATGAGCTGGCAAAGCTCGGACTTCGATCCTCGAGACCCTCGAGAGAGCGTGATCCACCGCCGCTTTACTGTGGAAAATTGCCAACCTTTTCCTCCGGAACCCGGGGTCTCCCCCCCCCCCCCCTCCGAAAATCCCCCCCCCCCCCGGAACCCCCCTCCCCCCCCCCCCCCCCCTCCCTCCCGGCAAACCCCCCCCCTCCCCTAACCCCTCCCCCCCCCCCCCTCCCCCTCGAAAACCGGGGGGGGTCACTACCGGTTCGAACCCCTCCCCCCCCCCCCCCCCCCCCCCCTCCGGATCCGGAAAACCGGGGGGACCCCCCCCCCCCCCCTCGAAAACCGGAGGGGGGTCACTACCGGTTCGACCCCCCCCCCCCACGCACCGCCAGCAAACGACTCCCGGTCCCTACCACCGCTCGCATCACATCCCCCACTGTTGTTCCCAGCACCACTGTCCTCACCACCACTGTCCCCACTGGTTCCACCACCGTCCCTATTGTCCCCACCAATGCCCCCACCACTGTCGCACTGTCCCCACTGTTCCCACAACTGTTCCCACCACGGTTCCACTCTCCCCACTGTCTCCACGGACCCAACCACTGCCTATCCCCATTGTCCCCACTGTCCCACTGACTCCTCCGCTGTCCCACTGAGCTGTCCCACTGTTTCCACCACTGTCCCCACTGTCCCCGCCACTGTCCCCACTGTACCTCTGTCCCATTGTCCCACCGCCGTCCTCGCCACCGCCTTTACCAGTGTCTCCACCACCATTGTACCCTCCACTGTCCCAGTGTTTCCACCTCATTCCCACTGTCCCCACACCACTGTCCCCACCACCACCGTTCCCACCACTGTCCACTGTCCCCCCTGTTCCCACCATTGTCCCCACCACTGTCCCCACCACTACCGTCCCCACCACTGTCCCACTGTCCCCCCGCTGTCCCCACCACTGTCCCGCTGTCCCCTCACCACTGTCCCCACCAACACCGTCCCCACCACTGTCCGCACCCCCACTCGGTTTTCGAGGGGGGGGGGGGTTCGAACCGGTAGTGACCCCCCCCCCTTTTCATGATGAGCTGGGGGGGGGGGGGGGGGGAGGGGTTCGAACCGGCAGTGACCCCCCCGGTTTTCCGGAGGGGGGGGGGGGGGGGGGGGTTCGAACCGGTAGTGACCCCCCCCGGTTTTTCGCCAGTAGCGGTAGAACACGCTCTTTCAGACCCTCGGATCCTTGAGCATCTCAATCCTCGAGGACCTCGATCCTCGAGGACCTCGATCCTCGAGAACCCTCGATCCTCGAGACCCTCGACCTTCCAAACCCTCGATTCTCGAGACACTCGATCCTCGAACCTCGAGAACCTCCGCCCCTGCCCGCCCGCAGGCGACGGCCCCCACGCGCTCCCAGCCCCCCCCCACCCGCAGCCGCCCGCCCCGCAGGCCAGAACGCCCACGGAACGCCCCCCTCGCCCGCACGCAAGAGTGACCATGGGCAAGAGTTGGGTCGGGCATGCCCTCCTGCAGGCGGATTTCTGATGCAAATTTAAGCATAGCCAAACCATACTCAGACACAGCCAAACAATAATCGGCAAAAACATCCCCTGACTATTTTTACTAGTTTTGAGTATCCCTCCTGTAGAGGGGCATACCCGACTTACGACCAGGAGTGAAAAACAACTTAACTCAAGTGTGACTAGAAAACTCGGCTAGGCATCGTTGTCAAAGCAGCGCGTGCTTGCACATGATTTGCACTGAGTTGCTGCAGGTGTGCAGGCATGCATATATGCATCATTGCGTGAGTGCGCTGCAAGCCGTAGCCGCCGAGGCTCGAATCTAGAAGTCGCAAGGCACGTCCTCGAGCCAGGGGGAACAATCGCGCAATCACTACTTGAGAGCTGTTTGGTATCATGGTGCGCGGCTTTGTAGGGAGCCGCGCAAAGCCCTGAGATCCGACGCTGCGAACAAACATGCAACATCGTGCAAAACCACGACCGGATCCCCGGACCCCACCTACCTCCGTCCTTTTTCGAGCGGCATCGGTATGTGGAGGGTCCCAGGGACCGACATCGGGCAAACACGTGCCTGGTGTGAAAACATTGCAGCACCAGGATATCTCGGGTGCGTGCTGACAGTTCCCTGGTCTACAAGCGCCTTCCCGCGAGCTAAGCCTCGGGCATAAACATGCTTGACGCCGTTTTTTGTTCTTCCTGCTTCCATGGCGATGCATGCCCGACGCTCAGCTGCCTCATATGTTGCGATCAGGCAACGACTACCTGACCCCCGCATGCTTATCAAACAAATGTTTGGTCATGGTTCCTCCCCTCTCTCGAACCCCGCTCTCGATCCCGCACTCAATGCAGAACCCACTACATTCTGAAGAAGACCACAGCCCACTGCAATAGAGGCACAGACTTGTAGCCGACGCCCGTCAGGCCATGCGCTCCCTGCTAGGCGTCCCCCCTCCCTCGGAGCCATGACGGCACTTCAACACAATGTTTGAATGCGCTGCCAGAAGCAGCTGGCGATCATGCAGACGGGGCGGCGCGGGCCTCGCAAGACAGACGGACGGAACGCTGCATGTCCCACGCTGGGGCGCCCCGCTGAACCGTCACAGCGCCATCCCGCCAGCGCCTCAACCGACATCCCCCCCTATGCACGTCCTCGCGGGTAGCATCGAGTGCCGTCCGCCGCTGGCCGCTGGGAGAGCATGCGGCAATTTCGTGTCGTGACGACCCTGGCGTTGGTTCCTGACACTTCGTGGATCGTTGGACATGGAACGATCGGCGGCTTCTCGATCGCCAGATCGTTGCATATTGCCTGATTCTAGGACACTGGCGCTCAACCTTGAACGCCCGTGGCGGGGTTGCAGCCGCATCGGCACAACACGAGCCTACCGTACTGCTCCCAGGGTGTTTGCGCAGAAGCGCGATGAGCGCCAGAAGAGCACGCCCTCCTGCCGGCAAAGATCACAGCTGTATGCCCTACTCGCCCTGGAGGGGCTACTCGCCCAAGATTCACCTCGGTCCACAAGTTGTCGCGGAAGCTGAACCTCTGCAAGTCCTTGAACCGCTGCTTCTCTGGAGATCATGTTATCTGCGCAATGCTGCGCAACGGCGAACTCAGGCGTAGGCGTTGCGCCAAATCCCATGTGCGCGATGGACTTGCACGTGCGTGAACAAATCCTTCGGGTAAGCCTCCCCTGCCGCAGACAGAAATCGGGAACCATGGTTCGAGATACAATTCTTGCTGAATGGCTTAGCTACTCTCGTGGCGCAGGGGACGAGATGCATGCTCTTTCAAGTGCAGGCGGCAAGGCAGGAGCGGACCGATAATCGAAGACAGAAGTGAAAACACCGGTGGAGAGCGAGCGGACAAGAGGAATGCGAATGATCCGAGAGTGACGCCATGAAAGCCCAGACACAAGGTCCTACCGCCGAAATCAAGGCCTCGCACGAGCGGGCTGTCAGTGGTGCACGCGGCGCAGCACACGTATGACACCTCTTCCCTGCACACGCCAGGCAAACTGTGCCGTCGGGTAGAGGATAGGGGGGCGGTACACACGTGTGACACCGTGTGGGTACACGGAGCGCGAGTCGTGCGCGACATCGGTCATACTGAGATTGAGACGCCCAGGAGGTGGCCATCTCCGAGAGCCCGGGCGCCTGGCTCGCAACCCGGGCGCGAACTCTGTGCCCCTTCGCTGGCCCGCGAGCTGCCTGGCAATCATCGCAGGGCCGCGAGGCCTCGTGTTGGTTATGCCCGTGGCCTGGAGGAGCGGGGCCTGCCGTGCTCGCCCTGTGCCCCAGACATGGCGAGAGCAGGGAGGGATTCGGGCGGGTGGTAATGGGGGGGTGATCTACATGGGGGGTGAAGAGAAGGGCCCTATAGGGGCTCTTTGGGGTTCCTTTTTGAAGCAAATGCTGGTCCCAGAGGGGCCCTAAAGGGTCCCCTGTAGGGCCTTTTTCTTCACCCCCCCATGTAGGTCACCCCCCATTACCACCCGCCCGAAGGTTTGACGGGTTGCCTCTCCCAGTGAGCTAAGCAAAGTTGCGATACCGAGTGGGACGCGAACGATGCGTTTGGTGGACTGCACTGTCGACTCAAGGTCTCAAGGTGGTGCCCAGCCTGATCTCAAATCAATATGCACATGCAGCAACGACTCTTGATATAAGAGAGGGATATGGTGGCCCATTATTTGACAGGCCCGGATGGACCATGTGCTGAGAGGCACCAGAAATACCTGTTCACAAAAATCATAAACATACATAACAATACAACACATTACCCTGGCGACGTACCCAACCCCTGCGCAATGCGGGGCAGGAGTAGCTAGGGAGATTTCACGAGAGACCGGACACGGACGCATACACTTCTGCGAGCGGCATTCGAAAAGGTTCGCAGGTCCCCAATCAAGGGAAACACGATGAGTAACCAAGTGAACCCCTGAGTCACTAAGGAAGACGCAAGGTCCAAAAGGAGACGGTGGGCAATACGCTTGAAACGTAGGCGGGGCAGCAACAACATGACAGGCCCCCCCAAGGACGGCGAGGCCCCGCTCAGGTCTGCGCAGTGCCTCACTCCGCTGGGCCCACCAGCATCCTTCGAAAGTGGCGAGCCCACCAGCAGCCCTCGAAAGAGTCGACAATTTCGCAAACCGCAGCTCCCCAGGGACGGCGAGCTACCGCTCAGATCCGCGTGGTGCCTCACTCCGCTGGAACCACCAGCAGCCCTCGAAAATGGTGACAAGTTCGCAGATCGCACCCCCCCAAGGACGGCGAACTACCGCTCAGATCCGCGCGGTGCCTCACTCCGCTGGACCCACCAGCATCCCTCGAAAATGGCGACAATTTCGTAAAGCACAACCCCCCAAGGACGGCGCACTACCGCTCAGATCCGAGCGGTGCCTCACTCCGCTGGACCCACCAGCAGCCCTCGAAGGTGGCGACAAGTTCGCAGATCGCAACCCCCCAGGGACGGCGAGCTACCGCTCAGATCCGCGTGGTACCTCACCCCGCTGGACCCACCAACAGCCCTCGGAAATGGCGACAACTTCGCAGATCGCAGCCCCCCAGGGACGGCGAGCTACCGCTCAGATCTGCGCGGTGCCTCACTCCGCTGGACCCACCAGCAGCCCTCGAAAATGGCGACAAGTTCGCAGATCGCACCCCCCGAAGGACGGCGCACTACCGCTCAGATCCGAGCGGTGCCTCACTCCGCTGGACCCACCAGCAGCCCTCGAAAGAGTCGACAATTTCGTAAAGCACAACCCCCCAAGGACGGAGAGCTACCGCTCAGATCCGCGCGGTGCCTCACTCCGCTGGACCCACCAGAAGCCCTCGAAAGAGGCGACAATTTCGCAGAGCGCAACCCCCCAAAGACGGCGAGCTACCGCTCAGATCCACGAGGTGTCTCACTCCGCTGGGCCCACCAGCAGCCGTCGAAAGTGGCGAACGTTTCGCAGATCTCAGCCCCCCAGGGACGGCAAGAGGAGACAAGCAGGAGGGGGGGGCGGGAGGCGGGAGGTAGGAGGCGGGAGGAAGGAAGGAAGGAAGGAAGGACGCGCGAGCAGCGCTCCATTCAAAACGGATACCCAACCAAGGAGGGTTGGGAAAAAAAAGGAGCGCCTTCATCCAGATGCTCTCCGCATTGCAACACTCATGTGTGAGTTTACGATCTGTTAAAGTCTACACATCATCAAAACATACAACCGTACTGATGCAACAGCACGCTGATCATAATATACCTGCTCTGATATACGCACATATAAATACATTATCACAGTGCGGCCCTACCTAGGAGTTGGAGCATTTAGGAAAGCAACATCCACATCTACACCGGCAGCTACAGATTCATCTACACCTGCATCTACATCTACATCAACATCAACAGCGAGACTCACATCTACATCTACATCTACACATACATCTACACCTACATCAACATCTACAGCTACGCTATGCTATGCAATGCTATGCTGTGCTGTGCCGTGCTATGCTGCGCTGTGCTATGCTAGACAATGCTATGCTATGCTATGCTATGCTATGAGATGCTGCGCTATGCTATGCTATGCTATGCTATGCTATGCATGCTGTGCTATGCTATGCTGAGCTATGCTATGCTATGCTATGCTTGGCAATGCTATGCTATGCTGTGCGAATGCTGCACTGCGCTATGCTGCGCTGCGCTAAGCTACGGTAATCTAAGCTATGATAAGCTAAGCTAAGCTAAGCTAAACTAGGCTAGGCTAAGCTAAGCTAAGCTAAGCTAAGCCAAGCTAAGCTAAGCAAGCTAAGCTAAACTAAGCTAAGCTAAGCTAGGCTAGGCTAGGCTAGGCAAAGCTAAACTAAGCTAAGCTAAGATGATATAAGCTAGGCTAGGCTAGGCAAAACTAAACTAAGCTAAGTTGAAATAAGCTAAGCTAAGTTGAGATAAGCAACGCTAAGCTAAGGAGACGTAACTGGGGGAACCGCGGGGCGGATGCCGGGGGAACCGCCTGGGGCGTTATCCACTGCCCGGCCCTTTAAGCTAAGAGGGTAAGAACCCTTCTAGGCAGAGCCCAGGTAGGGAACAAACAAACAAATCGATATATGGATATGGATCCAGGCGTGACTACATACAAATATTAAGCGCCAGTGTGGGAGCCAGAAAGAGGGGTCGCAACGATGCGGATATGGAGGAACGACGGGCACGGCTGATTCATGGGGGAGGGACAAGCGCGAGCGCGAGACGGGGCAAGGGAGAGATGGCAGAGGGTCCGGTGGCCGAGGGCATGCGCGAACACAGCCCTTCGGCAGACGGAACCTTCGCGCGCTGCGCGCGTGCTCAGGTTCTCGCCAGAGGGCCTTTTCGGGGGTGCGACCATGCCCGGGCGAGGCCGAATGGGGTGTCGGCGGGCAGGGGCGTGTCCAGAGTGCCGGTCGCGTAGCGCCTTGAATGTCCAAGTTGCCAGGCGCGTAGCGCCTTCAACACAGAGACTGCCAAACGCGCAGCGCCTCGAATATCCAAGTTGCCAAGCGCGTAGCGCCTTGACTATCCAGACTGCCAAGCGCGTAGCGCCTTGCAGCTATAACTCCATGAAGGTGGACTCTTTGCGGGTCCTTGTGGTCCTTGTGGCGTCTTGCGGGTTCCTTGTTGACTTTGTGGGCCATGATGGTGCTTGAGGGTTCTTTGTGCCCTTTGTGGGCTCCTCGTGGGCTGCTTGCGGGTCCGCGTGGTCCTTGTGGGTTCGTTGCGTGCCGCGTCGCCCGAGGGGGAGGGCGCCCGAATCACGCCCACCCCCTCGGGCGACGCGGCACGTGAGCTGCCGGCCTCCCTCTTCAAGGGCGCCCCCTGGACACGCCCGCCCCTTGGGGCGATGGGGCGCGTGGGCTGCCGACTCCCCCACTGGGGCGACGCGGCGCGTGAACCCATGCATTGCCACGCACGCGCACAGGAATAGCGTGCGCCCACATGCAGCGCAGTACTTGTACTTGCGTGGCACCTACACACCATACGCTGGGTAATGTTATTCTACGTATATATATATATACACATGGGTTCATAGATTCGCACTGGTACATATGTCTAAACATGTATACATATTCATATATATACATATATATATATACACATACACACATCTGTGTGTATCAGCCACCGTGCGGCGAGGCGCGAAGTAAAAGTTTCTCCCGGCTCTCATGTGTCCTCTGTTCTCTGTACTCTGGACCCTGAATTCATATTATTATAACGGCCTGGGGTTCAGATTCTCAAATTTCCTGGGCGTTCCCGCGCTTTCCTGGACTGCCTCGCATGACTTTTCCAGAGGCCAGAGGGCCCCAACACGGGCCAAGAGGACCCCATAAAGCGCCCAAGAGGGTCCAAGAGGCCTCGAAGACAGCCCAAGATGCTCCAAGACACCCAAGACGGCCCCAAGACGGCCCAAGAGGCCTCAAAGAAGCCCCAAGAGCGTTCCCAGAGGACCCCCAAGAGGGCCCAAAGAGGCAACCATCATTGATTGTCCTTGCGTTGTCTCGATGTTGTTCGCGTGTTCGCATGTTCGGGCTTCCGACGCTCCGAGATGCCCCCAGAGCCCCCCCCCAAGATGCCCCAAGACCGCCCCAGCAGGACCCCGAGACGGCCCAAGAGGGCCCCCGGCCCAAGAGGCGCCCAAGATCGCCCAAGAGGGCTCCAAGAGGCGCCCGAGAATAGGAGGATTGCAAAAAAACCCTTCGCTTTTGCAATCCTAGGTTTTTTTGCAATCCAATAGGGTTTTTTTTTTTTGCAATCCTAGGTTGTTTTGCAATCCTTGGTTTTTTTGCAATCCTTCGAACCGACAATCCGAGTCTCCCGCCCAAAGAGACCTCCACGAGGTCCCAAGAGGCCCCCAATAGAGCCCCCAAGAGCCCCCGGGAGCCTGGAGGCCGCCCCCCCAGAGGCCCAACAACTCCCGGCCGATGCCTCACAACTCCCTTCAAGAGGCCCCCGAAAAGGCCTCCCACGATATCCAAACAAACATCCAAGAGGTCTCGAATCTACAACCCACGCGCGGTGGAGGATGGGCCGAAGGCCACGATCTACCTGTACATCTATACACGCACTAGAACCATCGCGCGCTTCGCGCGCGCTCAGGTTCCCCAGACTCCCAGCTCGCAGTGCGATGCCGAGGGCTGGACGACGGTTGCGGATATGACTTTAGCCCGAAAGCTTTGCGGAAACACGTAGTGAAGAACCCTTCCCTGAGCACGGGGGGCTCCAGAAGGACGACGAAGAGAACGAGGGGGGCGGTCTGGAGGTCGAGAAAAGGGAAAAAAGTCCAGGAGCATGACGGGCAGGAGCAAAAGGAGAAGTGGAGTCCTTGAAGAAGAGCAGCAAGAGGAAAACACAAAGAGGAGGGGCATCCGTGCCCCTCGTCCACGTGTGCCCCTCCTGGTGGCCTCCTGCTTAACCTGCCACCGAGCCTGGGCTGTTGGTGTGAGACTTCGTGAATGCCTGTTCGCGTCTCTGGGGAAGCCTCTGGGCAGCCTGTTGGAAACAATCCTGAAGCCTCTTGGGACGCTGTTCGGGGCCTCTTCGAGGCCATTTGTGGCCTTCTTGGCTCCTCTCGGGGGGGGTCCTCGGGTGCCTGCTGGCGACCTTCGGGGTCCTCGTGGGGCCGAGGCCTCGAAATATGGGTTTTGCGTTCCCCCCCCCACGAACCCCTCTTAGGGACCTTCTTGGGCGGTCCTGGGCGCCTCCTGGGCCGTCTTGGGGCCCTCTTCGGCCGTCGTGGGGCCCTCTGGGGAACCTCCTCGGCCGTCGGGGGGGTCTCCGAAGAGCCTCTGGGCCCGTCTTGGACGCTGGGCACACGAAAACAACGATTGCGATAGAAATGTGCGTTTTCCTACGGGAACGGGGCGATGTTGCTTTTTCGGGTCGTCTCGAGGGTCCTCTTAGAGTCTTAGGGCCGTCCTGGGGCATCCGTGGGGCCTGCTGGCGATCGTCGGGGTCCTCTCAGGGCGGAGGCCTCGAAATGTGGGTGCGAGTTTCGCCCGCGGGGCCCCTGTTGGCGCTCTCTTCGGCCGCCCTGGGCGGTCGTGCCTCTTGGGCCGTCTGTCCCCCCCCCCCCACGACGCAGGCGTCCAAGGTGGACGCGCAACCCAAACCATCATTCCTGCACACTGTACACGGCTGGCCCCCATGGTTCCCTGCCACTACGAAGTAAAAGAGACTAAAATCTAGCATACAATCGAAATCGCCATCGTTGAAGCTTACAACGGAATGACAGGCGAACCCATCTCTCGCTGCGAATGTGTACTGCGTGGGCCCCTCTTGGCCCGCGATGGGGGAGCTGAGCCCGTCTTGGGGCCCTCTTGGGGCCATGTAGTAGGGATCCTCCGGTGGCCCCCTCGGGCCCCCTGGGGACTCTCTTGGGCCCGTCTTGGAGCTCTCTTGTGCTGCTTGAAGCTCTCTTCAGGCCGTCTTAGGGGCCCTCTTTGCAGATGGTGATGTGAGTGTTGGTTGGCAAGTTTGTGCGCTCCGCCATCATTCTGGCTCGAGGGAGTGGCCTCCCTCCAGCCGTGCAAGGCACGCGCAGTAAGAAGGGAGTGAGCGACCAGAGACTAACCTGATTCAAGCATTGGTGAGGGATACGACAGGACGAGTCCAATAATTTCGCCTCTGACGAGGACTACCGCGAGAAGACCTACATGGTAGCGGAGCCGCGTGGCTCCACGCGGCCTCGGTGAGATCACAATGACTGAAGAAGAAAGGAAAGGTCGAGTTCCAGCCTGGAATGGAGACCCGCAGACGTGGCGAGCACACCGGCGGAAGGCCTTGACATATCTTGAATCGGCGAAGTGGCAGGACCGCTACCTGTGGCCCCCGGCTGGAGGGACAGCTGACGGGCCGAGCCGAGACGGCAGGCGAGAAGTGTCGGCCAGGATGGCTCAGCCAGTCGGACGGCGTACACAAGCTGCTGGCGCACCTGGAGAAGAAATGTAGCAGGATGTCGGTCCCAGACGTAGGCGCTGATCTGGAGACGTTCCTCATTAAGACCAGACGTGGGAAGGGCGAGGCCATGCAGCAATGGAAGGACAGGTTCGAAGTGGGCTACCAGTACGTACGCAAGGCCCTGGCCAAGGCCCTCGAGAACACGAAGACGGATAGGCTGCCCGGGCCGCGACGCTGGACGTGGCGGTGGATCGAACCCGAAGAAGAAAAAGAAAAAAGAAGAAGGAAAATAAGAAGGAGAAGACGGTGAGTGGTCCTGGGCGTGGGATGAACCAGCGAGCGCTCTCGGCGAGTCCTTCGACTCTGGCCGCGAGACGGAGCACAGCGACGACCCACCGTCCGACGATGAGTACGAAGACCTGCCTGAGGTGCTCCCAAGATTGGTACGTGGATGCCTGGTCCTAGCACGGGCGGGACTAGACTCACGCGAGAGGGTCGAGATCATGGCATCGACGGGTCGCTCCCTAGACTTCGAGGCCGTGAGGACCGACCTGATATCTGACTGGGAGGACGCTGACATTCGCGAGAGAGACATGAGTACGAAGAAGGCGCTCATGGCGCATATGTGTTGGTGATGACGGCGGACCTGGTGCGACGACTCGATGGAGCAGATGTCGTTGATGGGCTACGCAGAGCAGCGGGAGGAGCCCCAGCTCCCCGACCTCGACGAAGAGAAGTACGAGGCGTTCCTGGTGGCCCAGCAGGAGGAAGCGGAGGCGCTTTCCGCCATGATGAATGCGCAGCGTACTCTGAAGCAGGCCCGAGATACACAAGCGGAGGAAGTACGAGCGAACCGTGGGTTCTACCGCTCAGGGGGGAAGCCCGACCAGAAGACGAGCTCGTCATCTTTATGGAGTCCTTTTGGATCTGTTTGGCCCGTCTGGGGGACCTTTTCGGCTGTCCCAGGTCTTTCTTGGCCCGTCATGGGGAGCTGAGCCCGCCTTGGGGCCCTCTTGGGGCCCTCTCCGACCATGTAGAGATCATCCGGTGTCCCCCTCGGGCCCCCTGGGGACTCTCTTGGGCCCGTCTTGGAGCTCTCTTGTGCTGCTTGAAGCTCTCTTCAGGCCGTCTTGGAGGCCTCGTGGGCCACCTGGAGCCGATTTGAAAAGCCTTTAGGGACATCGTGGCGGCTGGTAGGACTGGAAATGTACGTTTTTCCTTCGGAAATGCTTGACGTTTGCCCTTGGGGGGTCTTCTCGGCGGCCTCTAGGACCGTCTCGAAGGCCTTTGTGACCGTCTAGGAAGAGTCTTGAGCTGTCTTGAAGCGCTCGTGGGCCGTCTTGAGTCTTGAAGCCATCTCAGTGCGCTCTTCAGCTATCTTCGAGACAACCTGGGTTGCTTTGGGAGCCTCTTGCGCCAGCCTTGGGGCCTCTGGGGGGATCCAGTGCCCCTTCTGGGCCCTCTTGGAGCCCTCAAGGTCACCCCGGACCGCAATGCAAACCAGGGGTCGTGGTTCCGAGCCCTCCCCAGGCCTACTCCGATACATATATATATATATATATATATGTGTGTGTGTGTGCACGTAGTGACTATCTGAACGTCGCCGTACTAATTTGTTCCTCGGTTCAGTACATGATCGCGAGGGCGGCTATGGCGCGCGGTCCTTTGCGAGCCGTGAGGCTAGAGCTATTGGGACCCTTCAGGGCGCCTCCTGGGGCCTCGTGGGGGCCGTCTGGAAACCTTTCGGGGCATCTTCTGGGCCTCTTGGGTGCCTCCTGGGGCTTGTTGGGAGCCTGCTGGCGGTCTCGGGGGCCGTCTTGGAGCTCTCTTGGGCCGTCTTGGGCGCTTCTTAGGCTGTCTTGGAGCCCTCTTCGGCCGTCGTGGGGGCGTCATTGGGGGCGTCTTGGGCCGTCCTCGGGCGGTCTGGGGGGCGTCTTGGGCCGTCTTGGAGCGTCGGGAGCAACGAACGCTTTCCTTAAGGAACTAAGCGGTTCTGGCCTCTTGGGGCTCTCTTGGGGCGTCTGGGGGGGCCTCTTCGGCAGTCTTGGGGCCATCTTGGGCGCCTTGGAGGTCTGTTGGCCCGTCTTGGGGCACTCTGGAGGCAATCTCGGGCCGTCTTACACCCTCCAGCCAGCGGCCCCCACCAGGCATGGAGTCTAGCCGGAGAAGTTGTCTATGCATAGAGGGCTTCAGTGTGTGAGTACTGTTATATTCAGCCACGTGTGTATAAATCAATAAGTAATACGCTATAGGTGTGTAGATGTAATGCACACGGACATAATTATATACATTCATAAATGAGTGATGTATGCGCATGACTACTTACAAACATTCAGCTTACGGTGTATATGTTACGTCGTGCGTTTTCGCGTACCCAGAACATTGTTTGCATGACCGTTCACGGGGCAACGCTGGCACGGCTATAGAACAGGGCCCATCGGAGCCTGGCACCCTTCGTTGGCCCTGAACCTTGCAGGGTGCCCTAGGGCTCCGCTGGCCCAGTCGGAGATAAAACATAAACATACCACATATGAATCAACCAAAAAACGTGGGGCACCCGTTGCCAAGCCATCTTCGTGTCTGGCGTGCCTACTGCAGGGCCCAAATTCCGCCAACGCCGCCTTCCCTGTTCGGCGGCGAGCTAAGGGGGGAAGTAAGAAGGAGCAGGCCTCCTCAGAAGGCGGCGGGACTTCTCAGAAGCCCTCGCGCCTTCTGGAAAGTTTCTTGCTTCTGGGAAGGCTTAGAAAACTTCTCAGAAGGCCGGGGGACTTCCGAGCCTTCTGCGAAGGCCCACCCCTTCTCACCTCCCTCCCAGGCTTGCCGCCGATCTGTGGCGCGTGGCAGCCAGCCCCCGGAGATGATTATTCTTGGTGTCCCTGCACCAGCGGGACTGCGCTCTGGTCATCGTTGACGTTCTGCCGCCCACTGCCGGGCCATCCCTGGCACACCCGCTCGCGCTGGCCTGACTACTGCTTGCCAGAAGGGACGGACTTGAACCTCCCAGCCAGCAGCCAGGAACACAGACACCGCGTAGTAGCCACATGCGCTGACCCACCACGCCCCGAACAAAAATACACATGCTGCCTGTCCTTGCATGTCGTGCGCATTGTATAACGCAAGCTCGACCGCGATGTCTATTGCCAGACGCGCCGGTGGAGGCACGAAAGAATCACCGCCTACTCCGGCAGCCAATCGCACCATGTCTTCCTGAAACGCCAACCCAGCACACACAAACCCGAGACCCGAAGCAATGAACAAAAACACGGCCGAGCCACGACCAGCGTTCTCGAACCAATCTTTCTGCTGCCTCCCTCGCCGCCGACCCCGATTACACGCCCACGCCTGAGAGACGGGCGTCTCGTCGCTGAGAGGGACCGACCAGTGGGACCGCCTCAGGAGGGGAAACATCGAGCTAGAATCAGCGACAAATCGCCGATAGATCGGCGATTGGCCCCTGACAGCGGTTCTCGCACGTTACTGGGCGCGGGGTGGGCTATCAGGCACCAGTATGCGAGGAAGGGGCAATTGTCGGGTTGGACCAAGGGGGGGGATAGCTAAAGGGGGGTAGCAAATCAGCTTTCGTACCCGATTCTCCTGGCGCTGGAGGCCCTGTTCCAGCATTTCCTCCCCTGCGGCGACCGTGCTACCATGAGGAATACTGAATAGAGAACGAAAGTGCGCTTCTGACCACGGCAAGCGTCGGCCGAGAACAGGTTCCACGACCTAGACCTGAGGAGCGACCCTGGCTGTGTGCGCACGCCATCCCAGCCATCGTAGGTTGAGGATCACAGCCCCAGCAGGCCCAGCAATGTAGCTCCAGGGAGTGGTGGCAGCTGAGAGGGCAGCCGTTTGCAACCTCCATGCGTGGTCGATCACCTCCGTGGAAATCTGCCCGTCAAATACATTTGGGCCCATGTGAAGATCGGCTCAACCATTGAAAACCAGGGCCCTACCGTGAGCCCAAAGCGGTCCTTCCTTGACCGTCTTGCCGGTGACGCTGCCCTTGAGCCACGAGGGCCCGGCCGAGAGGCCCACGGGCCACCGGAGCTCGCGAGAGCCGATCCATCTGGGCGAGGCCCGCTCCGACAATGTTTAGGTCGGGCATGTCCTCCTACAGGCGGGCTTTGGACGAACAGTTAAACATATTCTAAACATGTTCAAAAACAGCCAACACATAGTAAAAACAAATCGTCCCAAGACTATTTGTGTTGACTATTTGGGAATGTTCCTCCTGTAGAGGGACAGGCCCGACTTAAGACAATATCGAACGGAGCCGCGACGGTACAGCGCGCCGCGGGCCACCCAGACCCACGCGCGAGGGCCAAGGCGGGGCACAGGTATGATAGGGGGCCACGGCAAGAGATACAGTGATGGCATTGGATAAGGAAACCTTCGAAAAGGAATCCAGGGTCTGGAAGCCAGTGGAAAGCCAATCGTGGATCGGCCATGGATATCACCGCCGCCAGTATCGGATAATGAACCCTCCAGGGTCTAAAGCCTCCTGGGCACATTCCTTAACGAACGTCCCTACCGTATAGGGGCCACGGCAAGAGATAGCAAGATCGCAGACATCACGAAAGACAGAGGAAGCAACCTCGGGAAGAGGGCAAGGCCAGCAGGACGAGACGTGTCCGCCACCGTGCTTCTGGCACGAAGTATGGAGTGCCCTGAGGCTCACAGCTACTTCAGCCAGGATTCTGCTCACAGCTGTGCTGCTGCTGCAGCCAGCACTGTGATTCCTGAAGGGCCCAGACCGCCAAGTATCCCAACGAGCAACTTAGAGGCCTGCGACCCATAACCCAGACACTGGCGGGATGGGCCGAAGGCCATTCGACAATAAAGCTACGTCGTTAGACAGAACCATAATTCGGCCTCACCGGCGTGTGTGTGGGGGGGCGGGGGGGGGGCACGGGCTGCGAAGCTCGGCTGCACACGCAGGAGTGGCCCTGGGAAAGAGTGAACCCCTGGCGTGCGGCCTGCCGAGAGCCGATGCCCATACGTCGTGCGACGGCAGCGGCCTGCGTACTCGGGTTTGCCCCCCCCCCCCCCCCCGGCGCTCCCCCGACGCCGCGCGCACCAAAGGCCACTCTGGCGAAGGGTCACTCTTGCGCGTCGACGAAGGAATCACCTGGCGCGCTGTTTGACCCCCGCCCGGCGCGCGAAGGAGCCCTGCGGAAGGGGGCCACGAGGCGTTGCACGAGCCACGGGCTGGAGGGCGTCGAGCCTTGGCTCCACCCAGCACGCCACGACGAGTACGTCTGCCACGAGGCCGCACGCTGATCCACACGCTGGCCCGAAGAGCCACCACCGATTCCGTGTAGTTGCCGCAGGGAACGGAAAAGGGGCATCGGCATAGGCTCCGAGCGGGTGCTTTTCTCTCCAGTGCGGCTGCGTGAAACGATTCTCCTGCTAGTTCACGTGTGCTCGCTGACAGGCGCCCGCGGCATGCTGACAGGCTCAGATATTATGGCGCTCTGAGGTATTCGTTGGGAGCGAAAGGCGCTCACGAGTTCATTAACCAAAAAGTCAGAATTATCTCTGCAATCGGGCGAGGCGGACATACCCTTCATGACAGCTCCAGAAGAGACACTCATGCCCCCTTGTCGGAGGTGGACAGAACCCTCTTTCGCCAAACACCCTTGCGTGAAAACGATCTGGGGCTAGACCCAGGGGGCGCAAGTCCGCACAGATCGAGGCCGCAGCGCCCTCTCGAGAGCCGATCAAGGGCAACTCGGCCGGTTGGGGGTTCCATCGGCCTACATACTACCTCAGCTCACCACGTAACAAAATGAGAGGCGCGATCCCTTGAAGCCGCCGAACACAAACAACTCCGACCCGAAGCTGACGAGGGTATGGTCCACGCGGGGAGGTGGAGCATCACTGACGTTGACCTTGATCCAATAGCTGGTCTTCAGATCGAGAACGTGGAGGTCATTGAAGTAAGTGCCACCTGTGCACGCGCGGGGCCTACCGCTTCCAGCCGTCCTGGCCGCAAGGCGCTGTCAATTCTGTCCTGGCGCACGAGGCTTCCAATACGGCCAAAATATATTCATAAGAAGACGAAAAGAAAATTTGTCAGGACAACATGGTGCTGAAAGGGAGGAAACGAGCACAAGGACACACAGGAGGAGGATCTACGGGTCTCGCTTCAGAGGCGCAAGGTGTGTGGCGAATGGGATGGAAGAGGGGGAAGGAGGCGGAGGAGGAAGACAGGGGAGGGAGGAACAAGAGGAAAACAAGGGGAGGACGGCGGAAAGAGGATCTCTCGAAGAGACCGGAGGACGACGGAGGACAACAAGGACAAATGAGAAACGAGGAGCTGGAGCAGGTGGAGGATGAGGAGGCGAAAAGGAAGAGGGAAGAAAAACAAT
>CAUYUJ010014014.1:152500-257500 GCA_963575745.1 Prorocentrum cordatum
CAGGTCGGGTACCCCTGTGAGCCCTTTCTGGGATCGGTCCTGGAGCCTTCTTGGGCTGTTTTGGGGGCCTCTAGGTCATTCCTGAACCCCACTTGAGCCGTCTCGGGGCCCTCTTCGAACTCTCTTCGGCAGTTTTTAGGATTTCCGCGTCCTGGGCCTCGGAGGCCGCCGCCTCCGAAGGAGAGCCCAGAATCGGATCGATAAGTCCGATCGGCGATCGAAACGAATCGGATCGGCGGACGTCGGCAGCCGAGGCGGGAAAGTCGAATCGGCGGAAAAATCGGCAGGCTGGTATGCCTCCAGTGAGGCATCGGAGTCGAACTCGGCGTCCGAAGTCGAATCAGATCGGAATTGGAAGCCATCGACACCGAATCGAATGCAATCGGAGGGGTCGATCGGAGTCGAACTCGGCGTCCGAAGTCGAATCAGATCGGAATTGGAAGCCATCGACACCGAATCGAATGGAATGACCGCCCCCTGGCAGGAAGGAAAAGCAGACCCTGAGGGCAACGGGCCTTGGACCCCTCCTCTTCTTCCTCCTCTCCCCCATCCTCCTCTCCCCTTCCTCCCTCCTTCTCCTCTTCCTTCCTCCCTCCTCCCTCCTCCTCCTCCTCCGGAGGGGTCGAAACGAGCCCTGCCATGACCGCCCGCCCGATCGGCCTCCCCATCGGGGGGGGGGAGGCAGGCCCTCGAGGGGCCCAGGCCCGACCCGCCTAAGGGGGCCTCCCCCCGCGGCCCCCGGGGAAGGCCGACCCAGGGAAGCCGCGCGGAGCTCGGAAGAGCAGCGCTCGTGCCGCTCATCCCTCTCGGGTGGAGGCATAGCTAGAGGAAAAATAACTATGCACATGCACCGATCCTGGCCAGGCCCATCCTGAGCCCAGGATCGGTGCACCGATCCTGGGTCAAGGGTGGGCCTTGCCAGGATCGGTGCATGTGCATAGTTCTCTTCGCCCGAATAGCGTGGGACAGAGCCGGGGCGAGGACGAGGTCGGGCGAGGTAAGAAGTCCAGAGCCTCTCGGGGACCCGGCGGGGCTCTGGAGGATGCATCGGGCGCCGCGGCCCTCTCGGAGCGCTCCGGAACGCTCTGGGACGGACTTGGCCTCGTCCTTAGAGGAAAAAGAACTATGCACATGCACCGATCCTGGCCAGGCCCATCCTGAGCCCAGGATCGGTGCATACGCCCTCCTGCCTTGGCCAGGAAGGCATATGCACCGATCCTGGGTCAAGGATGGGCCTTGCCAGGATCAATGCATGTGCGTAGTTCTCTTCGCCCGACGGGTGGAGGCATCGCGCGAGACGGAGCCAGGGCGAGGACGAGGTCGGGCGAGGTAAGAAGTCCAGAGCCTCTCGGGGACCCGGCCTGCTCTGGAGGGATGCATCGGGCGCCGCGGCCCTCTCGGAGCGCTCCGGAACGCTCTGGGACGGACTTGGCCTCGTCCTAGCCCTGTCCGATCAAGGCCCGGCGCCCTCCCCGCCACTGCGCTTCGAGTAGCCGCCGAACAGCACCAGGGCCCGGCCCATCGCCGCCGCCTTGGCGCCCGACCGGGGGCAGGGCGCCTGCCCGCCGACGGGCAGGATTGCCTGGGCGGAGGGGGGGCGGCGGGCGGGCGCAGCTCTGCACGCCGCGGCGGGGACGTTTCTTCCCCAGGCCCAGCGCCGTTTTTTTTTTTTTTTTTTTTTTTTTTTTTTTTTTTTTTTTTTTTTTTTTTTTTTTTTTTTTTAAAAAAAAAAAAAAAAAAAAAAAAAAAAAAATAAAAAAAAAAAAAAAAAAAAAAAAAAAAAAAAAAAAAAAAAAAAAAAAAAAAAAAAAAAAAAAAAAAAAAAAAAAAAAAAAAAAAAAAAAAAAAAAAAAAAAAAAAAAAAAAAAAAAAAAAAAAAAAAAAAAAAAAAAAAAAAAAAAAAAAAAAAGGCAAAGCAACCTAACAGCGATGTGTTTAAGCATATCTGGAAACATTCCCCTTAAGATTCAGGTGAGAATCCAGTTGTAGAATTCTGCTGTTCTCAGAGTCGCAGTCGCATTCGCAATGACAGTCGCAGTGGCAACGGCCTCAGGATCCAATGGAATCCTGAGGATTCCTAGGGATTCCAAAGGCATCCTTAGGCACCCTTAGGAATCCATAGGAATCCTCTGGATTCCTGAGGATTCCTGAGGATGCTTAACTATGCCGACGGATTCCTAAGGATGCCTACGGATTACTAAGGATCCCTGGGGATTCCTAAGGATTCCGATGGATTCCTACGGATGGCTCAGCCTGCCTCAGTTTCAGCCTCAGCCTCAGTCTGCCTCGGCTTGCCTCAGCCTCAGCCTCAGCCTGCCTCGGCCTCAGCCTCAGCTTCAGCCTCAGCCTCAGCCTGCCTCGGCCTCAGCCTGCCTCAGCCTCAGCCTCAGCCTCAGCCTCAGCCTCAGCCTCAGCCTCAGCCTCACCATGCCTCGGCTTGCCTCAGCCTCAGCCTCAGCCTGCCTCGGCCTCAGCCTAGCTCGGCCTCAGCCTGCCTCAGCCTCCCCTCCCCCCCCCCCCCCTTCCCCCCCCCATTCAGCCTCACATGTCTCAGCTACGGCCTGCCTTGGCCTCATCCTCAGCCTCAGCCTCGTCTCAGCCTCAGCCTCGCCTGCCTCGGCAGCCTCAGCCTGCCCTCAGCCTCAGCCTCAGCCTCAGCCTCTCAGCCTCAGCCTGCCTCAGCCTGCCTCAGCCTCAGCCTGCAGCCTCAGCCTCAGCCTCAGCCTGGCCTCAGCATCAGCCTGCCTCAGCCTCAGCCTCAGCCTGCCTCAGCCTCAGCCTCAGCCTGCCTCAGCCTCAGCCTCAGCCCTCAGCCTCGGCCTCAGCCTCAGCCTGCCTCAGCCTCAGCCTGCATCAGCCTCAGCCTCAGCCTCAGCCTGCCTCAGCATCAGCCTGCCTCAGCCTCAGCCTCAGCCTCAGCCTCAGCGCCTCAGCCTGCAGCCTCAGCCTCAGCCTCAGCCTGCCTCAGCCTCAGCCTCAGCCTCAGCCTCAGCCTCAGCCTGCCTCAGCCTCAGCCTCAGCCTCAGCCTGCGGCGTGCCTCAGCCTCAGCCTCAGCCTGCCTCGGCCTCAGCCTGCCTCGGCCTCAGCCTGCTTCAGCTCGGGCATTCAAAATATGGCACAGGACTGGTGTTCAGGGAACACGAAGAACACGAAGTGGCCTGCGGTTGGCTCCGGGCATTCAAAATGTGGCCCGGGAATGGTGTTTTGGGAACACGAAGAACACGAAGTGGCCTACAGTTGACTCCGGGCATTCAAAATGTGGCCCGGGAAGGGTGTTCTGGGAACACGAAGAGCACGAAGTGGCCTACAGTTGGCTCCGGGCATTTGAAATCATGCCCAGGAATGGAGTTCTGGTAACTCGAAGACCACGAAGTGCGTTACTGTTTGCTTAAAACGAATTCCCCGGCATCCCCCCGGATCGCGCCCAGACCCCCCTGGGGCGTCATGATGCTCTCTTTTGACCCTACTAGAAACCTATCAGTCTTCGCTGTTAGGTAAAAAAAAACATTCACGATGACGGGCGTGATCAGGGAGGGGGGGAGTTCGTCCCTCCCGATCACACCCTGGCGGCGGGCCGCTGGAAATCTCAGGAAGACCTCGAAGAGAATCCGTGGGAACTCTTTGCAAACGTGGGCACAATAGCGTGACGTGATCGGCGGGGGAGGAGAGGGCCGATCACAGTCGTTATCGCCCAGACCTCACAAAAACAGGTTCTAGCGCGGCCCTCTGTGGGGCCTCGGAGGCAAACGGCTGCTGAGGTGAGGAAGCGCTGCTGCAGACCCGCAGATCTCGCCTGTGCCGGGACTGCGCATGCGACCGAGACTGCCAGAAGCTGAATTTGGGACGATTCCCGCGTGATGCGCAAAGACTGGAGGCGGACAAGTTTTACCCCCCCCCCCAATCGCAATGATTGGGGACACACCCTGCAGAGGAGAAACAACCATGATAAGCATATAGAGGCCTATAGGGTCCGAGTAGATGGGGTCGAAGGATCGCGCCGCATCGCCAATGCATCGCCGATGTATCGGCGATGCATCGCCGATGCATCGGTGACGTCGGCGATGCAACGGCGACGTCGGCGTGGGGAAACACGGTCTCCACATCGAGCCGCATCGTCGATGCATCGTCGATGCGGCGCGATCCTCCGAACCTGCATCGGCTCGGACCACACCTAGGAGGCCAAGAGCTGGGTCCCCGTGGCGCCGCCATCTGGGCCACGATCCAAAAATCCGCCCAGACCTCCGGAAGTTTGTGCTTGTGCCGTTGTCCCTTCCTTCGGTTCTGGACGGTATGCGAACGCAGCCGCTGGGGCCTTCGGTGGAGCTCGCTATGGGGCCACGAACCATGTGATGGGGCGTGCCGCAATGGGCCTGAGACAGCAGGCGAATGTAGCCACTTTGGGGCCTTCGGTGTAGCCCCTTGTAGGGCCACAAAGCGTTTGAACGATGTGGCGACACGGTGATTAGGATGATGGTGTTGTGAACGATGATGAAGGCAATGATGTTCTCAATGATGTTTTTGGTTGCGTCGCTTTCACAGTCTGGAAATTGAGTGGTTAAGAAGCCTTCGGTTTAGCCCCCTGTGGGGCCACGAAGCGCGTGAGCGGTGTGGCGGCACGGTGATTCGGATGATGGTGGAGGTAACGATGATAAAGGTGATGGTGGTGATGATGGTGGTGATGACGATGACGATGACGATGACGATGACGATGGTGATGATGATGATGATGATGATGATGATGACGATGATGATGATGATGCTGATGCTGATGCTGATGATGATGATGATGATGATGATGATGATTTGGCAAATGCCACTATTACAGGCAGGAGGTTGTGTTTGGTGGTGTGACCGAAGGTGCGCACAAGTGGGGCACAGTCAGGTGTGGACATGAACTCGCAGTGGCTGGCAAAAGTCGTGATACTTGTGACCTGACTTTGTGCCTGTGGATTAACATAGAGTTGCGCCAAGCCTCGCAGTCTGCATACGTAAGTGCCACGACGTTCCTACAGCTGTGGGAGGCTGTCAAATTCTTGCACCAACAACGACATGTACCTGACGATGATGATGGTGATGGTGGTGATGGTGATGATGACGATGCTAATGATGATGATGATGCTGATGATGATGATGATGATGCTGATGATGATGATGACGCTGTGTATTTATGCTCCTCGAAAACTATCGGCCCTGACCGAAGCTAGGATGATGAATACGACATGGAAGACTCACAACCCTAAACATGTGCACGCGAACGCCATGGCACAACCATACTCATGCAGTGTAGAGAAAACTCGGGAGTCTGAGCGGTCAAACTCCAGGGTTGGTCGAGGTGAGGACAACGACAGAATTACCCTGGCGACGTACCCAACCCTTGCGCAATGCGGGGCAGGAGTACCTTGGGAGATTTGACGAGAAGGCGGCGACGTGACATGGACGAATCTACTTCTGCGAGCGGCATTCCGAAGGTTCGCAGGTCCCCACAGGGGAATCACGATGAGTAATTAAGTGAACCACTGAATCACTAACGAAGACGCAAGGTCCAAAAGGAGACGGTGGGCAAGGGGCTTGAAACGTCGGCGGGGCAGCAACAACATGACATGGCCTCCCAAGGAATGCGAGGCACCGCTCATGTCTGCGCAATGCCTCGTTCCGCTGCGCCCAGCAGCAGCCTTCGAAAATGGCGAACCCACCAGCAGCCCTCGAAAGTGGCAACAGTGTCGCAGATCGCAGCCCCCAGGGACGGCGAGGTCCCGCTCAGACCCGCGCGGTGCCTCACTCCGCAGGAGCCACCAGCAGCCCTCGAAAGTGGCGACGGTGCCGCAAATCACAGCTCCCCAAGGATTGCGAGGTCCCGCTCAGACCCGCGCGGTGCCCCACTCCGCAGGACCCACCAGCAGCCCTCGAAAGTGGCGACGGCGCCGCAAATCACAGCTCCCCAAGGATTGCGAGGTCCCGTTCAGATCCCCGCGGTGCTTCGCTCCGTTGGACCCACCAGCAGCCCTCGAATGTGGCGACAGTGTCGCAGATCGCAGCCCCCCAGGGACGGCGAGGTCCCGCTCAGATCCGCGCGGTGCCTCACTCCGTTGGACCCACCAGCAGCCCTCGAATGTGGCGACAGTGTCGCAGATCGCAGCCCCCCACGGACGGCGAGGTCCCGCTCAGACCCGCGCGGTGCCTCACTCCGCAGGAGCCACCAGCAGCCATCGAAAGTGGCGACACGCTCGCAGATCGTCGCCTCCCCCCCCGGGACGGGGAGGTCCCGTTCAGATCCGCGCGGTGCCTCACTCCGCTGGGCCCACCAGCAGCCCTCGAAAGTGCCGACAGCTTCGCAGATCGCAGCCCCCCCAAGGACGGGGAGGTCCCGCTCAGATCCCCGCGGTGCCTCACTCCGAAGGACCCTCCAGCAGCCCTCGAAAATGACAACATTTTCGCAGATCGCAGCCCCCAAGGACGGCGAGGTCCCGCTCAGACCCGCGCGGTGCCCCACTCCGCAGGACCCACCAGCAACCCTCGAAAGTGGCAGCAATGTCGCAGATCGCAGCGAATTGACCCAGGGAAAATACAGGTTGTCTGGCCGCGCCCGCGCGAGGCAGCGGCGAGTGAATGGTCGACTCTGCGAGGTCCCTGATGAGGAACGAAGGACAACTGGTCTCCAACCTCTTTCGCCTGCGTTGCATCTGTTCGTGGATCGGCGAGACTGCTGAGCTCCCCCCAGCAGTGTGAAACAATCCTCTTGGGATCCATCGACCCGCGCAGGTCGCGCCCACTCGGCCACTTCCGATGCTATGCGAACTCCCTGTTTGGCGAGGTGGTCGGCGACATCGCCCCCGACGTTTTCGGCCCGGCGCAACCGATCCCATGCGTTTCACGCGGTAGCATCCACAAGCTCGTTGAAACAGATGCCGAACGATATATGCGAGTAAGGCGCTGTCCTTCGGTCGCATCGCACCTTCAGATGCTAATATTGCGCACTTCGCATCGACGTGGGCCGCGAACGTGCTTCCGAGCCGAATCAAGAACATTCAGACCTCCAAAGTTTTCGTAAACCGGAACGCGCCGAGAGAACTAGCCCGCGTTGGCCATCCTGGAAGAGCCAGAAAATCAGAACTAAATCAACGCTGCGATCTCGACCGCACGGTTAATCCGACGCGCTACTCCAAGACGTGCTTTGCGCTGCGGGTCGTCAGCGACGTGCCCACAAGCGGCGAGCGAAAGATTGGGCCTGACAACCGGGGCATCGCGTTCCAGGGGGAAGACTGCAAGACCCCAATCAGCTTCTGATTCGACTCGTTTTGGCAAACGTCGCCCCTTGGCAAAGCTTCCGGCCGCCCAGATATGCCAGGCCCAAGGTTCTGAAGTAGGTTCGAAATCTCATCTAGGAAATATGGAAGTTCCAGTTCATCGCGGATCTTATTCGGGAGCTCGGCGTCGCGCATCCGCCAGCCCAACGAAAAGCATGGCGCTGATGGGCCTGTGGTCGCACTCTGTCGCCGTCGAGGCTGGCGGCGATGCTTCAAACTCAAGCTGGCGACCTAGTAACCCTATGGAAACCTCGACGCAGTCCATCTACAGAGGTGTAGAGCGCAGCTTAAAATCATAATGGCGCGTCCAACAACTGGAGGGCGACAACTCTATAGCGTCGAGGAGGGATAGGCCGTGGGTCTCAACGAAGTCCAGGAAGTGTGGAGCGACGAGGTCACGACGGGAGGTCGCATGATGGCCAGACCAGGGCGCTGCTTGCCCTTCGCCGACCGCGGCTTGGGCATCCACCCCAATCGCAATATAGTCACGCCTGCTTTCGTCGATACATGCACGCGCGCCATCAATGCTCGCATTGCGATCAGCTATGTTGAGAAAAAGGAGAGGATGCGCACGGACGAGGCGGATGCTCTGATAGCCCCGCCTGAGCCCCACGGATCTGGCTCTTGCGTTCTGGCTTAAGGACGCGTCGCCATCGCCCGTGAACGTTCGATAATCTATGAGAGCTGTTCTTCTACGCCCCTCATGTGAGATCGAGGCGAGAGGAAGACGGCCGCCGCCCATTGCGCCGACCTGGAAGTCTTCAGAGCACGCCGCCTCCTAAAGTAAAAGAACATGCCCTTGCTCCTCTCTCTCCAGTTCTGCGCATTTTTTAATAATTATAAAAAGAAAACGACTTCATGTTCGATGCCACGCGCATTCCACAAGATCATCCGCAATGCTGAGCATCGCCCTCGGGGCGCTGTTGGCCCCGCACTTTGGCGCGCGCCGTAGACGAGATCCTGGAAGTACTCTTCGAAGCCGATTCTGAGCTGGGACGTCTGCGCCTGCGACTATACCTCGAACAGACCTGCGGTGCGATTCGCCTCGTACAAAGCGCAGATCATGTCATCGAGCGCACGGTATCGGGTGATCCCCGCGCCGCAGTCGCACGGCAGCGTCTTGAGCAAATCCTCGCGGGTCGGGCTCTCGGCGCGCCCGTGGGTCTACTTCAAATGTTTGCTGATGATGTCGCGTGCCGCCGACGTCTATGTGCTCATCTGCCTCTCGTCCTCTGTGCTATCGAACTGGTGAAGCGGGCCCCTTCTATTTCGGGAAAATAGGAAAACCGCAACACTGCCCCTTAACGAACGAACGAACGAACCGCCACCGTCGCGCCGGAGCGCGTCCCTAGACGGAAGGGCGGGAAGGACCGCAGCCCTCGGATGTTCTTGTCGCCGCAGAACTTGTGACCCAGAAGACCCCGCTGATCAGATGTGAAAGATGATACAGCATAAAACAATTTGTCGTTCGCCGCATCAATGTCATGGTTATTGGGAAAACGTGCAACATCGTCTACCGCTTTGGGGTCACATGCGGGGCTCGCCATGCAGATGCCGCATCCCTTGGCGCCCAGCGTGTAACCCTCCACGTCCATCTTCTGCTGTTACTGTGGTAATTATGTAGGAAAAACGCCACGTCCTGCGCTTCCAAGATGCACGCCAGTCGCGGCTTCGTCCAAGCAAACTCTCAGCTGCATGCGTGCTCCTTTTCACCCAAGAAAACCATGCCTCCCTGGGTCGGCCAAGGTTGTTCGCAGATGACGGCTCGCTTGCATTGGGACTGTTGCTTTCTACGCTGTCGCTGGTCTCGACAATTCGTTTCCCAGAGCCTAAAATCATCCTCGACATTTTTCGCTGCATTCTCTGTATCCGGTGCTGCATATCTAGCAACATAGTCCAGCTCGGACCCCGTGCAGCATAGTCGACGTCACAGCGCTGCCAAACAAGCGCAATCGAGATCTGAGACTGTGCCGTTTGCTCGTCAATTCTGATTTGTGCAACATGAACGCCTTCCACGCCTGCCTGATTATGTGATCGATATCTGGCCCCATCGCCGCTGTGGGTCCCAGCATTTTTCCCCAATAGTTTCACGATCCTGTATGATGGTAATATCTCGATATGAAATCCTTTTGACTACTGTTTTCTTCTGGTTGCCTCGGCCGCGAATCGTTGGTGCTTTGGTCAGCCATTTGGCCTTATCCGGGTGCAAACACAAGCCGACCGCCCCAGCAGTCTCGTGGACGTCGGAGAAGCACGCAGTGGGTCTGATGCCACGATCTTCTTGTTAATGATCCGTCATCTGCAAAAACGTAAGTTAGTCAGGATAGACACGTCTGTCACGCCCGATTGAATACCAAAACGCTTCGCCTTCCACTTTGCTTTCGATCGTCGCATTCTGCCGTCAAGAGGACAATTAAGCACTAACGAACTCAATGGGCCCCCCTGTTTGGTTCCGCGGCAAATATCGAATATCCGGCTGTCTGCGTCTGTGAGCACCTTCGCTGTGTGTCCGCGATATAATTTCTGCAGCAAGGCGATGTACGGCACGGGCACGCCCTGCCCGAATAGAGAATTCCACAACGCTTGATGTTCGACTGAATCGAAGGCCTTCTGGAAATCAAGTGTTGCGATGATCGTCCTGGCCTTCTCGGCGTCCGCCGGGAAGCCGCCCACGACAATGACCTGACGGCGGGTCTTTGGCACGTACTTTGCCTCTCGACTGCCTCTCGACTATGAGGATTGCCTGGGTGATTCCATCCTGCTGAACGTGTTCCACGTTTGATCCGACTCCGCCTCTCTCCAACTGCAAGGTCCTCGACGTGAGGTCCTGCACAGCTCGATCTGTCTTGTCCAGCCTGGCGGTGATGTTGCCCATGCGACTCCCCATCAGGTCAACTTTCACGTCCATGCTGGTTTGATTGACAGCTGAGTTTTCCACGTCCTTACGGAGCCCCGTGAACTTGGGGTTCCGCGTGATCTTGATGGCAGCGACCTTGGCGTTTGCTTCAAGTCCAATTTTATGAAGTTGAAACTGATGCTGCTGGGACAGAAGACCTGCACCGACTCCAGGTCCGCGTCCTCCCACCATTCTAGATCAAATCCCTCGTCTGCCATCGCATCGTCAATATCAGCTGGCTCACCTGTGCGAGCCGCCTTCCACTGTGGCTGCTGCTATGGCTGTTCTGTCGATGACCAAAAGCCACTCGGTGATGATGATGGTGCTGATGATGATGCTGGTAATGATGAGGAGGATGAGAATGAGGATGGTGATGATGCTGATGAGGATGATGCTGATGAGGATGATGATGATGATGGTGATGATGTTGGCAATGATGATGACGGTGCTGATAAGAAGGATGGGGAGGGAAAGGGAGGAGGAAAGGGATGAGGAGGACTCGGGGGGATTGCTGACTCGAAACGACGACCACACACCACAATGTGGTTGGGAAATACAAAGACGACCGCGACAAAAAGGCATGTTCACACGCACGGAGCAGGCGAGGAGGTCATCCCGCAGGGCGTGGGGCACGACGCGCCCGAGGTCCAAGCAACACATAATCAGTAACCGTGTGGGAATCCCCAGCGCCACTGAACAATGCCGTTGGTCTTTAAACCAGCCTCGGTGCTAGGATTCTCGTTGCCGAAATCTGCTGCGCAAGGTCATCGGAAAATGCCGATCAAGAAGCGAGCGACATAGTAATTGTGTGTGGCCCAAGAGTGGCGGGCATCCTGCCACACTCATCCCTGCCTCGCGGATTGAGCAACACCACTACTCGCGGTATGGAAGCTAAACTTCAAAGGTGCCCCGGTTTCAATCTGGCCCGCGCTGCCCATTCGCAGGTGCTGTTGCTGAACGTGTACACGGTCGTTGCTACGCCGTTCTCGCTGGTGCCGCCTGGTGACGGGACGGCCGCGGTCTCTGTCATATTCATCTCTCCCAAATGTCCCTGGCGGTCTGGGGAAGTCTCCGGAGGTCTCCAGCAGTCTTTCGAGGCCGCCAGAGACGTCTCCAGCTCCAAAACGAATCAAACATGCAGAAAAAACCCAACCTCGGTCCACCTTCTCCTCCTTTTCCTCCTCCTCCTCCTCCTCCTCCTCCTCCTCATCATAATCATCATCACTACCACCACCACCATCACCATCATCCTCATCATCATCAGCATCAGCATCAGCATCAGCATCAGCATCAGCGTCAGCGTCAGCGTCGGCGTCATCATCATCATCATCATCATCATCATCATCATCATCATCATCATCATCATCATCATTATCATCCTCATCCTCATCCTCCTCCTCCTCCTCCTCCTCCTCATCATCATCATCATCATCATCATCAGCATCATCATCATCATCATCATCATCATCATCATCATCATCATCATCATCATCATTATCATCATCATCCTGCACGTCTCCCAGTCTTGAAGCACAACGCGCCCAATTGTCAATCCTGCTCTCTGCCGCGCTACCTGGGACACAGGTGCGCCACTAGGTTGCAACCAGTAATTGGTCAGTCCTGCAGACAATGAGGAGACTGGGGAGCCGGAAGGATCCCACGCGCAGTCGAATTCTCGCTTCCCACTTGCGCACCAGCTAATCACAACGCGCATTATTGCAGAGCTCTGCAGACGCGCGTAGCTTCAGCGTCCGCCTGTAGCGCGAGGACCACGACTGAGTCGATGATCCTCAGAACGTGTGTTAGCGCCAGCGTGTGTTTGCCCACTGAGGCCCTCCACCACGACGAAGGAGATGTGATGATCGACTGGTTGGGTTGGACGGGGTAAGCATTGGGCTAACACACGTCCTGAGGATCATCGACTGAGGGGCCACTGAGCCGAATTAGGCCCAGGATCAAGCCGGATGAAGCGGGACTGCGGTTTGGAACTTCGCTCAGCGTGTCGCGGCGGCGGCCGTTGCGGCGCGCTGTGCCTTGCAGGCCGTCGGCGTGCTGCTTTCACCTCGTGGGGTGGGGTGCCGGGAAGGGCTCGGGATGTGTTGTCGGCTGGGGGGGCCGGGGCGTGCTTGAAACGCTGAGCGCGTCACGCCGAAGCGTGGTGGGCCAGAACCTGCGGCGCGACACGCCGAGCGAAAGAAACCGTGTCCGAGAATTCGGGGGCCCAGGGAGGCGCGAAAAAAAGCACGCACCAGCTCGAGGATTCCCCCCATCTCGTTCGGCATTCTCTGGGCTGTCGGTTTCCCCTCGGTGTTTTCTATCTGTTCTCGGCGCTGATCTGTGCCTGTGTCTGCCTTTCCCTCCTGGCAGCCCATGCCAGCTCCCCCTGCGCGCCGCCGAGGCCCGCGGGCTCGAAGGCCCCAGGGCGAGCCGCGAGCATGCGCGCGGGAGTCTGCTCGGCGGCGCCCGGGGCGCGCGCCTGGGCGTGACTGGGCACTGGTCAGCTCGGCTACGCGCAGAACGGGCCAAAAAACCCAACGACACCACCCCACCTACGGCCCAGCGATGCTGAAAGTTCAGGCACGTGCCCACCTACGACCACCTACGACCCACCTGCGACATCCCCCCACCCACGATCCACCTGCGACCCAACGGGTCGTAGGTGGGTGGTGGGGTGGTGTCGATTGGTTCTTGGTCGGCAAGACTGGGCCCCCAGACAGGAGTGACCTCTGGTGCGCGACTTTCGGGGCCGGAGGCCAGACCCCGGGCGTGCAAGACGCTGCGTTCGCCCTCGCGCCCAACCATCTGAAGCCCCAGCGTGCCCGCAACAGCGGCCACTTCGGCGAGAGGCCACTCCTTACGTACAGCCGATCCGCAGAGGGGCGATCACGCGGGCGGGGCGGAGACTCTTTCGGCCTCAGCGGCGCGGACCCGAGCTGCGGTCGGAGGCGGCTGCAGGGCACTGCGGGGCCCAGGCGGGCACGGCAGGAGGAGGGGCGCGGGCGGGGGGGGGAGAGAGAGGCCGCGGGCGGCGGAGCGCGCTCAGAACATGCAGCTTTTGCGCGCGCGTGCCGGAGCACCCAGTGGCACCCTTCGTGCGCCCTGTGGGCCCGGGAGGGGGCCGCCTGGGCCCCGAGGGTTCACGCCGCAGGGTGACCTCTCTTCCCCCCCATCCCTTGCCAGAGGGTCTCCTCCGCAGTCGCGCTTAGGTCGTGCATGTCCTTCAGAGGCGGAGTCTGGACGAAAAGAACAAATTTCTGGAGCAAAAAAAAGTCAGAACACACTGGGAAATTGTCACACAAACAACTAAACGACAATTCGCCCCCATACTCTTTTTTGTCGGACTATTTTTGCAGATTCCTCCTGTAGAGGGGCACGCCCGACTTCACCTCTGGGCGGCCGCCTGGGCCCCGAGGGTTCACGCAGGGTGCACCCTTCTTCCCCCCCCCTCCCTTGCCGCAACTTCTCCTCCGCAGCCACGCTTAGATCGGGCATGTCCTCCTACAGGCGGATTTTGGAGGACCATTTTAAAATTGGCAAACCATATCAAGATCATCCACAGACTATACTCTTGTCTAAACTATTTTGAATATTCCTCCTGTAGAGGGACACGCCCGACTTCACCTTTGGGCCCGACAGGGGACCGCCTGGGCCCCGAGGGTTTACGCAGAGTGCACCTCTCTTTCTTTCTCGAGGCCTAGGTCACATGTTGGGCTGCTGGCAGCCGATTTCAAGCGCGAGTTTCCTCACAGCCTCGACCGCTTCATTTAGAGCAATCGATTCAGCCGTGAAGGAAGAAATCGAATCGCTGACACAAGTTCCTGCCATGACTATCGGGGTCGTCACTGCACAGGATCCCTTGCAAACAACCGCCTCGATGCACCGAGCCGCTGCTGCACCTCTCTCGCCACCCCCTCTCTTGCCGGAACACCTCCTCCGCGGCCGCGCCTCTGGGTCCCGAACGGCCGTCCCGCCCCCGGGGGGGAGCCGCCTGGCTCCGGGCGCTTTGAACCCCCGGCTCCGTGCCCGGCCCCCCATCCCAAACGGGCGCACAGGGCACAGGGGCCCATACACTCGACCAGGATAGTAAGGATGCGCGGTAATGATGTAAGGGCCTCGGAACGCCATGTTGACGTTTTCCGTGCGGAGCGCAGCAGAATGCCGAAGGATGCCGAATACCGAAGGGGCGAGGGTGCGAGGGTAGCCTTGGACAGTTGCCCCATCCTTGCTATCATGGTTGACTGTACCCCCTCGGGCCATGAAGAAAGCACGACAGGAGGTTGTTCCGCATGCTCGGCCTCTGGAGGCCTTCGCCGGCCCTCGGGGCCGTCAAGACTCGCCTCGGGATGGAAAGCCCGCCCCCATTGGGGCACGCGGGCGGCGATTCGAAACGGGTCTTGCGCGACATGGCATGGCGACCCTACGCGGCGGCTTCCGCGGGCCGCGTGCTGTTGTGCGAGCGCCCCGCAGCTTGGACTGCCGCCTTGCAGCGCAGCAGGCACATTCAGTAGAGGCCACTCCACAAGAACCCTTCCACAAGAAACCCAACCCTGAGGCCCTACGGCGTCCATCGATGTTTGGCGTGGGAGCGTCACGCCTTCCACAGCAAAACCATGGACACCCAAGAAACCCCGGGCACCCTGGAGGCAAGCGAGGTGCTTCTTGGCATGGGCCTCCACTGCACAGTACAAAGTCGTCCTGTGAGACATCTGGGGGCACACCCTTCGTCGACCCGGAGATTCGCGAGGCGCCCCGAGGGCTCTGCGGACACGCTTGGGAGGCAACACGCTTCCGTGGGGGGGGGGGGCCCGTTGGCAGGCCAATTTCTTACCTGGCGTGCCTGCTGCAGGAGAACTGCCCGTGGGAGGCCGAGGAGTTATGTCTGTCGCGCCCCAGCTCGTCGGCAGCCACCCTCTGCAACAGAGCATCTCAGAAGGTACAGCAGGGGCCAGTCCACCGGAAACCCTCCACAAGAAGCCCAGCCCTGAGGCCCCAGGACGTCCATCAACTTCTGGCGTGGGGACGTCGCTCGGGTCGGGCGAAAGGGGGGGATAGCAAAGGGGGGGTTTGAGAATCAGCTCACGTAGCTGATTTTCCCGGCGCCTCCCGGCGCCTGGAGGCGGCCATGTATCGAGGAATGGGCCCCTCGGTGGGGCCGAAACCAGCTGCATGCAGCAGATTTCGTAACCCCCCTTTCCCAATCCCCCCCTTTCGCCCGGCCCGAGTCGCGCTTTCCATCGCAAGGCCATCGACGCTCAAGACACCCAGGGCACCCTGGAGGCACGCGGGGTGCTTCCTGGCGTGGGCCTCCACTGCGGGGAGAACTGCCCGCGGGGGGGCCGCGTGGAGCTCCGCCCGTCGCGCCCCGGCCGGTCTGCAGCCACCCCCTCCGCGGCAGAGCACCTCGGAATGCATCGCATCAGAGCCTCGGGTGCGCCGAAGAGGGGGGCCAGGATGAGGAGGTCAGCGCGCGACATCGGAGGCCTGACTTGCCACTGTACCAGAGCTCTGCGACGTGAGCCGTCTCCCTGCAGCAAATTGACGCCCTGCGATCTGGGGGCGACCGCAGCGCGCCCCCCCACCCGGCCAAGAGGGGCCCCCGCTGCTGGCGGCAGCGGCAGCTTTAGCTGTTCTGAGCTCGCCAGCGTCTGCAGAGCCTCACAAGGAGTCAGACAGCCCACTGATGACGTCAGCCTTCTGTGGCCAGCTCCCACCACCCTTCCTCTGGACTGTCTGGCCGAGTGTGCCAGGCAAGCGATTCCTAGCCAATCCGCACTGTGCTATGACCCCTTTGTGGCAGAAACTACATCCCTAGAAAAAGACGACGCAATAAACATCAACGTTTGGCGCTCCGCGCGGATTTCTTGGATCTGCGCTGGACCCCCCCATCCCTGGCGCGCGGAGCGCGCCAAGAGCGGCGCCGGAGGTGCCGCCAGGGGGTCTCCAGCGCGGATTCAAGAAATCCGCGCGGAGCGCGAAAAGTTCATGCTTACGCCGCTCATTATTCAAATCTCTCTCTTTCTTCTCCCCGACAGGGCGCCACCCATGAGGTAGAAGGTGTCGCCCACTAGGACCACAGCATGTCCTGTTCGCGGTGAGTACAGCTTCCCAGCCTGGGCGGCGTAGGAGAGGTCATCAAGCAGGCAAGCTCGGAGGGCGCTCCCTGCCCAAAAAAGCGTACGCATGGATGGAGAGGAATGAAGGGGCCCATGGGCACGCGAATGAATACACACTATTTCCAAAGATGTCCCTCGTTATATATTTCTATATATATATACAGATATAGATATACTCTCTGGATGTTCGTCATCCCCCCACTTCCCATAGTGCCCCATATTTTCCTGGGGATCGACGATTAATTGTGCCTGTGCGTTCCCCTCCTGAAGAAATTGCAACACGCACAGATTGCAAACTATGGAAGTACAGCTTTGCCGTGGAAGGCCATGCTGTATTGGCTTCACTCTCTGTCTCCTAGCTCGGCTTCTGGGATGTTTGTCGTCCTCCTCCTCCTCCTCCTCCTCCTCCTCCTCCTCCTCCTCCTCCTCATCCTCCTCCCCTCCCTCGAAAAGTATAAGACGCAATAAGAAAATGAAGCAAGAGGGAGAAAAGGAGGAAGAGAAGGAGCGGAAGGAGGATGAAGAGGACCAGGAGACAGGCGGTTCTGTTCTCTGATTCCCCTAGAACTTCCAGAAGCCAGTACAACCTTCTGGCTACAAACTCCTGCCTGAATCCCGCCTGCTTCCTCCTTCCATCTCCCTCCTCCCTCCTCTGCTGCTTCTCATGCCGTCATAATGGATGTCGTCGACGACGACGTCGACGACGCCATCCTCCTCACCAACGTCGTCGTCGTTCCTGCTCCTCGCACGCTGGCGGTGACCTGGACCGCGCTAAATCCTACCCACGCACGCCCTCGGAGACCCGCGGAGCCCTCTGAACCCTACGAGAAATCCACCTCGAATCATACAACCCTCCTTCCCCCTCCTACCCTCACAACTTCGAACATCGGGCACACACTGACATGGATCACGGACCCGTGGATCTGGCGCGTGGGCGCCAGGTCCACGGATCGGGGATGGGACCCCCAAAACATGAGGCCAGTGCCGCCTGATTTGGCGACGGAGCGCATCGACTTCGCATGGAAGCGGGAACCGTCGCTGATCCACCCACCTGAATCCATCATTTCAGCTTCTCGAAAAAAGGATGGGGAGAAAGAGAAAGAGAGAGAAAGAGAGAGAGAGAGAGAGACAAAGCCGTGCACGTCAGAGATGCGTTGGCAAGATGGTGATAAATTCCGCTACACCTCAGTTGTGCAACTCTTTTTGTGGAAGAAAAATGGAGTTACGGAAACGAGCACTCTGAACCTCCCCCCTGGGACTGCCGATGTCTCAGTGTTTTTGTATCTCCTTCACGTGAAACGGGCCCCCCGAGCGCCGCCCCCCCTGCTTGGAGCAAGTTCTCCGGCGTGGATCGCTCACCGCGGGCCCAATGGGGGCAGTGTTCGGCGAGGGTCCCCAGAGGCCAGAATAGGGAGAGTCACCTGCACATGACTGCGATGAAAAAAACAGGACGGGATGTGTTCAATTGATTTCGGCTTCTCGGGGCCATCGCTGGGCCCTGGGACCGTCAAAGAACGACTCGGCTCGCGATGTGAAAAACTGGCCCTGGGGAAAGAGTCGGGACGTCCGGGGACTCCATATGGAAAACATCAGGACATCGCATGTCTGGGCACCCGTCGTGATTCCCTTTCTCTCTGCAACGCCTGGAGACTGGAGGCCTGGCCCAGGTCCTCCTCGCGAGGGCAGGGCTGACTTCTGGAGGCCTCCCGAAGTCCTCCCCAGGGGGGCCTCCCCAGGGACACCACAGGTCGGCCACTGGAGAGGAGGCCCCACTCGGGTGCACGCTGACATGGACTAGATCTGGCGCGCGGTCGCCAGATCCACGGATCGGGGAAGGTGCCCGCTTCCCCGACCAACAGAAATATTGAACATAATAATGCGTAGACGTAAGCTTTCCGAGGTCCGCGCTGAGTTCTTGGATCGGCACTGGACCCCTTCCCCAGCGCGCGGAGTGCGCCGGAGGCGGCGGCGCCGCCGCCAGCGGGGCCCAGCGCAGACCCACGAAACCCGCGCAGAACTCCGAAAGTTAATGTGTATGCCGTCTTCGGGGCTTCCTTTCTCCTCCTCCAGTGCACTGCGGCCTAATTCGCGTTCTGTGTGTGTCCCACAAATGCCACATCGCCAGAGCAGTCCCTCTGCCTAGCCGCCGGCAGAAAAATGTGTGTATGCAGTCTGTTGCTTCTCGATGGCAGGCGGAAAACCTCCGTAAACCTCGACCTTCCGATCTTCCTGTGCCTCCTGCGCGGGTCTCGCGCGAGCGCTGGCGCCAGCGCGCGCGCGCTCGCCGCGGCCTCCGCTCCTCGCGAGGACGACGCGCAGAGGGGGAGGGGGCCCGCGAGACTGAGACCCAGAGCTCAAATGACACGGCGCCGCGCGGGTGGCAGTCCCCCTCCGGGCGCCCAGCAACTCCGCCGTCGTCGTCGTCGCCGCCGCCGCCGCAGTCGCCGCCGATGCGGCCGTGGCCGCAGCCGCCATCGCGGCTACCGCCGACGTCGCAGCTGCCGCCGACGGCGGCGGCAGCAAGGGCTTCTACACTCACGGCCGGCCCGCCCGCTCGGCGCCGGGCCGCCCGTCGACGTCGTGGTCGTGATCGTGGTCGTGGTCGTGGTCGTGGTCGTGGTCGTGGTCGTGGTCGTGGTCGTGGTCGTGGTCGTCGCCGCGGTCGCCGCCGCCGCCGCCGCCGCCACCGCCGCCGCCGCCGCCGCCGTCGTCGTCGTCGTCGTCGTCGTCGTCGTCGTCGTCGTCGTCGTCGTCGTCGTCGTCGTCGTCGTCCCCACCGCCGCCGCCCCCGCCGGGCCGCCGACGCCGCCCGCCGCCGTCGCACGGCGGCGAACCCTGGGGCGGCCTGCTGGCTCTTCTTCCAGACGGGCTTCGAGGCGATGGCCTTCAGCCGCGCCTCGGCGGCCTTCTTCTGCGCCTGTGGCTAATGCACGCCCGGGGGGGAGTACTACCAGAAGTGGTTTGGGCGTTGGTGGTAGATGGAGTTAGTTCTTCCAACCTCCTTCTTCCCCTCGGGGGCAAGGTTTATCACTGTTCCCAATTAGTATACACCCCGTCCCCCAGGCGACTGGAAGGCAACCAGGGACAACGCGGCCCCCCCACCGTCCCTTGTACAAAACAATACAAAACACACTCTGCCTCCAAATTCGGAACATGCGCAGCGAACCCGATGCGGCCTCCCCCCTCCGTCCCTGTCAAAAAATAATACAGAATACATTTGGCGGCGGCGGCGGCGGCTGTGGAAGGGGCAGCGGCTGCGGCGACTGCGGCGGTGGCGGTGGCGGTGGCGGCGGCGGCGGCGGGGGCGGCGGCTGCGGCGGGGGCAGCGGCTGCGGCGGCAGCGGCTGCGGCGGCGGCGATTCGGCAGCGGGGGCGACGGCGGCGGCGGCGGCGGCGGCGGGCGGCGCGGCGGCGGCGGCGGCGGACGGCGGCGGCGGCGCGGCGCGGCGGCGGCGGACAGCGGCGGCGGCGGCGGCGGCGCGGCGGCGGCGGCAGGCGGCGGCGGCGGCGGAGGCGGCGGCGGCGGCGGATTCGCCCCCCAGTAGCTGCCCATCCAAAGACAACTGCTGAATATGCTGCGGCTCGGGTGCTACGTATGTGTTGGGAGGGCGGGTGGGAGTGAGCGAGACGGCTTGCGGGCGAGGAGGGAGTCTTGACCTCTCCCCCAATCCCCTCCACCGGGGTCCATGGAATCATTCCTTCCCCCCCTCCCCCCGTCAACCACCCCAGCCACCCCTTGCCCCAGAGATTTCAGAGGCTCCCAGGTAGGCCCTGGTGTGTGTGTGTGTGTGATCGTGTGTGTGTGTGTGTTTGTGTGTATGTTGTGCGTGTGTGCCTGAACGTGCGCTGCACCATGTCCCGATTGTGAGGCGTCGTCCATACCATCGTCGCTCCCGCCCCCCTCCCTCCCGCCTCCCTCCCCTCTCCTCTCGTCCAGGATCTGCTCACGGGGTGTCACCTTATAACATGCGTCCAGGATCCGGTGATCAATCTTCTGGTCTGGCGCACCGCCAGGGAAGGTGGGCTTGCTTTCCTGAGGGCCATGGTGTTATACTGTCAAATGCGTCTCACCATGGCTGGCCAACTTGCCCACGGGCTGTCCGAGCCTATGGCCACGCACACACAGACACACAGACACACACACACAGACACACAGAGACACACATAAACACACACACACACACATACACACGCAACACACGCACAACACACACACATACACACAGCCCGCCGCTGCCGCCGGCAGCCGCTGGCTCGCTCCCACGAGGCCCGAAAGTTCCCAGGGCCCCCAGAGGCCTCCAAGACTCCAAAAGGCTCCCAGAGCGGGACTGCAAGCGGCTACACATCCCACGCCAGGGCTCGAGTTGAACAGTGTTTTTCGTTCGTTTTATGTTCGTGTTCCTTCGTTCTGCCTTCGTTCTGCCTTCGCTGCGAAACAAAATCAAAGCGAAACGGTCCAGGAAATCGCCCAAACACCGTTTAGCTCGAGCCCTGCTACACGTCCCACATCCCTGATCGGGGCAACTCATCTGGTTCCGGCGGCCCCGGGCGCCCTGGCCCCCGGCCTCGAGCTGTGCCGACGACGACGACGACGACGACGACGACGACGACGACGATGACGACGACGACGACGACGACGACGACGACGACGACGACGACGGCAGTGGCGGCGGCGGCGACAGACGACGGACGGCGACGGCGAGAGGGGGGAAGATACGCAGAGAAGTATATATATATATATATATACATACCACCGTGTCTGGCCAGGGCCATCCTGTGCTCGTGCATGGTGTAGACGCCTTCTGGCCGAGGCCAGGAGGGTATTTACACCATCGTGGGAACCAGGACGGCCCTCGCCAGGCAGGATGGTGGTGTGTAGATGTCGTCTGCGAGGAGGAGGGGGAGAATGAGGGGTGGGCACTGGCCACCAGGAGTGCTCCGTGAAGCCAGGTTCTGGGACGGGCGCCCCCCGCGTACCTGAACCATGGCCTCTCTGGCAGCCTTCGGGACGATCAGCGGCACCTCGTCGTTCTCGTTGTCCTCGACCAGGTCCTCCCCTCCCGGGGCGGGCCTTCAGCCGCCCCGCCCCCGTGGAGCGCTTCCGCCTATCTTCACGGTTGGAAGAAGAGAAAACTGCATAAGCATGAACTTTTGATGCTCCGCGAGGGTTTCTTGGATCCGAGCTGGACCCCTCCCTGGCGCGCCAGGGGCGGCGCCGGAGACGCCGCCAGGGGGGCCCAGTGCGGATCCAAGAAATCCGCGCGGAGCGCCAAAAGTTTATGTTTTATGCAGTTGGTTCTTCTTCGAACGGTGTTATATCCAAGTCACCATGTAGCTCTGCGAGCTTGTACCCGGCACGCAGGCCAATGTGTGCTGGGCTGTCAACCGGCCGAGTCCAATTCTGTCCCGTCGCGCCGCTGCCCGCGCCGCTGCCCGCGTCGCCTCCACGCCGAATTCACATCGGCTCTGCGTCGGCTCCGAAGCCACCTTGCAGAGGACACCTTTCCGTCGGCGGCGAGGCGGAGACAGTCCGCTCCAGCGTGTGGCGACTCGGAGCATGGCAAATTGGCCGGCATGCAAGAGTCGGAAAACGAGACAGACAGGGCGGCCGCGCGGAGGCGGAGGGCACTCCCACGTGGAAGAGATCCACGCCGCTGCCATGCAGAAGACGCGCAGTGCCCGCCGGAGTTGTCAGAGCGCGAGGGCCAACGGTCATTCATTGTCCCCAGGTGCGTGGCTGAAGTGGGACTCCGCGGCCTGGATTATTGTTAGTGAGCGTTTTTTTGTTTAATCGCCGCTTCGACATTGGGACCTGTCGGGGGGAGGGGGGGGTTCTGGCTCCAGACCTCTGCTTAGTGCGACTGTGTGCAGCAATGCGTCCATCATGGGGGAGGCTCCATCTGCTCGCGAAACGGGCGCCAAAAACCATCCAAGATCTGCTCCATGAGGGGGGGGGAGGGGGCGAGCGAAGGCCCGCGCCGATCGGCAACATAATGAATAAAGAAACGCTACCTTACGGTGGGGGCATTGGACAATGAACCCTGAGATGCGGAATCCAGGGTCTGGAAGCTGGTGGAACTCTGATCGTGGATCGGCCATGGATATCACCGCCGCCCTCATCAGATAAGGAATCCTCCAGGGTCTGCAGTCTTCTGGGCGCATTCCTGAACCAACGCCCCCAGCGTATTGGTTGTTGCAGGTTGCTGTCGTCGTCGTCGTCGCCCCCGGCACGCCGGCTCCGCCGCGGTGCGACCGTCGGCGAGGGAAGCTCCGAGGCGAGGGAAGCCGCGCGGAGGGCGCACCGCACCCGGGAGCCCGGGAGGACGCGCGCACAACGCGGGCGCCAGAGGTGGCCGTGGCCAGCCCCCCAGAGGCGCCCGTGCAGGGCAGGCTGAGCCCCGAGGGTCGTCCCGTCCGCCATGCAGCGCCTTAACACGGTGAAGGTATTGGAGAAGGAACCACTGGGCAAGGAATCCAGGGTCTTGAAGCCCGCGGAACTCCAATCATAGAGTGGCCATGGGTATCACCGCCGCCCGCATTGGATAAGGAATGCTCCAGGGTCTGAAGCCTCCTAGGCACAATCCTCAACGAACGCCCCCACCGCGTTTTTCCCAGATCATCTGGGTGCACACGTGTCGGGTCTCCGGGCAGGCGATCGGGGTGCAGAAGGAGGCGGTGTCGGCGCCGGGAGCCCTGCGCCCCTGCGATCCACCCTGAGCCGCTGGATCTGGAATGCCGCGTGCTTCAGGAGCCCACTTGACAGCACACTGACATGGAGCAGAGAATGCAACTTGGGAAAACTCGAGTTGGGTGCAGTCTGGGGCACCAACTGGCGCGTAAACGGGCGTCCGAATTAGGAGTTAGCCATGGCCCCCCCCCACTCCCCTGATAGTTCGGGCCGCTAAGAACTCGCAGAAAAGATGGCGGCACCACTGCAAGAAAACACTGCCTCAGCTTGCCTTGGGTCGGGCATGTCCCCCGTCCAATATATATATATATATATATATATGTATAAAATGCCCAGAGATGTCGAGACATCGTGCCCAGACTATATTCTTGGACTGTGTTTGAACAGTGCTCCTGTAGAGGGACAGGCCCGACTTGAAACTCGCCTCTCGATGCCGTCCCTCCGCGGCCTCGCCCGATCGATCTGCCAGTGGGCCCCGTAAGCCCGCGGCGGCGGCGATGGCACGCCCGTGTGCGTGCTCTTGCCGGCCTGCACCGGCAGGCTCGTGCCGTGCCGACTTCTCGTGCACGCTGCCGCCTTCGGCGGCGGGGGTCCTTCGGCCTGCAGCCTTGGTGGCATCAGGCAATGCATCTCCCCACGGAGTTACCCTGCTCCCCACGCCCGCGACGTCAGGCCGACCCTAACAGCAAGACTTCCCCGGGGAAGAAGGCGACACTGGAGAAGCGTCAGCGCCAGCTACCAGACGAGCTGCAGGGGGCCTTTTTGGAGGTTTCACAGGATGCTAGTGGAATTGATGCCCTTGCGCTACTCACGCCCACAGAGATCGTTTACGTCAAAGGGGGTGACTTTACCATCCCCCTCGACCTGGGGAGGCAGCACCAGGACGATGGGATGGAGGCCCTGGACTGCTACGACACGGCTGGGCCCCCAGCGAAGGCACGCTCGGAGCACCCGAAAGGGAGGTCTCGCCTGCTGGAGGGGGCCCCAGATACTTTCTCTGGGAACGATTGCGGTACCACCAGCGACGATGACCTGCCATTAAGGGGGGAGGGGACCCGAAGGGCCCGTACGGGTGGTCACGGGCCTTCAATCATCGGAGCGTGCCCTTCCCCCTTGGAGCTGCACGGCGTGATCGGGCTGCCAGATTGTCTCTCTGGAAACGACTACGGTACCTACAGCGACGACGTCTTGCCATTAAGGGGGGAGGGGACCCGAAGGGCCCGTACGGGTGGTCACGGGCCTTCAATCATCGGAGCGTGCCCTTCCCCCTTGGAGCTGCACGGCGTGATCGGGCTGCCAGATTGTCTCTCTGGAAACGACTACGGTACCTACAGCGACGACGTCTTGCCATTAAGGGGGGAGGGGACCCGAAGGGCCCGTACGGGTGGTCACGGGCCTTCAATCATCGGAGCGTGCCCTTCCCCCTTGGAGCTGCACGGCGATTACGGGCCACGATAGGCTCTCATGAGGCCACATGACAAACAGTCTTGGGGATTGCCAATCCATTTCCTGCACGAGAGGGACCTCCAGGCTACTACGCGTATGTTTACCCTGTATGCTACTTGGATGGGGTCATTTGAGAAGCTGATTCTGCAACATCACGCCATTCCCGAGGCGAAGCAGGCAGGCTAAATTGGACGAGCTCAAGGGGTGCGATTCACATGGAAGAAGACTGCCTCGACCCCTGGACGAACGCATATCAAGCATGAACCTGCTGAGTGGTGGGCCATAACAGCGACCCTGGTGAAGAAGACGCTGGCATTGCGCAGGAACCACAGCATGAGAGCCTCATCGAAGACACCGCAGCTATCCTCATGCGGAGGCTTCTTGACCTAGACGCAAGGAGAGATAAGCTGTTGCTGAAGGTCGACGGAGAGGATGTCTTCAGATGGGCAGAGATGGACCGCACAATCACAGCCTTGGACGATGAAGAGCGTGATGAGCCTGTTAGCAGGACGGAGGCTTGGGCGGGCAGAGCCGCTGCACATGCATCTTATCAGTCTAAGAAGGAGTGCGCGGGATGGTTGGCAGATATGTGGAAAGCGAAGCCGGGAATCTTACATCGATCAGTCAAGCCCCAGGAACGGAAACGATTGGAGATATATGCTAGTGGCCAGACGATCGCTAATCCCACGTTTATCATGGACAGAAAGAGACGAGTGGGAAAGAGTCTGGAATCCACGCGAGACCAAGCATCATGTCCTGGACGCCTTGGTCAAGGCTCGTCGACGGCTTCAGGAGAACCCTCCCGAAGCGATCTCGCTTGGCGACCTTAAGCGCACGCTACAGATCATGCCAGGAGCCAAGGCCGAAGGGGTGGACATGACAGGCCCTCGGGACATGCTGCGATTACCAGATGAAGCACTCCAACAGTTTACGGACCTCTTAAATCAGATCGAGATGGATGGTGTCTGGCCGCCGCAGGTTCTGGTCACGTTCAGAGCTATGGCACCGAAGAAAGCTGGAGGAGACCGTGTGCTGGGAGTTCTGCCACATATAGCCCGCATTTGGAGTCGCATTCGTGGGACGGCCTCGGACATGTGGAGCGATGGCCTTCACGACTTCTGGTGTACGGCTATAGAAGGATCGTCGGCATTAGCAGCGGCATTGCATCGTGCTTTCTTGGACGAATCGGCTGTGACTATGGGCCACACAGTTGGTACGCTACTACTGGACTTGGCCAAATTCTATGATCACGTGAAGCTGGCACTCCTTATAGAAGTCGGTCTGGATGCGAACGTCCCTGCCATCTGCCTCCTGCTGGAGGTCCAGCTCTTCCTCAGCACGGGGATATTGAGATCTCGTGGGTGGATTGCTGATCCCATGTATGCCCTCCAGGGGATCGTGGCGGGCTCCCCTAGAGGTGTGAGTTTGGCCCGTCTGTTTCTGCTCCCTATCCTCACTCACGCTCAACGTCGGGCCGAGGGTGCTACCATGTGGAATTTCGTGGACGACGCAGTGGCGAGGTCAGAAGGAACGGCGCGAGTAGTGGCACAGCAACTGATCAAGGCGGGAGGTGAGTTGAAGGCAGCACTTGATCATGCTGACCTCCCAGTCTCTGACAAGACTGTGGTGCTATCGAACAGTAAGCAAGTACGAGGGCGACTGGAGCGGGGCCTTCGAAGACGAGGGGTTCCAGTCTCAGCGACTACAACGCCAGCGGACCTTGGCATCGACACGGCAGCGGGCACACGCAGAGTTCAGAAGAAGACGGGAGAGCGCTCGCGAGCGGCCTCCACCAGGACCAGGAGGATCGTGCGCATGAGGAGCACCTCTCAGCAGGCCCGTATTGCTAAGGGTCTGTGGGCCTGTGGGTCACATGAGCCTTACCTCAGGGAGTATATGGCCACCAGGTTCGTGGACTCGCTCGACATGCTATGCTACGGTGGCGCAGACAGGCGGCAGCGGCGGCCACTGGGCAGGCAGCGGGGCGCTGCCTCACGACCCTCGTGGGAGTCACCTTTGGTGGAGCTGATCCTGGTGCCCAACTACGAGTACAATTGCTGCGTCGGTGGATTCGCTTTTTGGCAGGATCAGCCACACCTTCATCAGCGTATCCGCAGGACGTGTATGCTTTCCAAGACAAACTGACGCTCGCGGGCCCAAAGCTTTGGTCATACGGTACGGGGCCGACGGCAGCGACGATTGCGACATTACTCGAGGCTGGTTGGGGTCCCAAGGCGGCGGACTGCTGGCACCGAGTGCGCGATGAATACTTGGAGGAATGGAGGCTCCCAGACGCTGGAGCGGAGCTAGTTGACCTCGACTACGAGCCCGTCCTCGGCGATTCCAGCGACGATCTCCATAGCAGGCTCTGGGCGACTGCGGCGGCGCACGAGCATGGCGCCTCTCTCGCCGCTGGAGCCGACCTGGTCACGATCAGGATCGAGCAGCGGAGGTTCTTGTCGGGCGGGAAAATATCGGCATGGGCTCTGAATGATGGTGTTGCACCTGGGGGCCAGTGGGCCCGTGAGCGCCTCTATCAAGCTGGCTACAACGTGTGCCGTCTCTGTGATAGTTGTAACACTGGGGCCATTGAGGACCTCCCACATAGGCTCTAGAAGTGCTCGGCAAATGAGGGCCCTGAGGTTGCTGCCAGTGATCACTTAGTGCCCCAGGCGCTTGCGGGTCTGGAACAGGACCCTGCTCTGTGGCTTAGAGGTGTCCCTGGCCTCTTCTCCACTACTCCCTCCTTCTCTCCGTGGGACGGGGGTGGGGTGGAGGTGGTGGGCCCTGACAATGAAGGAAGGCCCTCGTGGGAAGCTTGCCGAGACCCCCACTGGCGCCTCCATGTGTTTGGGGATGGCCCTGGGGGGGCCCTTTCAGAGGACCCTCGGAGGCGCCGATGTGGCTGGGCGGTTGCGGCGATCTCCCCCGACGGTGCTGGCCTGTGGCGAGGCCACTCTGGCATCTTCGGCCCCTTGGAGGCCAGACCGCAGGCCGTCCCGCGTGCTGAGTTGCTCGCGTTGTTTGCATTGCGGTGGGAGAAGGCTCGGGGCCTCTGACGTTTACCACCGGCCACAAGCCTCTCCTCAATGGATGGGGGCAGGGTTGGGCTCGGAGGCCTCCTAGAGCCTGGACGCGGCGCCTCAGGAACTGGGATAGTTGGTCTCGTCTTCGCAGGGCCTTGGAGCTGGACTCTGGACGCGATGTGGCCTTGGTGTGGACCCCTTCGCACCAGGATGAGACGCCAGTGGCCATCACCAACCCATTCGTTGCATGCGGCAATTATGTTGCTGATGCTTGGGCAGGCCGAGGAGCTGAGAAGAATTGGAATTCGGCGTGCAAGCCTGTCCCACACACTGGTCTTTGGGATGTGACGGCCGCCCTTGTCCGCGCTAGAGCTAGGGCCATCATCAAGAGTACTGGCTCTGATAAGGTGCTGCGAAGGGAGAGAGTCGGGGTCCCTCGTCAGACCCCCCTGTCCACCCGTGCCTTGTGTCTCATGGCTCCCACGCAAAAGTATGAGAGATGTGAAGACAAGTGGCGATGTGCTGTATGTACGCAGCTTGTTGATGCTTGTCGTCTCGATGAGACGGCCCTCACCATCTGTCCTGGGCCGCCCCCCGCTCCTGCCCTCGCACGGGGAGGGGAGGCTCCGCGTTGGTTCGGGGAGGCGGTGGTGGTGGAGGCGCGGCGACGGAAGTTGCGAGGCCTGAAGGCCCATGAGTCTCAAAGATTGCTGGAGCTCCCACGCTGGTGAGCTCTCTTCTGTACACGCTGTGGCGCGACTGCCACCTTTCGCTTTGTGAAGCTCCTGGAGGGGTGCAGCGAGCCGAGTTCCAAGGGGAAGGAGGTCCCTGCCCGCGTTGCCAAGGGCCTGCATCCTTCCCACGCGGGTCCCTCGAAGGCCATCACCGAGGCGGTGCACCTGGATGCTGCCTCAGAGGGCCGCGCTCGTGCGCTCCCCAGGGCTGTGCTGCCCCAGGCCCCTGGACCCCACCTGAGGGTGATGGAAGGGCCTCTGAATTTTCCCCCACCTCGGCCCCCGTCCCCCCACCCGAGGGTTTGCGCGGAGGCATGTATCGAGGCGGTGAAGTTTTGGACGAATGTGTTGTGGAGGAGTCCGTGCAGGCTGTGAAGGGGGAGGAGGAGGATGGCGTCGGGGCGAGGGTCCTGTCGGGGTCGGCCGCGTCGGCCGAGGGTGCTAGGGCGTGGAATGCGGTGCGAGCGCACCTGGCCGAGCCACGTCCGGCCTCGGCCCTGTCGGCTGCGACTTCGACACCCAGGCCCGTGCCGCCCTCCCCCTCCAGCTCCTCCGACTAGGCTTGGCCCCTCCGCGCGACCCCTCGGTCGCTTTGCACTTGGCCCACTTAGTCCTTCTCCTCCTCCTCCTCCTCCGCCTCCTCCTCCTCCTCCTCCTCCTCAACGTCCTCCTCCTCCTCCTCCTCCTCCTCCTCCTCCTCCTCCTCCTCCTCCTCAACGTCCTCCTCCTCCGCCGCCTCCTCCTGTAGATTGGCCGATTCTAGGCCACTGGCGGCGTTCCACCTGGAACGCCCGCGGCGGGGTCAGATCACCACATCGTTCAGCATCAATAGAGCTAAGAAAAACGGCATAAGCATAAACGGTTGGCGCTCCGCGCGGATTTCTTGGATCCGCGCGGAGAGCCAAAAGCTTGTGTTTATGGCGTCTTTTCTTCTTCGTGTCAAGCGAACCTATGTCATCAGCGGCGCTCCTCGTTGAATGCTGGCGGCGGGGGGTCGCCGCGGGTCGACACGACGCCAGCCTACATCCGAGGACACCCTGAGGGGCCCGTAGAGGCCAGGACCCACCTCTGAGGGCCGAGCGCGCGAAACCCCAATCGGGTCGGACAAAGGGGTGGGGTAGCAAAGGCGGGGTCAATGAATCAGCACACGTAGCTGACTTTCCCAGCGCCTTCTTGCGCCGGAAGCGCCCGTGTATCGACGAAGGCGCCCAGCGGCAGTGGCAGTTTTCCCTGCAGAAGCATACGACAAGAAACCCAACCAGAAGAAATCCGAGGGCACGTCTGTCGACGATCTCCGAGCTTCCCAAGGCGCCCTCAGGCTTCTGCGGGTCCCCAAGGCCATCGGGGGATACGAAACTGTTGCGGGGCACATGCTGGCAGGTAAATGTCTCATTTGACGTGCTTGACGTGCCTGCAGTACCTAGAGGCCTCCAAAATGGGGTCCGAGTAGATGGGGTCGCAGGATCGCGCCGCAACGCCGATGCCTCGCCGATGCATTGGCGATGCATTGGCGATGCATCGGCGACGTCGGCGATGCATCGGCACCGTCGACGTGGAGAAATCAGGCTCCACATCGAGCCGCAACGCCGATGCATCGGCGATGCGGCGCGATCCTCAGACCCTATCTACTCCGACCCAATCTGGGAACCCCCTCCCTCCCTTTTTCCCTATCCCACCCGTTTGGTCCGAGCCGACCCCAGACCTCTCAGGGCTCGGTCAACCTCGCAGGATCCTGCACGCTGGCTGGGGTCAATACCACCCTGGCTCCGCAGAACCCGCAAAGTTCCAGCGCTCTGACTGGCCCCCGTTAGCATTGACCCTCGAACCTCGCCGCCCGCCCCTGCCCCTGCGGACCTGCGCCCACCGCCACTTGCCTCCGTCGTCCGGAAAGTCGAGGCTGATCTGCTCGGCACCCCCGTCGGAGGACCTTTGCCTGGGCGGGAAGCAGCACGCCCTCCAGACCTCCCTACTCCTCCTCTTCCTCCTCCTCCTCCATCCTCCTCCCCCTTCTCCTCCTCCTCTTCCTCCTTCTCCTCCTCCTCCTCCTCCCCCTCTTCCTCCTCTTCTTCCCTCCTACCTCCTACCTCCTACCGCCAACCTCCTACTTCCGACCCCCTCCTCATCCTCCTCATCCTGCCTGCCTGCCTGCCTGCCTGCCTGCCTGCCTGTCTGCCTGCCTGCCTGCCTGCCTCCTGCCTGCCTGCCTGCCTGCCTGCCTGCCTGCCTGCCTGCCTGCCCCTCTGTCTCCCTCCCTCCTTCCCACACTCCCTCCCTCCCTCCCTCCCTCCCTCCTTCTCCTCCTCCTCCTCCTCCTCCTCCTCCTCCTCCTCCTCCTCTCCTCCTCTTCCTCCTCTTCCTCGTCTTCCTCCTCCTCCACCTCCTCCGCCTCCTCCCTCCTCCCTTCCTCCTTCTTCCACCTCCCTCCTCCCTGATCCCTCATCCCTCCTCCCTCCTCCCTCCTCCGTCCTCCCTCTTCCCTCCTCCTCCCTCCTCCCTCCTCCCTCCTCCCTCCTCCTTCCTCCCTCTCTCCTCCTCTTCACACCTTCCTCCTCCCTCCTCCCTCCTCCTTCCCTCCCTCCCTCCCTCGTCCCTCCACCATCTTCCCCCACCCTCCACTCTCCTTCTCCTCCTCCTCCTCTCTTCCTCCTCCTCTCCTCTTCCCGCTCCTCATCCTCTTCCTCCTCCTCTTCCGCCTTTTCCTGCTCCTCCTCCTCCGCCTCCTCCTCCTCGTCTTCTTCTTCCTTCTCCTCCTCCTCCTCCTCCTCCTCCTCCTCTCTCCTTCATCTCCTTCTCCTCCTCCGCCTCCTCATCCTCCGCCTCCCCCTCCCGCTCCGCTTCCCTCCCCTTCCCTCCCCCTTCCCTCCCTCTCTCCCTCCCCTCCCCTTCCCCTTCCCCCTCCTCCTCCTCCTCCTCCTCCTCCTTCTCCTCCTCTCCTCTTCCTCGTCCTCCTCCTCCTCTGCCCCTCCTCCTTCTCCTCCTCCTCCAACTCCTCCACCTCCTCCACCTCCTCCACCTCCTCCTCCTCTTCCCGCTCCCCCTTCTCGATTTCCTCCTCCTCATCCTCCTGCTCATCCTGCTCCTCCTTCTCCTCCTCATCATCATCATCATCATCATCAGCAGCAGCATCCTCCTCCTCCTCCTCATCATCACCATCACCATCACCATCACCATCATCATAATCATCATAATCAGCATCATCATCAGCATCAGCCTTATCATCATCAACCTCATCACAATGAGCAGCATCATCAGCATCAGCATCAGCATTAGCACCACCACCATCATCATCACCACCACCATCATCATCGTCATCATCATCACCACCACCATCATCAGCAGCAGCATCATAATCATCAGCATCCAGAACAGCATCATCTGTATCAGCATCAGCATCAGCATCATCACCATCACCACCATCCTCATCAGCATCATCATCATGATCATCCTCTCTCTCTTCCTCTCTCGTTCTGTGTGTTCCCTCTCTTGATATATCCCTCTCTGTCTCTCCCTCTTTCCTTCTCTTTCTGTCTCCATCTCTCTCTCTCTCTCGTTCTCTTTCTCCTCGCTTTTTGTCGTCGCACCACTGCGCAGCGATCCCTTATCCGCACCGCCGCCTCGCGCGCCGGGTGCGCGCCGCGGGCGGGTGGCGCGGGCCCGCCCCCAGACCTCCGGGGGGCGCTGCTTCCGCTTGGGAAGGAGGGGGTGTAGGAGGGGCGGCCACCTGTCCATCCCACATCGCGAGGAGCGTAGAGGAAGAAAGTGTAGGGCCTGAGCGGTGGGGCCATTCAAAGGAGGGTGTCATGCAGACTGCCGACGTCGCATCTCGCCAGACAGGCCGCACACGGCATACCTTATCGGTAACGCTATAGTCGAATACGGTGGTAACGATGTACCGGCCATACGATGTATGTGGCGCTATGAACGAGAACAAATAACAGGAATATCCGTGGTGGCATCGCGGTTCAGCACCAGTCAGAAGGTATGATCGCCGCGGGAGCGTTTCGGTAGTCCCTCGATGTTGTCAGCGGGTCCGCGGTCGGTGCGCGGTGCAACCAGGGGCGGTCTACCATTGTTCTGGTAGCATTCGTCTATGAATGGAGCACCAGTCAGGTCGAATACAACAATGTAGTACTTCGTGACTGCACTTCACCGATCGCCGTGGGGCCCATGTGCCTGCAAACATATGAGTGAGGGGAAAACCGATCCAGCAGGAGCTCGAAAAGGCGTGCTCCCCAAGGGGTTCACAGTACCTGGGCCGCGACAGACAGGCCTAAGGAAGGAGGCTGCCCTCCACCGCGACCTCGAGCCTCTGGAGTCGGGACGGGGAGGTAAGCTCCCGTCTTGAGCCAAGAATGGCTACGCTCCTCCTCCTCCTCCTCCTCCTCCTCCTCCTCCTCCTCCTCCTCCTCCTCCTCCTCTCCATCACACTTCCAGCCCGCCCTGAGTCGTCGCCAGGGGGGGGGGGAGGGGGCGGGGGCGTCCCCCCTCATTCGGGTGCTCTTTGACGGAAATGCCACCGGTCCCGGGGCAGCCCCACTGCGTTTTTCTGGGCCGCGCTGGGGCTCCGCGGCGCACTCTCTGAGCCTCGTCTGGGACCACCTCGGATCCGCAAGGGGCCTCCCCAACCCTGCCAAGACCTGGAGCAAAGACCGCGTCTGTCGACGCCCGGCTCTTCCCTCTGCTCCACAGCAGACGGAAACAGCGACAGCCCCCCCCCCCTGCGTCCGAAAACTCCATGTTGGCATTGTGCACCCCAAACTGTCGATGGGCAAACTTCGCGACGTCCAACACCCAACATTGCACTCGAGGGAGGTGGGGAGGGGGTATTGGGGAGACAGGTCTCTCAAAACGCGCGGCGTGAGTGCTGCTTACTGCTTCCGAGGCCGGTATCAGGCAGGCACAAAGCCCGCCGTGAGTCGACCAGGCGACGCCAGCACCGACAGCGAGGACGACGGTGACGGAGAAAACCACAGCGACGGTGGCCACGACGGCTGGGGCAACGTCGGCCACGGCGGCGGCGACGACGGCGGCGGCGGCGAAAACTGCGGCAACGGCGGCGGCGAGGCGGCGACGACGGCGATGAGGGCGGCAACGGCGACGACGACCGCGACAGCGACGATGACCGCGACGGCAGCGAAGACCGCGACGACGAACGCGACGGACCACATCGCGCCCTCTTGGGCCATCACGAATTACACTCCCCTCCCCCTAAAACCTTCAAAAGGACGGCGATTTGGCAAGAAATGGGAACCCTTTCGGGAATGGGGACTGGGGGACGCTTCGAAACAACAACAAAAAGGCTGGGCGGTTTCAGATCCCATAATCAGAAAGCATGATCGACCCTCGACCCAGGAAATGGTTCTAGAGCTGATCTAACTTGGGCAATGGGCAGTAGTAGTGCTGAGAATATCCCTAGGGATGATTTCGTGCCAAAGGCTGAGCTGCGCTGCGCTGCGCCATGCTGTACCGTACTGAACTGTGCTATGTCATACCGTGTGGAACAATGCTGTACCCTATCGCGTTACGGATCCGGTCGTCCTTGGCGTCCGTACTTTGACCTGACCGCAATGATCTGGATATTTAGCTCGAGCTGAATGGCGCAGAGCTGGAAGTAGCCGAAAAGTGCGGGGCGTTCAGCCAGCTCGAGCTCGAAATCCAATCTGCTTCCGAATCAGCACGAACCGACATGGGGGCGAAGGGTGCATGGACGCGCCAGGGGATGCGCTGGGGGACGTCCCACGGAACGTACGGGGGGACAGGCCATGGACGTGTCAGGGACCTGCCACGGGACATGGCAAGGTGCCAACTAGGGGGTGTGCCAGGGGACGTCCTGCCAGGGAACGTCCCAACTGATGCGCCTGGAGACGCGCCGGGGAACGTGGCAAAAGAAGCGCCAGAGGACGCGCCACGGAACGGGCAGGGAGCGCCAGTGGACACGCCAGAGAACGTGCCAAGGAATATGCCCTGGGATGCACCATGGAACATATCGGGGGACGCGCAAACCAGGGGACGTACCAGGGGACGCGCCTGGGGACGTGCCACGGAACGTGCCAGGCGACGAGCCAAGGAACGACCCACCCTGCTCTGTAAATCTTCTCCGCCGAGTCCTCGCTCCCAGGGCCCCGTTCCCTCGTAAATTTAGTTGGGCCCGCGCTCCACGAGCCACGATCCCTTGCAACTTACGCTGGAATCGAACTCCCAGCGCAACCATCTCTCGAAATGGTCGCATGGTCCGCGCTCCCACCGCCACAGACCGTGGTAAATTACATTTGGTTCGCGCGTTCCCAGGGCCACGATCCCTCGTAGGTCACGCTGCGTCCGCACTCCAAGGACCACGACCCCTCGTGAATTACTCTGCGTCCGCGTTCCCAGGGCCAGTCCCTCGTGAATTAGGCTGCGTCCGCCACCTCAGGGCGAAAGCTTCCTCTTGAATTACGCTGGACTCGCGCCACCCCAAGGCCAGCCCATCCTACGAGAACGGATCCCATGCACCGTGCCGAGCGCGGTACGGTGCACAACTGTTCGGCTCTGGGGGCCGAACAACGGGGCACCGTACCACTTTTAGGTCGAGGATCGACGACGCCTCAGAGAGCGTCAGTGCGGTACGGTGCACACAAAGCGTCCGCTGACATCCCAAACCTGCGACATGTTGATTTTTCAAGACGGCGCCCCTGGAAGTCCGGACCCTTTCCCTGCGACCGGTTTTTCGTCGTGAATATTTTTGCTGGCGGCCCCGAAGCCGGGCGAGGGCCCCCCGAGGCTGAACATAGCCAAAAACTTCCCGTCCTGATGGTTTTCACGACGCGGACATGTCTGGGATCCTGAACCGCGCTTCGAGACAGATCGGGCCGCGGCGGCGAGCTCTGCAAGAGGGAGGGCCGCTGGCTGGCCCTGCGCTGGCCCTCGGCGCCGCTGAGGGCCCCCTCCCCGACGGGCAGCAGGAGGCTTGCCATCGTTCGTACGTTCATTCCCGGTGCGTTGTTCGGTTCCGCGCGTGCCTTTTCTTGCCAAATGATCCAGGATAGCCCTTGACGGCAAGCAACAAGAATGCCCCTGACCATCTGAGAAGGGACCTGAGTTGGGAGGGCCATGAACATTAAGTATAAAGGGGCATTCGCTGCAGATGCATCAAACCAAACCGCCCAGATGACCCCTCACGCGGAGGCGGGGGCACAGCGAAGCCACGCCTCCGAGGAGCTGTCAGGCTTGAGGGCTCTTTTGTTCTCCAGGGCTCGACGGTCCTCGCCCCCCAAAGAGTGCGCGCGCCCTCTCGATGCCAAAGGGGATGCAGCCTGAGGGGTTGGGTTGGGAGAGGTTAAGATATGATGACGAGCAGGGTGGGGGGAGCAAGAGGAAGAGGAGGAGGAGGAGGAGGAGGAGGAGGAGGGGGAGGAGAAGGAGGAAGAGGAGGAGGAGGAGGAGCGAGCGGCCTCAGGAGGTGTCCAGGTCGGGCGGGGGCGGCGGGGCGGCGGCGGCAGCGGTAGCAGTTGGCCGCAGAAGGGGCGCCACGGTCGGGCCTCCTCGCCGCGCAGCCCAGCGCAGCCGTGCCCGCGCCACGGCGTGCAGCTCACCGACGGATCTCCGTCGCTCTCTGCACGCACACAAGTGGGTGTAAGCAAGATCATGAAGGAGGCCGACAGAGAACTGGGCAGAGGCGGGGAGGGGACCAAAGGGGAAAACGAGGATCCGATGCACCGCCGAAGCATCCTGAAAACCCTCGGGGAGCGACGGGGGCATTCGGAAAATTCGCCGGCCCAACGGGCCAGAGGCGTGCTAAGATCTCCGGTAACTGGTTAACAATTGTATTGTACTAGTTCGCGCGCGCGGGGCGGCCCCTGGGGGTCCCCCGGCGAAAAGTACCCCGCCCGCCGCCTGACCAGGTCCCGCCCGGTTCAACTCAGAGATGGTTTTCCTTCTGGGTGCGGCCTCTCAGGCCGCCCTGAGCGCGCCAAGAGTGCCCCAAGAGGCCCCCAAGATTGCTCAAGAGGCCCCCGAGACGTTCAAAGAGCGCTCCAAGGCGCCGAAGATGACCCCAAGACGGCCCAAGAGACCCCCAAGACAGCCGAAGAGGCCTTCAAGACGCCCCAAGAGCCTTCCAAGAGGCCTCCGAAGAGGGCCCCAAGAGGCCAAAATCGTTGATTTTCATTGGTTTTTCCGATGTTTTTTGCGTTCTGGCTTTTTCGGCTTCCGGACGCTCCAAGACGACCCAAGAGGCGCCCAAGATCGCTCCAAGACGGCCCACGAAGCTCCCAAGACGGCCCCGAAACGGCCCAAGAGGGCCCCCAAGACGGCCCAAGTGCCGCCCAAGACGGACCAAGAGGCCCCAAGACGGGCCCAAGAGGGGCTCAAGAGGGATACAGAGAACTGAAAAATCGAGCCCTCCGCCCCAGAAGGCGCCCAGGAGGCCCCAAAAAGGCCCCAAGAGGCCCCCAAGAGGCCCCCAAGACGCCCCAAGAGGCGCCCAAGAGGCCCAAAAGAGGCCCCAAGAGGCCCCAAAAAGGCCCCCAAGAGGCCGCAAAACTCGGCTAGCCCGCAACGGTGCGACAATATGGGCCGGCGGAATGAGCGAAGCGATTAAATATCCTCCAGGACGGGGCAAATATAATAGTGCAGGATGCCATCTCCCCCCACGGCGAATTTACACCACCTGCAACACATAGTGGGCTCTCGAAATCTGCGCGAGGTGCACCAGCTATTACACAGGGCACAGATCGACGCAATGACCACATGCGGAGGGGCGATCTGGCCTAGCCGCCCGAGGCACATCATGCAGGCATATATTTGTGGGGCCGCGGGGGGGAGACGTGTGACATGTTGTATGCGCTTGCTAACCGTGCACCGTGCGGCGAAGGGGCGGCCAGAGCTCAGTGGGCGATCTATTTTCCTCTGCAGCGGGGGCGTCAGAGGCGGCAGCCGAGGGAGAGCCGCGATCGTGTCGTAGTTTTCGATAGGGGCCATGATGGAGCATGTCTTGACGAGGGGGTGCCTTTTCCACAGGTAAACACATTCATCAGATTCGGCGAATTCCTCGAGCTCGCGGCGGATGGCGAAGAACGAGGACGAGTAGTGGGCGAGACGAAACATCGCAGTACGGCACATACATTCGAGATCACGCATCTGAACTCTGGCGCCCACGGAGGTGAGGTCTTGCAGCAAGACTGTCGGGGTGGCATTTCTCGGCGCGTTGGTGAAGGCCTGTCCAGCCTCGCGAAGACGGTCAAGTGCGAATTTGGTGGGCAGGAAGAATTGCCCGATAAACGTGAGACAGGAGAATCCGTGCACATTAAACCTGGCGATGCTCTTGATGAGTCCCAGAAACAAGCTCTCGATACTGTTTCCCCTCCCCTCCATCTTCCGAACAGGTCCTTCCCAGCTCAGCGGCTTGGCTTCCCACCCGGGAACAACCCCAATATATCGGGCAGCAGTGGCGGGGGTGAAAATATCCCTGCGGATGCCTATCTCGCGGAGTTTGCTCTTAAACTCAGCGATCGAGGGCCGGCTGTGCACCGCGATGACCGTCTTCTCGAGATGCAAAATGAGTCCTGCCGCACCTGCAGCAACAACCCAAACCTCGAGAGCCAGCGAGAGAGCCTGATGAATGCCCCTGGAGACGACCCCGACGTCGTCGGCGAAGGCCCGCACGAGGCCGAGGTGAGGAGGGATTCTGCAACGCATTAGCCTGAGGATCGGGTCCATGGCCAACGCGAGAATCGATGCAGAAAGCGAACACCCTTGTTTCATTCCCCGCTCCTGTCAGTAAAAGTGCCCGCGGAGCCCGCGGAAGGAAATGGCAATGCGCGCGTGCAAGTACAGGGCCGCCACGGCCGCGCGGATGTGGGAGGGGCATTCATGGCGAGGAGGACCCAGGATATCATGCTGTGGAGGAGGCTGGGAAAGGCGGCCTTCACGTCGAAGGCGACAAAACCCGTACCACGATACAGATGCTGGCAGTACCAGTGGAGCGCTTTTGCCTCGATGTCTAGGACATTGTCAGTCGCGCTCCTGCCTTTAATGAAACCCCCCTGGACGTCGAGGCAAGTTTGCTCACACAGAATGCCCATCAAGACGTTGATCGACGTGGAAGCGATCTTATTGCAGGTGTTGCTGAGGGTAATTGGCCTAGTGCTTTCAGCCGCCCGAAAGATGCCAGTGCCCAGAGCGTCCGAAGCCTGTTCGCCTTGGGCCAAAAACACAGCCATCCCGTTTGAAATCGCCCCAGGAAGCTCGCCCCGCAGAACCAGAGAGCAAACCTCGAAGATCAGATCGGTGACCATCGGGCCCCCGCGGGCCCAGCCAGAATAAGGGATCCCGTCGGGCCCAGCGGCGCTGTCGTACAAGTTAGAGACGATGCGGTGGGTCTCGGGGAGCTCCAGAGCCCAGTGAATGCTTGGCGGGCATTGCTGAACATGCGGCCTCAGAAGTTCACGAACATGGCTGGCTCTAGACAACCCTTTGTGAACTTGCCCCCAGCGCTATGCTGGGGCGCGCCATGCGTCGTCAGGGTCGCGCGCGCGCTGCCCCGTAGGGCCCACGACGCCGGTCAGAGAAACTCTTTTCTGAAACTTGCCCCAGGCGGAGGTGTAGGATTCCAGCCGAGCTTTCAGGGTGGCCTTCTTCTGGGGGCCCATGGAGGTCGCCTCAAGTTCGGCCTGGCGTTCCTGGATCCTCCGGAGAGAGAGACCTCGCAGATGCTCATGAAATTGGCGCTCATCGGCCCAGGCGACGCCAACGCTTTGCACGCATTGGCCAAGCTGCGGGTAGCAACGGACAGCGCGAGCAACCAGCCCAGCGTGTCCCTGAGCGACTGCACGCATTAAACTGAGCGACCATGTGATCCGCTCGTCGGTGCCTTGAGCTGGCCGAAGCGCAAGTCTGTCTCGGACTTGCTCGGCGGCTCCTCGAAAGAGACCTCGGGCTTCCTGCAAGGCAATCTGGAGGTCCTGATGAAACGAGCCGTGGCCCCCCAAGAGCTTCTCCATCTCCTCCTTAAGCCAGGGATGCCTCGAGACCCAAGAGGGGATTTTGCCACTCCCAGGGGGCCCAGGAGGAGTAAGCGCGAGGCAGACTGGGACGTGGTCACTCGGATTGCCTTTCTTGTTGGGGACACCCACGACGAGGCTGTTGGGGCGGAGGTCCAGGGCTTGGGCAGGGTAGAGGTTGGTGTAGATCCTATCGATTCGACCCAGACTGACTCCCTGCTGAGGAACGTGCGCAGCATGCGTAAATGCGGGCTGATCCACCTCAAGCAGATTAGGAAATTCGTGGGCGAACTCGCTGGCGAGGGCGTTCTGCGGCACCACGGTGCGTCCGCCACTGCGCGCCCGACTCTCGCCCAGACTGGGGAAGTTCCAATCACCCAATGTGACAGATGAACCTCGGCCTTGCGGAAGGATAGCGCATCGAAGACACGGCAAAACCTCGGACTGTTGACGACGAAGTTTGGGATTGAGATGCATGTTGATGACTTGCAGAGCCCCCTGTGGCCCAGAGAGAAATAGACTGTGGAGGCGCCCCCGTATGTGCACATGATGAGAGCGAGTGGGGAACATCTGGAATAGGGAAGAATAGCAATCATACAGCCGCCAGCTCCTTCACGCTGATGGAAGGTGCCGAAAAAATGCGTACCTTGAATATCGTGCTGAAGCAGTCCCATGTCCTCGCGAGTTCCATGGGTCTCCTGGAGTCCGATAACTGAATGCCCCTAAACAAGTTTAATGCAAAGTTTGTGTTTAGATCTGGTAACCTCGATCGGCGTGCTGGTGGAACCGAAAAGACCTCGTGAGTGCCCAGAGACTGCTGAAAACTTCTCTCGTATCTAAAACGAAACTGAACTAGCCGCGCAGCTGCTGGGCGACCCAGACGAGCAAACAGAGGAGGAGGAGGAGGAGGCGCCATCACCTGAACTATCAGAACTAGCTCGTCCCCGTGCTTGAATTGCCGACCCCTCCGGTGCGCAAGGCATCTGAGACCCCGTCGAAGAACGGGTAGCTCTGCGAGTCCTCCTCGCAGGTGCACTCTAAGGCGCGCGAACAGCAGGCGTGGCAATCGTAGGAGCACCGACCTGGGCCTCCAGGCCTGAAGTCAGACCCGGAGGGGAAGAGGTGGAGCCCGCACCGCAAGTCACGGCACAGGGCGAGGTAGAGAAGCCACAAGGACTTGGCGCATTGCTCTGGAAGTCCGAGTCAGCATCGTCAGCAGGGAACTGTATGTGCGGCGTGTGAATTTCCTAGCTCATGGCAATGCGGATCCAGGAGTTGGCCATCTCCTGAGAGATATCGAAGGTCTTGAAGCTGTCCATTTCGGGGTGAATCTCCATATGCCCGTTCGTGCTCTCGGCCAAAATGAAGAGCACCGATGCGTCTTCTCCCCACGCCATGAACAGCGCGCCTTTCGTCGGGTTGCTGCCGATCTTCACGCAACTGAGGTCGAGCAAGCTGGTGCGCTTCAGGTGATCAACGAAAACTGCTGCCAGAGCTGGCCGAGGAAGCGTTTCTTCTTGCGGGCGTCGAGCGACGCGCCCATCCGCGCTCGAAGGGGGCGGCGTCGCTGCCAGCGATCAGTCCAATATAAACCTTCAGTTTGGACCCGACCAAGCAACGTCCGAGCGTGCAAGTTGGATCCGAACTTGATCGAGTAGCTGCGGTCCAGGTTGCATGCTTTGACCTCGGCGTGCGTGGCCATGTCCTGGGGCGTCGCCTCAATGACTGCCTTCGCGCGCGTGCGCGTGACTGTGGCAAGCATCTTGTTCGGAAAGCCGCCGGTCCACACCTTGCAGGGGCCCGACTCATATACGTCCCTCGCGAGGGCGCTCGCGGCGGCCGAAGTGGCGGAGCCCGCCGGGGATGGCGGCCTGGAGGGCGCCCCGCTGGAACTGGCAGACGACAGAGAGGCAGACATGGCTTTCAGCTTCTGGTCGAGTTTCTCCTCCAGCCGCGCCTCCAGCTGCTGGGGGGCCGCGGGGCCCTGGGCGTCGTCGATCGCCTTGCGAATCTCCCTCGCCTGCTGGTCCATCCTTTCATTCAGCTCGCCGATGGCTTTGTCGTGCTTCTGCAGGGCGGTGTCGATCTCGGTCTCGGGTGCGATGGCTTCCTCCTTCCTGTCTGCCTCCATGGATTTCGTGAAGTTCAGCAGGTCGGCGAGAGACGGCTGGGGTAGCTCCTCCTTCGTGGGCCCCTCAGTAGCAGCAGTAGCAGGCGGGCTACCAAGTGCCCCAGGGCCAGCGCCGAGACCGCGGCCGCGCTCATCGGACTTCTCCTCCTTGCAGTCCACGGCGGGGGAGTCCTTGTCCTCGTCGCGCGCAAGGTCGAAGCGAGCAGGCACGGCTGGTTCTCGCTCCTGCGGCGGCACGGTCGGCGAGCCAGGGAATAGCGCACCAACCGTCTGTTGCGCAACATCTGGGCCGATGTCACCTCGCTTCGAGTGCCCGCCCTCGACCTCCAGCGGGCCGAAGACGGAGGTGAGCTTCCTGCGCGGCGCTGGGCCCGCCCACTCGCCCATGGACTCATCCTTGTCGGAGTCGGCGTCGTGGGCGACCTGGGTCTTCGCAGCGCGCCCGTCAGGGTGAGTAGCAGCGGCGGTCTCAGGCCCACGCTTGCGTCCGTGGTCTTTCCACGGGTCGTCAGATTGGAGCGGGTCGAAGGCGCCGGAGCACTTGCCGTTGTCGTCATGGCTGCCCTTGCCCCTTGCGAGTTTGCCACCCTTGCCGAAATACATCTGCGTTGGTAACTCGTTCTCTTGCTTGGCACCGAATGGCTATGGCTGGGCTCTCTCCTCGCTGGCCGTCGCCCCTCGGTCGGCTGCCTTAGGGGCTGAATCCCCTGCGCTGGCCATCGCGGGATTAACTGGCGCGACGCGCGTGGCGCCGAACAGAAGGAGGGGAAGTGTCCGCCAGCGCGCGACGCACTGGATCGCTCGGAAGAGAGCTGCCCGCTCGCATGGGACCTGGCCCCACTCGAGCCAAAATGGCAACGGGGGAGGAGGAGGAGGAGGGGGGGAAGGAGGAGGAGGAGGAGGAGGAGGAGGAGGAGGAGGAGAGGGAGGAGCATAAAGAGGAGGAGAAGGAGGAGGCGGAGAAGGGGGGGGGGAGGAGGAGGAGGCGGAGCGTAGCAGAAAGCGGGCCCCTCTCTGGCTAGCCTGGCAGCGGCGGACGGCGGGCTGCCTCGAGCCCGGAGCAGGTTGCGACGTCTGGCCTCTTCCAATTTCCTTGTGGCCGGACGCCGGGCCTCTTCGAGTTTCCTTCCGGCCTGTTGCCGCGGCCTCTTCGAATTCTCCTCTGGCCGGGCGTCTGGCCTTCAAACGCGGTCGTCGCGGCCTCGAGAAATCCGTCGAAGAAGACGTGGAAGAGGAAGAGTTTGAGCTAGACAGCTCATCGGCTCGCCTGGCAGCGAGCACCGCTTGATGGATATCACCACGTCGCAGTGGGCGTCTCTAGTCGCCGCGCAACGGGAGTCGAACCGACAGCCGAGCAACTTCGACCACATTGTGCGCATCATTATCGCATCAGCATAAGTAGGAGGACGCTGATATCTGCCGCTCATCAGACGGCATTGTGGTGGCACATCGCTGCAGTGCTCGCAACCGAAGGACCACGGAGCCCCAATCCGAACTTGACGGAGCACGGGATCTCATACTTCAGGACTGAAGCACCAAAATGTTGACAACGCTGACAATGAATAATATTGTGAGAGACCGTGTCTGGGGCGTCATGACATCCTTATATGCACTGCGCATTTCTCTGCATCGTGCAACACGTTATCCAGCCACCAAGATATGTCCGCAAGCAAATCATAGACCAAGATGCGGGAAGCTCAGCCAATCGCGCAGCTGCTGCAGGGAGATCAGCTGCCAGAACATTGAAGTGTTTCCGCAGCCGCGTCTGGAGCAACTGGCCCAGCCGAGCAGGGATTACTGCGCGAGTTAAGATCTGTTGGAAGCTTGCTCGCAATTTGATCCGTGGCAACCGACATGTAGATAAAGTCCCCGCTGCACCTGCAACGGCACGAACCAGGAGACCAGGAAGCGGGTCATAACCAAATAGAGCGCAGACCGTGGCCGGCACACTGCGCGCTCCAGCATGCCAGACGGCCAGCGCCGCGTGCCCACCGCGCTCGAGATCGAAATGCGGATCCCCCGAGAACCCCTGTGCGGCATCCTCAAGTAAGCAAGCAAAAAGGCGTGTCTCCCAGCAGCTAGAGGCCCTAACTGGAGAACTATAGGTTGCCACGCTGCACGATAAGTTCAAGGTGCGCCATCAGACGACGCTGCCAAGTAGAACGCGTGACCAGCGCCGAACGCACACGGGCAGCAGCCGCCATTGTGCACGCTGACGCAAAGCGAGGGCCGTTCCACAAACCAAGAGAAAAGCTCAGTTACCAGTCCGTAGCATGCCACTCGGAGCACGCACGATACGAAAGAGAAGATGACGTTGCACCCGAGACGTTTTCCAACCGAGAGGAACCAGCTGCGCGACAGGTCCAAGGACAGGAAGGGCACGTTCACCAAAAAAGATCAACTAGAAACGATAACGGAGCGCCCTGTCAGCTAAAATCGACGTTGCGAGTCGAGTGCTTCTCCCAGCCATCGAGCCGCCATCGCGGCTCTGGGCCCGCTCTAACATCCAAAGTACACGCGCGAGTCCGGGAAGACGAACACAGCCCACGTTGCACCGGCAGCTTGCGATTGGACGCGGAGCTCGGCAGCCGCCATGACACAGGCAGGATGCCGAAGCGGGGTTACAACTCATTTCTCGCGCTTGAGGTGTTAGAGTGCGAACGCAGCTGCGGACCAAGAGACAAGAGCGAACATGCGATAGCCACGACTGCGAAATAGAACAGCACCCAGATCTTCTGCGCACGAACGCGACGCCCCCAGCAGGATGCCCCCCCCCTCGCTTGAACGAAAACTCAAGATCCAGGAAAAAATAGCAGCAATCATATAAAGCGAGCCACTTAATGGGCGCCCTTGCCTGACCCCAGACCACGCGTAGAACGGGCCCTCCAGCGAGGCCCCCTCGAAGAAGCACGGAGAGCAGAAGTGGGGGGCCTTGAGACCCTCGAGCAATGGCGCGGGGAGTTTGAGGTGCCGAAGACAAGGAAAGGGCCGGCCACGACCAACTGATGGGAAGGCCTGAGCATAGTCGAAGGTCATCAGCGACGGGGTCTCAGATGCCATGTGTCGAGCAAAAACACTGGCAGAGCGAGCGCGCAAATCCAAATCCACCGCGTGATTCAAGACATCGTGGGCCTCGATCAACCCGCTGTGGCGCGCGCGCCGATGACGGGTGCAACCCGGTTGAGGCGCTTGATCATGAGCCCGCAAACGACCTTGTTAAACTTTTTTAAGCCCCAAGGCGCGAGCATCGGGCTCGCTAGCAGCGTCCGTGAGAGGCTTGGGGGGGACATGCGGCCAGCGACAAAGTCAAGGCAATGCCCATGAAGTTGCCACCCGCAATCCATCTCAACACGGAAATGGGGATCTCAGGACCAGCTCAAAACTCCCAAGCTGCGTGCTGCAAGCCATCGAGGCCAAGGGCAGCCCACGACGCAGCTTCCAGAACACGACGAACATCGTGAGCAACAGGAGGTGGGATATCAGCATTGTCGGCCGAACTCGGAAATCGCCGAAGACATTGCGCACCACGTTGGGGGGCATGCGGAGCCCTCGAGAACGCTGGGGCCCAGTGCCGATTGATTTCGCCTGCCAGATGAGACTCGGAAACCGACCCTCCAACCGCGCTTCCTTCCTGGATGGATTGGGCCCCCCCCTTCATCACACCTGCTGGGTACTTGCGCCTAAGCAGCGGATTCCAGAGCTGCGCAGACCGAGCAGCTGCACGCAACCGCTGCCTCGAGACCCGCCCTCCCCACGGCCGCCCCCCCATGGAGATGCCGGGGCGACGGCGCTTCCCAGAGACTGACCGAGCCCGGCTGAATCTGGATGCACTTCCGAGCCCAGGGATGCTGGAACCACCCAATCCTAGCTTGTCGAGCGCCCTCTTCCCAAACGCACCTAGCGACTGAACGTGGAACCGACGCCCTGGGCACGAGAGAAGAAGACGCGAAACGAATAAGAGCACCTTTTTACCAGTGAGCCCGCGGACTGCCTCGCCCGGGCGGCCATCGCAAGTAATCTGGGAGGGTCATGCAACAAGGGCCCGATACCCACCTCCTTCTCCAGCGCCATACCGACGCTCGCGTAAAGAGGAACGCGGGCCCCAGGACACCACGAGCGGGGAGTGATCAGAAAGCCCAGCGCGAACGAGTTCTCGCAGCCCCCCATGCGCGCGCTGACTGGAACGACTGGCAGAGCACCCATGGAGGTGAGGCAGCAGAGCGTATATCGATTTTGTTGGCAGACTGCGCCCCCCCCATGCCAGCGCGCGGCGGCGTCGGAGGCGAGCTCGGTGGGGCGCCGAAAGCTACCGCGCCAGACAGCATCGCGACCCCCCCCCCGATCTCGAGGAAGCTGCGCGGGCCACCTGTAACGGCCCTTGAGGTGCAGCGCGAGGATCTTGACGACCAAAGGCGGCGGCCGCTCCTTCCCCTCAGCAGCGATATTGAAGTCGCCCAGCAGCACGAAGGAAAAAACGCTCAGGGGTCTCGACGGACTTGCTGAACCTACTCACGAACTCGCGCCTGGACACGAAGGAGATCGCTGCGTACACGGCCATGATCTTGGACGCTCCATCGTACTATAGCGAATCCACTGCCAATGACAAATGAGCACCATGACGCGTCCAGGGATCAGAACTTCAGACGATGCACGCAGAGAAACAACGCCAGGCACAGGAGTCAGAAGGCCACCAGACGGAGAAACACCACTATTGGGTACAAAACTTCGGTGGGAAATGGCAACACAGTGGGGCGCCTCTGCAGCATCCGCACCACCATGAACTTCCAGCAATGGTGTCCATCAGCGCCAACTTCTTGAGCAGACCCATGCGTTTCGTCGTAGTACTAGAACTATGGTGCAGCAGTGCGCCGGCGTTCCACGTGACCAGCTTGAGGCGCGAGAAACCCAGGAACGCGTTGCCCAGACCACTGGATCTCGCCATCGTTGAAGGCATTCCTGGCCAGCTCCTGCGCCGCACCCCTGCCCAGGCCGATGTCGCCCGTGGAACACGAGGGGGGGGAAGGGGTGATCTTCGCCAGCGGCCCCCACTTGGCCAGGAGCTGCCAGCCCTCGCGGCCCACGAAGGTGTCGATGCCGCGCGCGTCGAGGAGAGCCCGCTGGAGTTTCTTGCAGGTCATCTCCGTCGCGATCTCCTTGCGGTTCTTGCCGACCGAAGCGCAGAGCGGGGCCGTTTTTGCTGGCAGGTCGGCAGCAAATTGCCGCCACCTGCCCGAACCAATGCGCAGGGCTATATGCGCCTGCTTGCGCCGCGACTCGCGCGTCGCAAGGAAAACCGTCCTGGAAGAGGACAGCGAACTGCTTGCTGATCTCATCGCCGATGAGCACGACTTCGGACCCCAGCTGAAAGTTGGATACCTCCAGCCACTCGGTGATCGAGGGGGCCGCAGTGCTCTTCGGAACCAGTTCGGGAGCGCGGATAAGCATGATCGTGTGGTCGACGACCCTGTCCCGATCGCTCGAGATGATCGGCGCGTCGCGCGGCCTGGCCCTCGCGAGGTCGAGTTCCTTCCCCGCGTGAGAGAGCCTCTCCTCGATAGCAGCAGCGCGCTGTTCAGTCGCAGCCAGCCGCTTGTCCAAATGATGCACTTGCTGTTGAAGGCGCCTGATCTGGTGATTGAATCTTTGTTCGGACTTATCCATGAGCGGGCCCGTGGCCTGGGCGAGCGACGAAGGAAATTAAAGTTGGAGGGGAGCCACTGCTGCAGCCGAGAACTCAGCAATCGCATCCTTCTTAACGTCTTGATACGATGCCTGAGCCCACGGGTCGGCACCACCACCAGCAGGCCCTTCTTGTGCCCGTCGAAGCCCAGGCTGAGCCGGTGGAGCAGGCAGAGATTGCGGAGGGCCATAGTCCATCGGAGCGGCGTCGGGCGTGGGGCAGCCGTGAACTTCATCATCTGGGAGGGTGTTGGCGAGGTCCCGTTGCCTGATGATGCTGTCATCGACCTCGTCATTGGCAGGAGCTGGCTCCCCTCCAGCATCAGGACGACGCCAATAATCATCACGACAAGAGCTTGACGCAGCACCACGACGGGAAGACGGGGGAGGCGACCTCGGCGGTGTCCGAGAGACAGAGCACACCGAAGATATCCTTCTTCCTCGGTCGCCTCGGGGTCGCGAGCGCATCCTTCCATCATGCTTGACCTTCTTCTCCTTCTTTCGAACAAGCATCCGCCTTGACGTGCAACTGGAAACTCCACAGTTTACCCTCGCCCGACAAGGAGTCGACACACTCTGGTGCCTCGATCCAAACATGGGCAGACAGGCCGAGAAGCGATAGCAAACCGCTGACTATCTGTACCCACGGGTTCCCCTGTGGAACAAGCATCTTGAGCCAAAATGGCTACGGCGGAGGAGGAGGGAAAAGGAGGAGGTGGAGGAGGAGGGGGAAGGAGAAGGAGGAGGAGGAGGAGGAGGAGGAGGAGAGGGAGGAGGAGGAGGAGGAGGAGGGGGAGGAGGAGGAGGGGGAAGGAGGAGGAGGGGAAGAGGAGGAGAGGAGGAGGAGGAGGAGGAGGAGGAGGAGGAGGAGGAGGAGGAGGAGGAGGAGGAGGAGGAGGAGGAGGAGGAGGAGGAGGAGGAGGAGGAGGAGGAGGAGGAGGAGGGAGGAGGAGGAGATGGAGGAGGAGGAAGCGGAAGAGGAGGAGGGGGCGGCAGCGCGCACACAAGCGCCTGCCGACCTCGTCCTTCGGCGCCGCGTCCCTGGGCGTGGCGGGGCCCTCCAACCTGGGCGTGGCGGGGCCCTCCAGCCTGGGCGTGGCGGGGCCGCCTGCACGCCGCCAAGAAGGTATACACTTAGGTCGGGCGCGTCCTCCTACAAGGGGATCTTGGACGAAACAGCAGAAAGAGTCAAGAAAACAAACATTGTAAACACATTCGAACTGTCTGCCCTTGATGTTTCGAATGTGTTTGAATATTCCTCCTGTAGAGGGACAGGCCCGACTTGACAGAAAGTATACACGGACGCTCTCCGACGAGCCTTGCACGTGCCGTCAGGGAGGGCGGCGACGTATGCTGTCGCTGGCTCTCAGTGGTGTTTGCTACACCGCCATCCTCCCTGAGAGCCTGGCGCTGCGATTTTTCACACCAGGCGCTTTCGCCCAGGCTCGGGCCCCGGGGCCCTCACAGATGGATCCGGCGCGCAGAGCGTCGCAGAAAGATTGGGTCAAGGGTCCTGGGCGTGATCTTTAACGATGCTGCATGTTTTTCGGGGGCGCGCAAACATGGATTAGCGATCCATGGATTTGGCGCGGGGTCGCCAAATCCATGGATCGGGGGAGGTGCCCTCTCCAAAGTGCGGCCGGTGCCGCCTCGCTCGGCAGCGGCAATCCGCGATTTCTCACGGAAACGGGACCCGTCGCTGCTCCACGCCCCCTTAAAATCCATGTTTGCGATCGCCTGAGCTGTTCCTCGCGTCGGATCTTAGGGTTCCCCCGGGGCCCAGAAACATAGTCCACTGGAGGGCGTCCGTGCAAAGATCCTTCGTGGCGGGGCCTGGGCCGTCCCTCTCGGTGAGCGCGCCGTCCTCGTGCCTCGGCGTCGCGGGTCCGTCCTCGTGCCACGGCGCCCCCACGGGCGCAGAGCCGACCTCGAGCCTCGGCGTCCACCCCGTAGCGCCTGGGCGCGCGCGCGCGGCTCGGGCGCAGCCGCGCTCAACGGGCCCCTCCCCTCCGAATCTTTCGCGCGCGCTGCCGCCCTGAACTGAACAGCGGGCAGCAGAAACGGAAAAGTTCTCGGAGGTCGGCGCGGATTCCTTGCATCGGCGCTGGGGCGCGCCAGCAGACTTCCGAGAAACGACGTTTGTTGTGCCGCTTCGTGTTCCTCGAGCCCCCGCCCCTCGTGCAGGCCACGAGCCAGAGACACGCACTCGAGGGCGACCAGCCCAGGAGAGAGCAATGCATGTGCCCAGGGGCGCCGATGGCCCATGCCTTCGGCGAGGCTCCCCGGCGAATGCGTACAGTGCCCGCCCCTGGGCTACGTTCACTCCTGACGTCTTGGCACGCGGAGTTGGCGCGGCCGCGGCCCGTGGCCGCGCCCGCGGCGGGGGCCTCCGAGGCTCGTCGTCGTCGTCGTCGCCGTCGTCGTCGCCGCCGTCGTCGTCGTCGTCGTCGTCGTCGTCGCCCCCGGCACACGGCGGGATGCACGCGCGGGGCTGTCGGAAACGGGCGGGTCCGCCGCTCGCGCGCGGGCGCGGTGCTGCAGCTTCGCGGCGGCCGATGCACCCCCGATCGAGAGCCGCCGCGGCCTGCAAAGTGCTGCCTTCCCTCCTCCTCCTCCTCCTCCTCCACCACCTCCTCCTGTTCCTCCTCCTCCTCCTCCTCCTCCTCCTCCTCCTCCTCCTCCTCCTCCTCCTCCTCCCCGAGCGTGCCCCGAGCGGCGGCCCTCGATGATCGCGCCGACGCTCTAGGCCGCCTCGCCTGAAACCGCGCGGCCCCCACCTGCGCTTGGTCCACCCCCATCGGGCAAGACAGGGCGAGAGGCAGACGGAAGCACGCGCAGGGCATTATACATATAATATGCGTGCACAACAGACTCGAGCGAGTCGACGCTCGGATTTAAACCCCGAAGCGGTCCAGGGGGCAGTCGGACAGGTCAGAACCCACGGAATCCCGAGCCAGGCGCCGGAGACGCGGACAAGTCCAGAAGTGCCAAAACGTGTTTTGGGCTCCTGGGCAGCCTAGAAAACAGCATTCGTGTTTCTGAAAACGGTGGGGGGTGACCCAGCTACCAGTGAGAGTTTTTAAAATCGCACAGCACCACGCGGGGGGGAGGGGGGCCATCACGCTTCGAACTGCACCCCAGTCTATGTTCTCGATCCGTGGTCGAAGAGCAGGTAACCATCTCAACAATCTGCGCTGGATCGTGTCTTTCACCATATTAAGGTAAAGTGCAGCCACGATGTGCTTATATATTACACTCTGAGGATGTAGTGTGTGTGCGGGGCGGTGTGCACTATCGGCGAGGTATTCTTCAAGTTTCTGAACCGCACCGGGCCCAATTCTGGATCATCAGGGAAGTCTCCGGACGCGGCCTCCAGCGCGACGGCAAAGGGCTCGGACAGCCACCGCTCTGGTGAACAACGGCCCTCGAGCACCTGCACGATGGGCAAGTGTTCGGCAGCAGCTTCTCGCAACCTCCGATGAGCATCACGCCACTCGGAGATCGCGCAACGGCTCATGCGCACGAGCTGGGCTGCGTTCGTAGCGGTCAGGCTGGAGAGCGACGGGCCGCCGAACGACTGCAGGTCAAACCAATCACCGCGCGGGGACGAGCAATGTGGAGCCTTGAAAACTCGAGCGAGCTGAGCGAACTCCTGACGACGAAGATGTTTAGGAAGAAGAGCGAATTGACCGACATACGATAATACAGTCGTGCCACGTTTGTTGTACATGCTAGTGTTCACCTGACCTGCAGCGCCCGCGCCCGCTAGAAGGGGGCATCTCTTCACATACTTCTGGAAGGGTCCCGTCCAGGAATCGCGATGAACGCCGGGCTCGAGCCAGATCCCCAGGTATTCCACGCGGTCCTGAATGCTAGAGTCGGCCCACTGGAGGTTCCTTTCAAGCCACCTCCGGAAGCGCTGGATTAACGCCGGGTCGAGCGCACCGCCGAGCGGGACCAGGCAGCACTTCGGGATCTTCAAAAGAGGTGCGCGCACAGCTGCGCCTCCTTGAAAATCGCATGCACAGGGCCAAGCAACTGGATTCGCCTGAGGACCATTCCTATGTCGTCGGCGCAGGCCCGGGCCCGTCTGTCACCAGGCCCATCAAGGACCCCCCGGAACTTTCTCAAGAACGGGTCCAAGAGGATCGAGCAGATCAGGCCAGAAGCAGGGCAACCCTGGATAATCCCCCGCGCGATCCAAAAAAGAAGCTCTCGGGCTCCACCAACGCGCCCAAAGCAAAGCACGCTCTCATAAAGCAAAAGGAGGAAGGCCTTGAGGGGCTCGGGAATCCTGAGGGACATGATACCATTTTCAACCACTGCTGCGCCGCCGACGGGAAGGCCTGGCCGAAGTCAATGAAGACCCCCGCCGCCGCGCCTCCAGAGGCAACCAGACCTACCTCAAGGGCAAAAGCGTCTAGCTCGACCATGTTCCCTCCGAAGCTTCTTCCAGCCACAAAACCTTTCTGAGATAAACCCAGGAACTCAGGAAACTTCTTACTAAGAGTTCGGCAACAAACGCTGGTGATAATCTTGTTATCGCTGTTTTTCAAGCCCAGAGGTCTCGTATTTCCAGGCTCTCTAGCGATGAACGCGTTGTCCTGGGGGTCGTCTCCTTTCGGGATAAGAACTCCGAGCGCCTCGTGAAAGTCCCAAGATAAGACCTTGCCCTCTAGAGTGTAGGCCATGCTATCGCACAACGCGCGGGCGCCGCCCGTCGCGTTCGCCCACGCCGCGTAGGGCAAAAAGATCAGGCCCAGGCGCAGAATGCTGCAAGCGACGAAGATGACCACATAAGTCCTCGCACCTGGGCATCGGGAGCTCAAGCGCCTCGATCTACACAGGGAACTGGCTGGCGAACGTGGCTGCACCTGCCTCGTCAAATGGCTGGCTGTCGAAGACCTTCTCCCAGTGCCCCGCGAGCGCGCGAAGCATCTGAGATGGTTCAGGAAGAACGGTGCCCCCAGAGACAGCGACACCCGGAAGAGACAGCCGACGGTCGGAGGGAGACCACAACTGCGCAACTTTCTGCAGTCGTCTGGCCCGTTCCCGAAGCTTTCGCTGGGATTTGGGATTCCCGTGGGCTTGTGCAGCGCCCAGAACTTGGGCTTGCTGCGTTCGCGCCGCCTCGGAATGCAACTGGCTCGAAAGCTCCGTGAACAACTCCGGGGCAGTTAAACTTACACTCTGAGTTCTGAAGTCGATCTGCAAATGGCCTCTCGCTAAAAAGGGGCCCCGCCTACGAGCGTTCAGCCAGCCTGACGCCTTGGCGAAAAACTGCACGGGCAGCACACCGAACGATCATGTACATTGCGAGCGACGAGGTCGGACGGCGAAGAATGATACTGGTTCGAGCACGTCTGGCCCCTGCAATCATCAGTTTCTTATAGCAAGCGTGTTTTGCCAAGGTTCGGGGTTGTCGATCGGAGCGAGCTGCACTGCCGGCCACATGAACCGCTTGAATTCGTCAGTCTCGAAGAGCGCCTTCGGAATGGGCCTCGTTCCTTTAGGCGGAGGCCCTCGAAACCTCAAAGTCACCGCAACGGCGCTGTAGTCCGATATCTTCCTGGCCTGGAGCGTCTCGGGGCGACCCAGAACTCCCCCTCCCGAGGCGAACTGAGTCGTGATACGTCCAGGGGCCACAAAGAAAATGCGGTCGATGTACGAAAGCGTTTTGTTCCCGTGGTGGTAGCGGGCGGGGCCCTCTATTTGGCACTCCGCGAGGCGTCCTAGAAGCTCGCGCCAACCAGCAGGCGCAGCAGCAGACGGGGCCACGCCAGGTGAACCAGGGGGGTCAGGAGATCCTCCAGGAGATCCAGGGAGTCCATCAACACCGCCGTTTCCACCGGGAGGCTCTGAGGGTCCACCAGGGTTACCAGGGGCAAGAGGATGGAGAGGGATGCTGCCGAAGTTATCGCCGCCCGCCAAAATGACCAGGCGTTGGAGAGGATCCGCTTCAGCAAGAAAGAGATCATGTTGAATCGCGTCTAGAACCATGCGTTTATCAGCTGTACTCGTGTTCTCGTTATGAATGTTGTAGTACAATATCCACGCGGTGTTATCGACGTTAGCGAACTTGGCGTTCAGAATCCTACCAAGGACTAGAGGGAGGGGAGAGACTACGGGGCGCTCGACGCCACAACTGGCTACGCGAACCTGGGAGTCAGAGTGCTGAGGGAAAATGGCCACCACCCCACCCGAACGGTGAGACAGAGGAGAGAAAGAGGAGGTGATATAGAAATCCTTCTTCAGCCGATGGAGCAGGTTGCTCACCTCAGCCTCGGAGCCGTGCGCGTCCTGGATGGATGACGATGGCGCCCTCCTGCAGCAACTTTGCGGAATAGCGATGCCGTCGGAACCGGGTCTTATCCTTGTGGTGCTGGAGGGAACTGGCGTTCCAAGTCACAACTCGAAGGGGTACTGGCTTGCGCCTGCTGCCGCTCATCAGGGAGTGCATCCTGCTAAAGACTCCACTGTGTATCCACTTCGACTCGGCAGATCGCCTCTCGCACCAGCGGCTCCAGCATCGCGCGATCGAAGCCCTCCGCCAGTAAGTAGCCAGCAAGCAGCCCATCGAATGAGCGGCCCCCCGTCCCCCTCCTGCGGGGCCACCTGCGCCAGCGGCTCCCAGTTGTAGGAGACCGTGCCCTTGATCCTGCCCGTGAACACCTTTTGTTCGGGTAGACGGTGTGGAACACGCGTTTGACGGCCTTGGTCGCCTGCTCCGTCTTGATCTGCTTCGCATTCTTGTCTGGCCCCAGGAAAACCTCCGAGCGACTTCCAGTGACCGAGGGGCCCTCGAACTGTCGCCAACTCGCTCCAGCAGCCTGAGGTCGAAGAGTGCCCAGAGCTTGCTGCACCTTCCTGCTTGCCCATCCCGTGGCGCCACATATCCGCAGCATGAAGCGGCGGCTGGTGGGCCCCCCCTCCAAGTTCCACTCGTTGTCCGCCAAGTTCTGCTCCGAAGTCCACGGGCGGAGGACGTTCGCCACGGCATCCTTCGCCATCTGCTTTTTCGTGCGCACCATGATGATCGTCGCGTCGATCTCGCGGTCCCAGTTGGCCGAGACGGTGGGACGAGGAACTGGCACCTCCGAGCGTGCCAACCCCATCTCCGTGTTGAGGTACTGGATATCGCTCTCCAGGTCGTCCATCCGCTTCTTGTGCTCACGCTGTCGACCTGCGTCGCGAGGCTCGCGCAGGTGGACACAACCTTGTTTTGCATGTTGTTGGCCGAGGCCTGCAGCGCGGAGACCGACACCTGGCATTTCTCCACGTCCGCCGGCAGGTCCGTGCGAAATTGCTCCACCAGTGCTCGAAGTCCGTCATGGTCCCCTCCAGAGCCGACGAGCTGGAAGCATCCATCAGCATTGCCGGGAAGTTCTGTGGCTGCACGTTTCGCCATCTTCCCTGATCAACCTCGCCACCAGCTGCTACCGCGACCCCGCGGAGGAGCTGCCCAGGCGCCCAAAGGCCGAGCAAGAAAACAGCAAAAGTGAAAAGAGTGGGCGCGCGCTGGCCGCCCGTCCTGTCTGCGCAGGGGAAGCTTGAGGTCCTGGCTACGGAAGAGGCCAAGACCAATCAGGTGACCTCGCAACATCGTTGTTTCCCCCCGTTTGGACTTGAGCCAAGATGGCTACGGAACTCCTCCTCCTCCTCCTCCTCCTCCTCTTCCTCCTCCTCCTCCTCCTCCTCCTCCTCCCCTTCCTCCTCCCCCTCTTCCTTATCCTCCCTCTCCTCCTTTCCCCCATCCCCGTCCTCCTCGTCCTCCTCCTCCTCCTCCTCCTGCTCCCTTTCCTCCTCCTCCTCCTCCTCCTCCTCCTCCTCCTCCTGCTCCTCCTCCTGCACCACCGCCAGCCCGCCAACACTCGTGTGCCTTCGCAGAGGGGCGGTCGCCGTCCAGAGAGGGCAACGCGGCGGAAACTCACGAAGTTCGGGCGGAAGCTTGAGGGGCAACGATGAGAGGGGGTAGGCAAAGGGGGGGGCATCGACCTGGAATGGAACATATATCGTCCATGTATCGTCGGTACATCGTTGAAGAAGGCCGCCCAATGTATCGTCTACACATCGCCAAGACATCGCCCTGATATCAACGATGCATCGTCGATATATCAATCATTCGAGGTCGGTGCATCCCCCCGATTCGTATCACACACCCCATCGTTGCCCCCGAAAGCTCCCTCCGGGCACCAGCGAATTCCGGCGGTGTGCACGAGGGGGGCACTGCGAAGGGGGCTGCCATCTAAGAAGGCAGGGGGTCTGCAAGAAGTACATATCCTGCACCCTCTCAGTGCCAAGGGGGCTCGGCAGCAGGCAAAGGTACTTCGAAGAAGACAAAGCGCCCTCTTACAAGGCCGCCTCATTCGCCGTACTCTCCTTTTTCGCGCCGTCGAATAACACTGCGACAATATGAAACAAGACGCTGCCAGGACCCAGGCGAGGTCCCGACGGCACCCGAGAACCACAATGATCGTGGTGCACATGGAGGTTCCGTCTGGCGCAGCCATTGACCAGCCTGCACTGACGGCGCAGTGACCGAGCCAACCATTTGTTCTTCCTGTCGCCCAGGAGCTTCTACCAAGGAAATGGTCTCAATGTCTGACCTTGGATGCTCTGTGCACATACATGTTCTAGTGGGACGTTCCAAAATAGCATGCCGTTCAAGTTGGAGTGGCCTGGTGTGGCCGACGACTCGCACCCCGTCCGAGCACTGTGATGCTCCGCCGCATCCCAGTGTCTCGCACGTTGGGGGAGATCTTATTGATGGTGGGGGTTGGGGCGATCGTGGTCTTTAGTTCTTGTGCCCAAGCATCCGTTCTGTCCTCAGTTCTATCTTACGTGCGCGCAAGCAGTACATCAATCGTGCAAGCGGCGCTGGCAATCCACAACGTTTTAAAGCAATACGATTGCCCATCTTCATCGGACAATCGGGCAATCGGGCTCCACAAACTTCCAATATGGGCGGCACGTACCTTTGATGCAAACATCCGGCCACGGCATCTGGGAAAACAAATGAACATTCATCGTGTCTGTCATGGCTTGCGCTCAAAATGTGGCCATGATATCCGCTGAACACATGTGTCTTGAATGTGCTTCATTGTTTCCAAATTGGTGGGCGGCTTGGGGCACCTGTACATTTTCAGATTTTCTAAACAGCGAAATTAAACGATTAGCATGCGGGGTGAGATTGGTCGGCACCCGTGCCCACCATGACCGTGCAACTGTGCTGACTTATGTGTGAGCAAATGCTCATATTCATGGGGACCCCAGTCGAGGCCAACGCGCAAGCCCTGGAAGCTAGACAGGAAAGGATCACGAGAAAAACGGGGTTTGTTGACCTGTCTTTTTCCTGCTTCTTAAGCCCGCAGAAACTCTTTTCATCAGGACCCATACTTCTCATAATGAGTTTCGCGAAGCAGCCAGGTTCATGAATGGTCGTCGCCTCTTGACAGGTCATCGCCTGTTTTCAAACATGCCGCTTGCCAAACAAATCCGACCGATACGAAGACACAAATCGAGAACCGGTCGGTCTGGTCGAGGGCAGACCAGGACACGTATGTGTGTTATTGCGGCGTAGGCACGCGCGAACGCAGATAAAGTCATACCAAGAAGCAGGCAGCATTAGAGACACGCCGCGGTCCGTATATCTTTGTCCCCATGAGCTACTATCAGTTCCTGCTAGCCTCCTCTGGTATGATTGGAAAGTGCCTGCCTGGAACGATTGGTCTGGCGCCACGGAAAGGGGATCGCCGTGCAATCAGCAAAACTACTCGGCAATTGCACCTTGCACTTTCGACACACCCACCCTTGAAAAAAACCCACACTCCTCTGGCCGCCGTGTGCGAACCGTTGGAACATTGGCACGGGAAGCGCTACTTGGCGCTCGCAGGTGCTCAGCAAAACGGTGGCTGAACACAACATTGCGACTTGCTGGACGCGAGCGACAAGTATGGAATAACCAGATCAATTCATTCAGGACGCCGAACTCAAACAGTCCCGAAATAGTCTCCGTCCATTGATACAGGCCCTCGGCCCATCTAGCGGGCCAACATCTCGGAGTCCGGCCAGCCCCATCCAGAGATTCGTCCTACCGAAGACGGAATCCGAGACGAAAATACTTAGACTCCGGCACATGCCGACAAGCTCGAAACGAAGCATCCTCTGGCGAAGTTGGAAGGCACCAGGGATCAAAGAGGGAAGCGGAGGGAGGCACCAGGGGACAGGGGGGCTGTGAGAGGTGGTGGGCATCAGAAGAGAAGGGCTGGCTCCCCGGGGGGGGAGGTTCATCGTCATGGGTATCGTCATCGTCATCATCTATCGTCATCGTCGTCGTCAAGGTCCTCCCTCCCGTTCCGTCGGCAGATGCTCCCCCGCCATGTGGTGCGTCCCTGTCAGTCTGCTCTCTCTGCACCCCCCCCCTCCCTGGCAACCAAATCTCTCCGCTCGCCACTCCTTCTGCGGATCGGGCTCCCGCCCTTCGCGCCTGCATCCGCCCGCGGGCTCGCATCTGGATTCAGGTCGGCCGCATAAATCAGCATCCGAGGGCCTCACTGGCGGGCGCACTTCTGGCCTCGGCGGGCCGTCGCCCAAACACACACACACACACACACACACACCCTCCTCCCGCTGCCCTGCTGCCACCGCTGCTCTGCTGATGGAGCTGCGGAGCGGGAGGGGCGAAGGAGAGTGGGGGGAGGGAAGAGGGGAGTGCGAATGGAGAAGGTTACAGATGGGCAAAAGGAGGAGGAGGAGGAGGAGGAAAGAGAGAAAGAGAGACAGAGAGAAAGGGAGAGAGAGAGAGAGAGAAAGAGTAGGAACAGGGATGACTACAAACGGGGCAGGGAAGGATGCAAAGCTCAGGGAGAAATAACATGTGAAGGATGCAAGCTCAGGCCGAGGCGCACAGCCGAAGAAACGATGGCGTGCCGCAGAATTACACCGCAGCGCAGCCGAAAGGCTTGGCAGGCGAGGACATGAAGTGGCCCCTAACGCGTGCACGCACACACACACACACACACACACACACACACACACTGTTGGGGGGATCGCGGCCTCGCGCGCAGCGACGAGGCGGAGAAAAGTCCCCCAAGCAGCCAGAGCGCGCGCGCGCGCGGCCGGCCCCTCAGAAGATGGGGCAGGACACGCACACGAACACACACACACACACACACGCGAACACACGAACAAGCACGAACACACAAGAACACACACGAACACACACAAAAACACACAAAAACACACACACACACGAACGCACACGAACAAACACGAACACCAAGGTTGGCGAACTTGGCGCCCGAGACGCACGCAAACTGCCGACTCCGGAGCTCGCCAAGCCCGGGACGCGCGCGCGAAGCAGACGTGCCGGAACTGCGCAGTGTCCTCCTCCTCCTCTCCTCCTCCTCCTCCTCCTCCTCCTCCTCCTCCTCCTCCTCCTCTCCTCCTCTCCTCCTCCTCCTCCTCCTCCTCCTCCTCCCCCCCCCTCCTCCTCCTCCTCCTCCTCCTCCTCCTCCTCCTCCTCCCCATGGGCACGCACCGACGCATGAGGCAAGCAGCTCCTGCGTCAGAGGCGCACGCGGGGCGCACTGGCATCCATCACCGTGTCCCCTGGCACGCTACAGCGCGGCAGGATACCAAGGGCTGCCTGGCAGCGTTTCTGCCATCTTCTAGGGGGGACCCCCCCCCCGGGGGCAACGCTCCCTGGCATGCTTCGCCCCCCCCCCCCCAATTCCCCCTTTATCATCTTACAGAACAATAGATCCAGGCCACGACCCCTCATGAAAATTATCAGCGCGAAGGACCTCACCATTTGCAGCTACGCGGATGCTGATCATGCTGGTGGTAATGCCAATGAAGATGACGATGCTGATGACGATGGGTGATGGGGTGATGGTGATGATGAGGACGGGGAGGAGGAAGATGACGATGACGAGGAAGGAGGAGAAGAAGGAAGAAGGAGGAGGAAGGAAGGAAGGAAGGAAGGAAGGAGACGCGGGACCCTGCTGATTCAAAGCGAGGACCCAACACCACAGGATGGCTGGGGAAAACGCATGGGCCCGTGCTCCGAAGGCTACGATCTCTCGCGACAGAACTATAGATCCGCACTCCCGAGGTGGCACTCCATCGTAAAAGGTAATTGGTTCGTGTTCCCAAGGCCACGGCCACTACTAAAATTAGCCTGGCGAAAGACACAACAACATTCAATTGTGAATGCCACAGTTGTCAATACCATCTTCGGGGGAACTCCCTACGGGGCCACGAAACGTGTAAGAGGTGTGCCGGAATAGGTGTTGTGGCGCCATGCGAACCCTCCCACTGGGACCTTCGGAGGAGCCCCCTATGGGGCCACGAAACGTCTGAGGGGTGTGCCGAAATGGGTGCGGTGGCGCCATGCGAACCCTCCCACAGAGGCCTTCGGTGGGGCTCCCCATGAAACACAAACGTGTGAGGGGTGTGCCGACACGGGTGCGGTGGCGCCATGCGAACCTTCCGAAAGAAGCCTTCGGTGGAGCTCCCATATGGGGCCACGAATAAGGGAATGGTGTGCCGACATGGGCGCGGTGGCGCAATGCGAACCCGCCCACTGGGGCCTTCGGTGGAGATTCCAATGGGACCACGAAGCGTGTGATGGGTGTGACGAAATGTGTGCGGATGCGCTGTGCGACCCCCCCCACTGGGGCCTTCGGTGGGGTTCCCTATGGGGCCACGAAACGTGTGAGGGATGTGCTGACATGGGCGCCGTGGCGCCGTGCGAACCCTGCCACCGTAGCCTTTGGTGGAGCTCTCTAGAAGGGCCACGAAACGTGTAATGTGTGTGTGCTGAAATCTAGCTGATAGTGGTGGTGGCAATACTGAGGCAGGGAAAGGAGGAGGGAGGGGCAGCGGGAGGGAAGTGAGGGGAGGTGACGCGGGGCGCTCTCTTCAAAACGAGGACCCAACACAACAGGAAGGTCGGTAAAAACCTGGTGAAGGAACCAATCATATGCAGCTGCGGGTATCGCGAGGAAGGTGGAACGAAGGCTGGGGGGCACGAAACGTGTGATGGGTGTGATTAAATGGACGCGATGGCGCCATGCGAACCCTCCCGATGTGGCCTTCGGTGGAGCTCCCTACGGGGCCACGAAACGTGTGAGGGGTGTGCCGAAACGGGTGCGGTGGCGCCATGCGGACCCTCCCACTGGGGCCTTGGGTGGAGCTCCCATGTGACAACCAAACGTGTGAGGCGTGCCGAAATGGGTGCGGTGACGCCATGCGGATCTTCGCCGTTCTGCACTCAAGTGAGAACAGTTTTCTTCGACGCACCACGATCGCGCCTGAGTCCTTCGCGCCGGCGACTGCTGCAGGAGGGCGGCGCAGAGGTGCGCCGAAGAAGGCTGTGGGTATTTTCGGCAGTGTTCGCGCGACGGTAGACGCCGCGTAGTCTGTTTCGGGCTGGAAGCGCACTCTTCGCCATCACATTCTCTCACTATGATTATCCAAATGCTTTGTGTATTGTATTTTCCTCGCTGTCTGTCCACGCACCGCCTGCTGTACGACTCGGAAGAAGGAAGCAATGACGCCATGCGGACCCTCCCTCTAGGGCATTCGGTTGAGCCGCCTTATGGGGCCACGACACGTGTGAAGGGTGTGCCGAAAATGGTGCGGTGGCGCCGTGTGGACGCTCCTACTGGGGCCTTCGGTTGAGCTCCCTACGGGGCCACGAAGCGTGTGAGGAGTTTGCCGAAACGGGTGCGGTGGCGCCGTGTGGACGCTCCTACTGGGGCATTCGAATCGGGTGCGGTGGCGCCACGCGGACCCTTCCACCGGGGCCTTCGGTGGAACTCCCTATTGGCCACCAAACGTGCGAGTGGTGTGTCGAAATGGGTGCAGTGGCGCCATGCGGACCCTCCCTCTGCGGCCGTCGGTGGAGCACCCTATGACGCTATGGGGCCACGAAGCGTGTGAGGGTCGCGGAGGGAAGAGGAGGGGAAGGAGTTAAAGAAGGAATGAAGACGCGTGGCGCTGCTGATTCAAAACTAAGACCCAACACCACAGGATGGCTGGCAACAAGAGATCTGGACAACCCCGGAATGCTCCCTGACGAGGCGCAGCTGCTGGCAAGCACCTCGAGGCGAGAAAGCATTCAAGAGCCGACGAACGCTGTCCTAGACGTCTTCTTGGACGCCCACACTTGAGCGGGGATCGACTGTCCTGCAGGCCTACCACGACATGCTCAAAGAAGACAACGTTCGCCCAACGGAAGCCATCTTCTTAGAACGCAGAGCGATGGATGCAAGCAAGACTGTCGCAGCCAGAGATGATCGAAGAACGTGTCGTGCAGATCACAGAATGCTGTCGGAACATTCTCTGGTGGGCCTATAGAAACAGGTCGGGACGCCTCGCCACTGCCTGACATCCTGGCCGCGAGCCCGAGAAGCGCGCAAGCACGCGGGAAGCCGCTACTACACCTTGGGCGTCGGAGGGCATGCACCGCCCACCTTCGGTTGACCCAAAACAGGGGTTCAGCTGCCAGGGGGGGGGGAGTAAATTAGAGTTGGCACAACCGTATTGCAAACGTACTGCGCCAGAGAGCTGTATTATATTGTACTGCATCTGATGTCTTGCGCGCGAACACCCAGCAATACATCTGCGCACCGGAAGAAATCTCTTGCACCCCCACAAGTCTACTACACTACATATACCGGCCAGCGTTTTATTATTCGGCGTTTCGACATTGGGCGGAAGGGGGGGGAGGAGGGGGGGTCTGGCTCCGGACCTCTGTGCGTCCTCTGGGGGAGGGACTCCACCTGCTCGAAACAGGCACCGAAAACAACCAAGATCTGCTCCATGGAGGGGGGAAGGGGGGGGTGCGAGGGCCCGCGCCGATTGGCCAAACAATGAGTAAGAACACGTCGACCTACAGCTATTGCGCCACTCTCTTTTCGCTGAACCCCCTTTGGGGTCAACCAGACCGCCGCCGCTGCCGCTGGTCGCCGCCGCGGCGCCGCGGCGCAGCTCCGGCGCGCGGCGCTCCGGGGGCGCCACGCGCAGGGGCCTGCGGGCGCCGGAGGGGGCGGTGCTCGCAGAGGCAACAAGAGTGCACCAACACCTCAGGCTCGAGAGTTTAAGACATGCTGGAGCCCTTAGAGATATCGACTCCGAGTGCTTCGGGTATGCTTGAAAGAAAAGAGAAGGAGGGGGGAGGAGGAGGAGGAGGAGGAGGAGGAGGAGGAGGAGGAGGAGGAGGAGGAGGAGGAGGAGGAGGAGTAGGAGGAGGAGTAGGAGGAGGAGGCGGAGGAGGAGGAGGAGTCCCGAGGTCGTCGCTGCGAAGCGGAGATGCGTCCATCACTACGGCCTGGGGGGTCGGTGTTCGGGGGCCGCGGCAAGCGGTGAATATGGATATGTCTGGCCGACTGCGGGAATCCCGAACCCAGAAATGTCGACCTCCACATTGTGCATCCCCTGCCTTCCGCTGGCCTTCCGCTGGCTTCCGTCGGATCCACCAGCGGACCCGCCGCCGTTTATCGGGGACGCACTGGCCCGAATCAACGCAGACCCGGGTCACTCAGGCCTTGCAGGATCCTGCAAGGATCTTGCACGGTGACCCCAGTCAGTGCAGCCCTGGCCCTGCAAGATCCTGCAAGATCTGGTGCCCTGGCTGATCCCCGTTTGCATTGACCCCGACCTTGTGAGCTCCGAACCCCGCCCCTTCTGTGTAAGGGGGGAATCTGGGACAATTGGGCACCATTTTCGTCGTGTCTGTTGATATGCAGGGATTCGTTTGATTGTTCGGCTTGTGTTACTTGTCTCGGTCATGCCTTTTGTTCTCTCTCATCCTCTTCGTCGTCATCTGACCCTGCAATAGAATCCGAGTGAAAAGCCACACGAAAGGACTCTATTTGCAATTCACACAACAGAAATCAAGTTGCAAATCGCTCACAAAAGCAATACGATGAAAAAACGCACCAAAGTGCTTCTTTTTGTAATCCACACAATAGAAGCCAACTTGTAAATCGCCAACCACAAGAATCCGGTTGATAGGCCGCAAAGATTCTGCTGGCCATACACACAATAGGAATCACATTGCAAATCGCCCACACAGAGACTTCCTTGGAAAAGCGACAGAAACATGTTTGGACATTCCGGAAAGAAGAATACTACGAATAATAATAATGATATCCTTAAAACAAAAAATCATATTCCACTTTTTTCCGCGACCGCTCAGCTCCGCTCCGCCTCCGTTTCCTGTCCCCTTCCCCCTTTCTGCAGGGGGAGGAGGAGGTGGAGGAAGAGGAGGAAGAGGAGGAGGAGAAGGAGGAGGGGGAGGGCGAGGAGGAAGATGGGGAGGAGGAGGAGGATGAGGCGGAGGAGGAGGGCGAGGCAGAAGATGGAAAGGAGAAGGAGGAGGAGGAGGAGGAGGAGGAGAGCGAGGAGGAGGAGGAGGAGGATGAGGAAGGCGAGGAGGAGGAGGAGGAGGAGGAGGGCGAGAAGGAATATGGAGAGGAGGATGAGGAGGAGGCGGAGGAGGAGAGCGAGGAGGAATATGGGGAGGAGGAGGAGGAGGAGGAGGAGGAAGAGGAGGAGTAGGAGGAGTAGGAGGAGTAGGAGGAGGAGGAGGACGGCGAGGAGGAAGACAGGGAGGAGGGCGAGGAGGAGGAGGAGGAGAAAGATGGGGAGGAGGAGGAAGAGGAAGATGGGGAGGAGGCGGAGGAGGACGAGGAGGAGGAGGAAGAGGAGGAGGAGGAGGTGGAGGAGGAGGTTCTCGCTTCGGAGGCGACGTGTGTGCCGTCGTCTCCCCCAGGACTTCGCCACCGGGTTCCTGTCCAAGGCGTACCTTTTCCTGCACTTCGAGGCACTGCCTGATCCCAGGGCTTTGCCCTCTCTCGACCTTGATGTGAGGCCCCGCCTTCTTTTGCCCCCCCTCTGCTAATTAAAGCTGTGCGTGGCCCGCTTAGCTTCTATCGGAAGAGGCTCGCTCTCGATCCGCGGATCAAAAAAAAAAGTGTGCCGTCGTCTCGCAGGTTCGGGGGGGGGGGGGGGGACGTGCCTGCAGGCTCCCGGCGCCGCGGTGGGGGGCGCGGCTCGGAGCGCCGTCCAGGGCGGACCACGGGGGGGGGGGGCCCGAGTCGGCGGCGAGCGAGGGAGGGAAGCGAGGAGGAGGAGGAGGAGGAGGAAAAGAAGTTGAAGGTGGAGGAGGAGGAGGAAGAGGAGGAGGAGGAGCAGGAGGAGGAAGAGGAGGAGCAGGGGGAGGAGGAGGAAGAGGAGGAGGTGGAGGAGGAGAGGAGGAGGAGGAAGACGATAAGGACAATGAAAAGGAGGAGGAGGAAGAGAAGAAGGAGGAGCGGCCTCTCGCGCCTTCTGAAAAGTTGTTTTGCTTCTCTCGGAAGGCTTCCTAGATGGGGTCCGAGTGGATGGGGTCCAATGATCGCGCCTCATCGCCAATGCATCGCCGATGTATCGGCGATGCATCGGCGATGCACTGGCGACGTCGGCGATGCATCGGCGACGTCGACATGAAGCAAATCGGGCTCCGCATCGAGCCTCATCGGCGATAAGTCGGCGATGCGGCGCGATCCTCCGACCCCATCTACTCTGACCCCATCTAGGAGACCTAGAAACGAGAAGGCCTTCGCAGAGGGCGGCGGGACTTCTCAGGAGCCCCTCGCGCCTCCAGAGTTGCTTCTGCATCTCCGGAGAAGGCTCAGAGAGCCTCTCAGAAGGCCGGGGAACTTCCGAGCCTCCTGAGAAGGTCTTCTCCCTCTCGCCTCCTCCCCCCGGCTCGCCGCCGACCGAGGGCCCAGTCTGAACGGCGTTTGATCGGACGCCGACGCCGTCGTCGTCGTCGCCGTCGTCGTGGTCGTCGTCGACGGTATCATCGTCAGCGCCTGAAGGGCTGGGCTCCTCCGTTCCTCCCTGGGGGAGGGGGACCACACGACCAAGGAGGAGGAGGAGGAGGAGGAGGAGGAGGAGAAGAAGGGGGAGGAGGAGGAGGAGGAGGAGGAGGAGGAGCAGGAGGAGGAGGAGGAGGAGGAGGAGGAGGAGGAGGAGGAGGGGCGAGGCGTCGTTCCTAGGAGCTCTCGGGGAATGCTGGGGCCTGGCGGCTGTGGTGTACGGGGCTTGCGGGCGGGTCGTGCGGCTTCCTTTTAAAACCTGGCAACCCCAACCCGCGGGGTGGGGAAGAACGAACACGTCCGGAAGCCTCGATCCTCAAACCTCGATCGACGACGACGACGAGGACGACGACCCGAAGTCTCAGGAAGTCTCCAGAAGCCCCGCAGAGGTCCCCTTAGGTCACCCCCAAACCTCTGCTGTGGTGCGCTATGGCCAGAATTCCGAAGGGGAGTCGAGCCGTCAACACGAGAAGCATCCTGGAACCCGAACCCAAGCCAGACGGGCGCAAAAAACTCGGTCCTCGAACCTCGGGCCTCCACGACGAAATACATTGACGGCGACGGCGCACACGACAACCAAAGAGGCCGAAACGAAACGCCCCAAAACGACCGAAAGACGACTACGACGACGACGACGAGGACGACGACGACAACGACGACGACGACGACGAAACGATGACAATTACGACGACGATAGCGACAACAGCTGGGGAATAAGTATCCAGGCGAAAGACCCAACCATATGCAAGTGTGAGTGCCGCGCGGCAGGTGGGACGAAGGAGGGGGCTTTATACTGGGCCACGAAACGTGTGACGGGTGTACCGAAACGGTTGCGACGCCACCATGTGGACGGTGCCTCTGAAGCCTTTGCTGGAGCTCCCTGTGGGGCCACGAGACGTGTGAGATGTGTGCAGACACGGGCGTGGCGTCACCATGTGGACGGTGCCTCTGGGGCCTCAGGCGGGGCTCCCTGCGGGGCCGAAAAATGCACGACGCCCACATGCCGACCCTGCCACTGGGGTCTCAGGTGGAACTCCTTGTAGAGCCGCGCAACGTGTGAAGGGTGTGCCGCAACGGATGCGACGCCCACCTGCGGACCTTCTGCCACTGGGGCCGCTGGTGGAGTTCCCTATGGCGCCACGCAGCGTGTGAGAAATGTGCCGAAGCAACGGTAATGCCCATATGCAAACCCTGCCACTGGGGCCAAAGGTGGAGCTCCTGATGGGGCCACGAAGTGCGTGAGGGGTGTGCCGAAACAGTGGAGACACGAACCATGTGAAGGGTGTGCCAGAATCGGCGCGACGCCCACATGCGGACCCTGCCCATGGGGTTTTGGGTGGGGCCCCACATGAAGCCACGAAACGTGTGAGGGGTGTGCGGGGACGGTGGCCGCAAACAGCGTGTGTTGGGGCGTGCCGAACGTGCGCGACACCCACAGCCGGACCCTGCCACTGGTGCCTCAGGTAGCGCTCCCTACGGAGCCATGAAACTTGTGGGGGGCTCCCTATGGGGCCACGGAAAAAGGGGAGGGGTGCGCCGACACGGTGGTGACTCCCACAAGCGGGCCCTGCCAATGGGGCCTTGGGTGGAGCCCCCTATGGGGCCACGAAGCGTGAAGGGGCATGATCTCGTCGCCCGCTACGCCCTTGAGCTCGACGCCGTGGCCCTTGACCTCCAGCACCGTGATGCCCAACTCGCCCATCTTGCCGAACTCACCCATCTCGTACCATATCCTCCTCCAGACCTCTGCACTAGCGGCTTTGCGAGAAGTCGTCGCTGCACGGTCTCTCCCCAGCAGCCCCTTCGCCACGAAGACCACGTCGAAGTGCGCAGTGATCGGCGCCACCGGGTGCTTCAAGATCGCTGGCCGCGCGAAAAGCCCAGCGCCGTCGATCGTCTGGAGCGGACCAGACAGAGGGGCCCCGAGTTGCGTCGCACACGATCGAGGCCATGGGTCAGGGTCCTCGCCTCCGGGACATAGCTCCGCCGCCGCGCGCGCCGACGTCGCCAGCGTTGCGGCCGCCTCGTAGCAGCACCCGTCAGCGAAAAGCTCTTTGGCCATGCATGGCACGCTGTCGCCCTTCAGCCACTGCAGCCCGTCGTGGATGTTGTCCTCGGGCGGTCTCCAGCTGTGCCCGGGCACGGAGACCAGCAGCCATTCGACTATCGCGCGGGTGGTGACGTTGATCTGGGATGACTTGAGCTTGGAGATCTCGTCGGGGAGCTCGATGCTGGACCAGCTCTCGGCGCGCCCCAAGTGGCGGCGTCAGATGGTACCATCTCGCGCTTGTGGAGCTCCAATAAAGGGGTGGGCGCCAGCCGCAAGGTTGCCTCGTATCTTCGCGCGGTTTCTCTAGCGATCCACCTGCGCAAGTGGCCCACGAACGCCCCGCGATCGATGTCCATGCGCGCGTCGCTCGCAATCTGCTTCATCTGCTAAGCCTTCACGTCCAGGCGCAGCACCTGCTCGACGCGCCATAACACAAAGCAGACTCAGGTCCTTCGGCCTGACCCACCTCTAGAAGCAATGGACGTCGCACCCGATTCTCTGGACCGAAAGTGCCGCTGCAGCCCAAGGACCCCATCGAGTAACCTGCTCGGCGATCTCCTCAAAGGTGGCCCAGCGCGCTGACGGGGGCCCGGCCTTCCCAGACAGCGCGCGCCGTAGGCGCCCAGGCGGCGCCCGAGATCGGGTCGAACTCGGGCAGGGTGCCGACGACCAGGCAGCGCGTAGTAGACCTGCCCTACGGCCGGGGCTTAATCGCCGCGCGCGCCAGCGCGAGCGCCTGGCCGAGCTCGCCCTCGCTGCGCCCCGCGAAGGAGACTCCTTGCATGAGGCTGGACAGACTGCCCGCGAACGCGACCTTCGCTGCTGCGGCGCGGCCCCGTCGGAGCCCGAGCGGCCCTCGAACGCGGGGCGGGCGTAGCTTCGCAGTGTCGATCCTCAGCTGCCGAATCAGATGAGCCTCGCGCCCGCCCTCAGCGCGATCGACGCAGAGTTTGCGCGCGCGGGTCGCAGCCAAGACCCCCGCCCCCATGCCCGGCTCCACCTGGATGCCGTCGCGCAGCTTCGCAGAGCTTGCGAGTACTCCGGGCTTCTCTCTGCTTCTTTCTCGCCGCCGCCTTGAGCTTGCCCCCCCCCCCCCCCAAGCCCTCAACCGGCATCGCGGCGCTGGCCGCCATGCCCCCCTCCGCGCAAGTGGCCCCTCAACGGCGCTGCGGCGCCAAATCGCCCACGACGACTGCACCCGCCGCTCTGGCTTTCTTCTCCGCCGGCGCGCCCAGCGGGGCGAGCAGCTCGCGAATGCAGTCGCGAACGAGTCGCCCGCCAGCGCCATCTGCAAGATAGCCATCTCGTCAGAGCAGCACCCCTCCAAGCACATTGCACGCGGCAGCCTTTGAAGGCCAACCTGCAACTTGGCCAGCCAGTGGGGGCGCGCTGCTTGCAGGCGCTGACAAGCTGGCCGCGGAGGGGCTGCTCGGCGGCGTTCCCGATGGTCGAGCAGGGTTGAGGCGGGCGCCCAGTCCTGGTTCTCGCGGACTGTCGCCATCGCGTGGGCCCACTATGCTCGCGCCCGCTGCGGCCACGCAGCTCCGCCGCAGCTCTTGCTAACGCTGGCCCAGAACGGCCCGTCGCAGCAGGCGCCCCATTGCTTCGCCGGCGAGCGACGGAGCCCCCCGCGGATGCAGACTAGCGCCCCCTGGAGCGCGATCGGCCGCAGCCCGCCGTCGGACTTCGGGGCGAGGGCCATTGTCGCGAAGAAGTCAAGCCACTCGCAGTTGGCAGTTGAGTTCAACACCGGCGGGGAGGTCGACGGGCGCCGCGACGCGGTCGTCGCCCAGCAGCCGCAGCTCGCGCGTCCTGGGGGGTTAAGTGGATGCACCTGTGGCCTCCCCGAAGCTGCTGGTGACCTTCATGACCTCGTCGATCGCATGCCTCGGGGGTCGCTCGCCAGGCTCGACCGGCAGCTAGACGTCGCCCTCCTTAAGCTCGGACACAATGGGAGACAGGGGGCCCCGGAAGGTCGGACGGGGGGCCGCCCTGGGTCGAGCCCGCGGGCCGAGGCGCCCGGCCTTGAAGGGGCTTGGCACGGGCGCCGGGGGCCCCCGAACTATATGAGCGGCGCTCGATGGCCCAGTCGTTGCAGTTCCTCCCGGCGCCGCCCGCCCACCGCTGAACCGCGCGGCCCGAAGAAGGTCGCGGCGATGCCGGCGCCCTGGAGGGCACCGATGTCGAGGGCAGGCGTCGCGACGGCCCGCGCCTCGAAAATGTCTGTGGAGCCCGGGTCGCTCTGGCCTTGACTGCGGGGCTGCCTGCAGCGCGGTTCGCCCGTCGCGTCAGTGGCCCTCATCTAGCCTGCGGCAAGTCGATCTGCGCGCAGCCCTTGATCGCGATGGCCACGCACGCGCGCAAAATGGCGCGCGCGCGGCGACCTTTGGTGCCCCTGGAGGTTTGGGAAACCCGCGCAATTACTGCAATCGTGCGCAAGTACCGTAGCATCAATGATGTTCCAACTGGCCTGGTGGATGAGGACCTGCCACTTGCTAGTTGACAGCCCCGCAGCCTGCGTCGCCTGCCGCGTCGCCAATCGCTCGCCGACGCGGCCTATGGAGCAGCGCGCCCGAGGGGGCGGACGCGGGAACCGCTCTGGGCACTCCATGACCTGCGCATTCTTTGCCACCGAGCGCCCGTCGATCTCCAGCTCGACTGGGCGGGGGGGGGCGAGGCCCCAGCTGTGGAGGTCCTTCGCCTTCACGTCGCCGAAGACGACGCTGACCGTCCAGAAGTCAATGATCTGAGCTCCAGGGCGGCGCGCGCCCTCGTCAGGGGCAACGACCTCAAAGCTGAGCGCGCCCAGGATGCCCGACTGCGCTTGCACGTGAGGCCCTGGATTAAAGACGCCGCCAGTGATGCCGGGCTTGCAGATCTGCTCGGCTGCGGTCTAGTCCGTCTGCAGCAAATTGAAGTTGACGTCCGAGAGGCCCGCGGTGCCCCTCGGGGGCGCGTTGAACCGAGCGACGCCATCCACCGCGACCCCCGCGGACTAGGCCACGCTGGCGCGGCCAGGGAAGAGCTCGAGCTCCGAGCCCACGCGCGCGGGGCGCCGTCTGGACTAGCCCGCCGCGGCCGTGCACCCCGGGCCCCGCGTCGACCGCGGGCGCGCCGGCGCGCGCCGCCCCTGCTCCGCCAACTTGTCGGTCACCTCGCACCTGGTCTACGAATGAGCGCGTCTCCTGAACTGCCGTCGCATCACAGTTGCGCGCCGCGCTGAACTGCGGCAGCGCCTCGAACCTGCTGCGCGCGGTGGCTCGATGATAGAAGCCGACCACCATCGGTGCCCCGTCGCGCGAAACTCCGTCTGTCTTGGGCCGCTCGGCTGCGAGCGGGGCCTCGACGGCATCGGCAACGCGCGCGCGCGCCCAGCCTGGCCATCCCCGCGAGCGCCCAGCAAGCCGCCAGCATCAACCAGGCCCATGAAAACGTCGAAGGTGGCCGCTTCGTCGCGCTCCTCTAGCGCACGCGCGCGTCGGCTGCTGCTGGGGCCCCTTCTCCGGCACCTCCGCCTGCGCTTGGCGCGACGGCGGGTTGCTGGGCAGCGGGCGGCTGCTCTGGCGGGCTGGTGGACTGCTCGAACTCGTTGACGGCAGCTAGGAAGCCCCGAGAAGTCGGCCAGCGAGGCGTTTTCGGCGGGGATCGCTGCGAGTTTGGCACCGAGCTGATTAGCGCCGATGCCGCCCGCGGTGGCGCCGTAGAGCTCGGTGGCCTCCTGCTTCGCAAACTCCAGCTTCTTCTCCTGCATCGCGAACTCGCTCTCGGCGTCTGCCGCCGCCGCCGGCGCATTGAGAGCCTTCTCCTCGTTGCTCGCCAAGCGGCCTTTAGCGTCCCAGAGGGGGCGAGCGGCCTCGTCAACAGCTAGAGGCCCGGGGAGCTTCGCGCCCAGCAGCGCCCAGTGCACCAGCAGCAGCAGCGCGCCGAGCGCGCTCCACCCTGGCCCGAGAAGAGTCGGACAAGGCGCCGCTGGTCTTCTCGAAAGCTTCGCTGGGGAGCTCCGCCCACGCCTGGGCCTCGCTGGAACTGAGCGCGGCACCCGCGGGGGGCCTCGAGCTGCTGCTTCCCGAACGCGACCACGGCTTCCGCTGCTCCTCCTCCCACCCCATCGGCATTCAACCACCTGTTGCCGCCCACCCAGAGCGCAGCGCCAATCGGCATGCCTGCGCCCCAAGGTTTACGAAGCTCGCGCGTCGCCCCGCATCATCCGCAACTCCGACGGCCCTTGGTACTTAACCCCCCGCAACTGCACTCCTAGTAATGGCGGGCCGCACAAGACGAGGACTAGTATCACAGAAAAGCGAGGAAGCCTGCTTGACGCACACGGGTGCTAAGCAAAAAGAATCCACCGACCCCGGCTTGCAAGGGGTGACAAGGCGCGCGAGGTGATAGGCAGTCCCTCTCCCGCCGCCCCCTCCCCCGGGGTCCAAAATGTGTCATTTGAAAGTGGGTGGGTGGGGGGGGGGGGGGGCAAAGGGGGTTGGTTCTCTTGGCCCACGGGAGCCCTCGGAGTCTCCCAACCCAGCCTCCGCCGCCTCCACGCTGCCCAAGATGCCTTCCGAGGCGGCTTCAGAAAAGGCACCGAAGCATCCGAACACCCTCCAGACTTGTCAAGAGTCAGAATGGTCTTAGGACACCCCAGGAAGCTCCAAACACGCCACACGACGGCTCTAAGAGGACCCCAGCAGCGGGCTGGAGGTAAAATTCGCATGGCGAAAGACCCAACCACATGCAGCTGTGAGTACTGCATCAGTGAGTATCGGCTTCGATGGAGCTCCCTATGGGGCCACGAAGCGCCGTACTGGGTTGGGGAAGCGCACGCGAACACAGCCGCTGGGGCCTTCGGTAGAGCCCCTACGGGGCCACGATGCGCAGTACTGGGTGGCGCGGGACGCATGCGTACACCTCCACTGGGGCCTTCGATGGAGCTCCCAATGGGGCCACGAAGTGCAGTACTGGGTGGCGCAGGGCGCATGCGTACACAACTGCTGGGGCCCTCGGTGGGGCTCCCTATGGGGCCACGAAACACCGTACTGGGTGGCGCGGGGCGCATGCGCACAAAACCGGTGGAGCCTTCGGTGAGGCTCCCTATGGGGCCACGGAAAACCGTGATGGGTGGCGCGAGACCGTGAGCCAAAATGACTACGGAAGCCCACATGTCCACCCTGTGGAGCTCCTTCCACGAAGCAAGTGAAGAATGTGCTGGAAAGGTGGTGACGCCTACTTGCGGACCCTGCCGTTGACGCCTTCGATGGATCTCCATACGTGTCCACGAAAAGTGCGAGGGGTGTACCGAAACGGTGATGGCGCCCATATGCGGACTCTGCCACTGGAGGTTCTTCGGTGCTGCTCCCTAGGTGTGCCGACATGGGCATGCGGAGGACAGAGGCAGGGATGGGAGGAGGGAGGGGAGGGGCGGCAGTGAGGTGAGCTGACGCGGGGCGCTGCCTCTTCAGAACGAAGACTCAACACCACAGGATGGCACGGAACAAAAAGTAAAAGCGGTGCCACTACTCCCTGGACCTCTAAGGGGGGGGGTGCTTTCTGACCACACTTCGTGGAGAATGGGCCGTGGACTGGATCAGCGTTGGACACCCTCCCCACACTTCCGGCGGCACCTCTGGCGCTAGGTCGGGCATGTCCCCCTACAGGCGGACTCCGGACGAAGAGTGAGACATCGCCAGAAATAATCAGACATGGCCAGAAAAAGGATCGCCTCCTCCTCCTCCTCCTCCTCCTCCTCCTCCTCCTCCTCCCATCCTTGGGGCCCCATCCCTCGGGGCCCCATCTCTGCGCCGCGGAGGGTGGGGCGGCTCGCCTGGCCCCCCGTCGCTTTTCTCACGGCGGGCGGTGTTTCCTCACGGCGGGCGCTCTCGCGCCTGGCTTCATGCGCTGGGACCCTCACAGGTCGATCCGGCTGGAAGAATGCCGCAGAAGGGTGGGGCCTGGGGCTCCGGTGGTGATTATGTTCGTGAGATGTTGTACTGCTCTCCGTGGCGTCGGACCTCAAGGAACGACAGCGACGACGGAGACCCAGAGACGACGGCGACGACGACGACGACGATGACGACCACGACAACGACGACGATGACGACGGAGATGACGGCGATGACGACAACGACAACGACAACGACGACGACAATACCGATGACGACGACGACGATGACGACAAGGACGACGAGGATGACGAGGACGACGAGGGAGATGACGACGACGATGACAACCACGACGACGACGGCGATGACGATGACGACGACGACGAGGACGACGACGTCGACAACGAAGATGCCGATGACAACGAGGACAACGCCGGTGACGACGAGGACGACAAGGACGACGACGACGACGATAACGACGACGATTACGACAAAGACGAGAACAACGAGGACGACGAACACGACGACGAGGACGACGGCGATGACAACGACGAGGGCGATGGCGACGACAACAATGACGATAACGACAACGACGACGACAACGATGACGTCGACGACGGCGGCGGTGGCGACGATGACGACGACAATAACAATGACGACGAGCACGACGATGTCGACGGCGATGACGACGAGGACGACGACAACGATGACGACAACCACGACGACAACAACGATGACGGATGACGACGACGATACGAATGACAGCGACGACGACGACGAAGGTAACGACAACGACGAGGACGTCGCCATGGACGACGACGACAACGACGACGACGATAACAACGACGACGACGACGACGACGAGAACAACGACGACGACAACGACAACGACGAGGACGACAACGACGACGACGATAACAATAACGACGACGACGACGACGACGACGACGACGACGACGGCAACGACAACTGCGACGACGACGACGACGATGAAAAGAACGACGACTGGCCCGACGACGACGATATGGATAACAACGACGCTGACGACCACGACGGCGACGGCCACGACGACGACACTGATGACGACGACGATAACGATGGCGAAGTCGAGGAGGACGACGACGACGACAACGGTTACGACGGCGGCGACGTCGACGACGACGTTTAACGAAGATGAGGATGATGACAATGACGACGACGGCGACAACAACGACGACGATGACGAGAATGACGTCCGCGACGACGACGACAATAACGATGACGAGAACGATGACGACGACGACATTGACAAACACAACGACAACGACGATCGAGAGTACGACGACGACGATGATATCGACGACGCCGACGGTGACGACGACGACGAAGACGACGGAGACTACGACGACGATGGCGTCGCCGGTAAAAGTGACGACGTCAACGAGGACGACAAGGACAACGACGACGAAGAGTATTACAATGACAACGGCAGCGACGACTACAACGATGACGACGACGAAACCGACAAGGACGACAAATACGACGACGATGATAACGATGATGACGACGACGACGATGACTGCGGCCACGACGAGGACGACAATGTCGACGATGATGAAGACGACGACGGTAACGACGACGACAATAACGGCGACGACGATGACAGCGATCACGACGATAGCGATGACGACGACGACGGAGTTGACGACGACGACGGCGATACCGATGGCGACGAAGATAAGATGATGGCGATGACGACGAGGACGTCGACATTGACGACAACGACGACGTCGACGAGAACGACGATAACGACGACGCCTACGACAACGACGACATCGTCGACGGAGCCGACGACGGCGACAACGGCAAAGACGACGATAACAGCAACGACGAAAACGACGACAACGACAACGGCAACGACGACGACTGTGACGATGACGACGAGGACGAGGTCGAGGACGACGACGACAACGACGACAACGAGGACGATGATGACGACGACGACGACAACGACGACGACGACGACGGCGACTACGGACGAGAACGGTAAACGTGACAACGAGGACGACGAGGATGACGAGGGCGACGACGATGACGGCGGCGACGACGTCGACGACGACAGCGACGACGACGACGATGAGGACTACGATGGCGAGAACTAGGACGACGACGACGACGACGACGACGAGGGCGACGACGCCGACGACGACGACGATAATAACAACAACGACGACGACGACGACAACGACGACAACGGCGGTGATCACCTCCGCGACGCGCGCCTGGAGGGCGCCGAGACGCTGCGGCGTGGCGGCGGCGCGCCCGACGCCGCGCACGCGCCCGACGCGCCGCTCGCGCGAGCCGCCCGCTGCCGCCCGCCGCTGCGTGCGCGCGGCGGGGGCGCGGCGCGGCGCGGGGAGGCGCGCACGGGAGCGGGGAGGGGCTCCACGCACGACGGCGGGGGGGGGCCTCCCCTCCTGACGTCCTCCTCCCTCCTCCTCCTCCCCTTCTCTCCTCTCCTCCCCTGCTCCCTCCACTCCTCCTCCTCCTCCTCGCCCCCACTCCTCCTCTCCTCCCCTCCTCCCGGAGCTCCCACTCCTCCCCCCCTCCTTCCTCCTCTCCCCTCCTTGCCTCCTCTCCTCCCCCCTCGCTCCTGTCCTCCTGCATCCAGGCACGAGGGGAGGGGGGGGGCCTCCTCCCCTCCTCCCCGCCTCCCTTCCCTTCTCCCCCCTCCTCCCGCCGACGTCCTCCCTCCACCCCCTCAGCTAAGCTATATAATGTGTGAGCCATCCTTAGTGCATGTGTTAAACAGCAGCAGGGCACAGCAGTGGGCAGGGACAGAAGGTGATCATCCGTATCGATTCGGGCCCAAAGAGAAGGATTCTCTTTTCTCCGCCTCTGGTAGCGGAGCCGCTTCGGGGGGCGGCGGACGCGGCACCGCCAAGCGGGCCATGGCAACAGACGTCGCGAAGCTGAGCAGCAGGCAACAGATCAGGAATCGCAGACTCCTGAAGTATGACCCACCAGGTGAACCGCACCGACGAGTAGGTGCACAACTATATCATCCGGCACAACAACAGCGAAACCATATATCCTGGGTTGTAGGCTTCTATACCCGGTAAAGGGCTACATACATTTCCCATCACAAGAGCCTCTACAACTGGTAAAGAAATACCGGTACCAACCTCCGATAGCAACATATTCTTCATGGTAATAACGATGGCCAGAGAATTCCCCGGTCGTCATGGACAACTTTCCTGGGAAGAGAGCACCTAGCAAACTCCACCAAAGTGGAAGCCTGGCGTACCGAAATATGGCATCAAGAAATACATTCAGAAACTGAACCGATGGCGGCGAACCAAAATTTTGAAGACGAAAACGTGGCAGCGTTATTCCCCAAACAGCGGTTGCACTGAAGGGGTCCTCGCGTGGGACATCCTGGGCAGCTGGGACGTGCGGCTGTTTGGCGCAAGCTGAGTGGCCGCGGGCAGGCACGCCAATGCCCCACCCCCCTTACGCCCCTCTGGGGGGCTGGGGCCGTGCGCGTCGCGGCGTCTACAGAGTCGCTCAGCACGGACGGGGGTTTTGCCCTGTCGCCGGCGGCCAGAGGAGGGCCTGCCGTTGAGACTCCGGGTTTGGGATCCCGGGCCCTGGGCGAGGGGGCGTGCGGCGCGCCGGGCTCCTTTGCGCACGGGGTACCCTGACGCTTCTTGTCCTCCCTGCGCCCTGCTTCGGCTTATGGCATTGGTGTGCGATTTCTGCCGACACCTGATTGCTGGCTCCCTTCGGGGGGGGGGCCGGGGCATAAGGTGCGCGGAACCCGGCATTGCTGTCTGCCGAGGCGGCTCGCGTAGGGTTGCGGCTGGGAAGGGGGGTGCCTCGTGTTGCGGGGGGTCCTGCTCGTCGTCATCCTCTTCTCTGGAGGCTCGCCCAAAGTTGGTTTTTATAGCTTAATTCCCGCTGGCACCGAAGCGTGTCCCTTACATTACTTTTCAGTGTGACTACTGATATCCCTGACTGCGGTTGGCGACGTGGCCACCGCCTTCGACTCGGGAGGGGACTTTCTTCCCCCCTAGTACACACACGGGGGCCAGGACCAGTGCGGCGGCCAGTAGTCTCCTCCTCGGCTGCTGGTCGCCCTGCCTAGCTTTGTTTTTTGACTCTGGCTAGGCTTTGCGTGTCCGGATTCTTCCACACCTTTAACTACTTTCTCGCACTTCGCGCGAGGGCGGCTAGGCGTCGTGCAGCCTGCTCGCCATCAACACCTACAAGGGGTCCTCGCGGAGATTCCAGGATCTGGAAAAAATCATGGGCCGACTGCGGTAGGCGGATTCTGGGTTCCCGGGTTCCTTGCTCCTGGTTCCGGGGCTCCTGGAATTTTACGGTCGGCTGGGTTCCAGGTTCCTAGCTAGGGCTGCTCAGCAATGGAAGGTTGGCTGGGTTCCCGGGTTCCCAGTTCGGTGGGCGGCCAGGTTCCTGGGTTCCCGGTTCTCGATTCCGGAGTCCCCGGCAGTGTAAGGTTTAGTGGGCTTCCAGCTTCCAGGCTCTCGTTTCTGAATTTCTGGCAGAGTTAGGTTGTAGGGTTCTGGAGTGTCTTGTTTATGGCGAAGCGCCTAGGTCTTTGGTCGTACAGAGTTCAGAATTCAGAAAACTGCAAGCAGAGCTGACCGGAGAGACTGGAGAGAAAGCGAACGACAAACAACAAAATAAGAAGTATGTTCGACGACTGGAAGATATAGATGGATGGGATGGCCAGAGCAGGAAAGTATATAGTACATGTACCGAGCACAGATCAGAGAGCAGAGGGCACAGGTGGTAAAGAGGAAAGGAGAGAGAGAGAGAGAGAGACACACACACACACACGGAGACAGAGACAGAGATATCACAAACAGAACACATCGAGAGAAACGGAGAGAGAGAGGGAGAGAAGAGTTACAACACTAAACGCATGTACAAACATATACGAACATGTTTACTACATACGCATACACATATACATTTATATACACACTTACACCGTCGAGCGCGGGCTGAATTAGGACAGTAGGGTGCAAACCGAGGTGTGAGGGCTTATGCCTTGTCCTACTGCTTGAAGACAATATTGTACAAGATGCTGCGTTAAGCCACAATTATGGCATTTCATGAGTTGGCCGTCTTTGCCAGTGGGGTTTGCCCTAGACCTTTACCTTTGCCTGAAGAGCGCTTTCTATTTCTGGACCTCTTACCCCGGTTCTTGCCAAGCTGCCAAAGAACAGCTCCTCGAAGGCATCAGCACCCAAAAGTTTAGCATACATGTGAAGGCCGATACATGTGAGACGACGTGACCTCAACGGCCGCCCTTGCCCTTGCCTTTGCGAGCCGTTTCCTGAACTAGCAAACTCGGCGCACTGGCTTGCACATATATCGCCACCAGCGGTCATTCTGATACTGCTTCAAGTCGAACAGATCTTGGCCGCGCTGATCCTCTCGAAATTCCGCGATGTCGTTCCGAATGTACACAGTCTCGCAGGTTGACGAGATGGTGTCCGCGTCCATGCCGCTGTCGCCATCCTTTGCGGGATTTCCCCAGACGGACGCCGCAGATGTAGCCGATGGTGGGGTTGCGGCGACTGGGGGCGCCCAGGCGGTCAAATTCCCTTGAGCGCCTTGGGGCCTGCTGGTGGCTGTAGTCCATGACCCAGCGGCAGGAGCTCCTGCTGGGGTATCTAGTTGTTCGCCGTCTCCTCCCAACAAGACCGTATCCACCACATTTGTGTCGTTTCTGTTGGCGGCGCCCATCAGTTGACCGATGTTGCCTAGCATGCGCTCGACGATGTGGCGTCGGCGTCTTATAAACTCAAATATACCTACCATCATACTCCTGTTCAGCTCTGCGCATCGTGCTACTGAGCGGCTGCGAGCGACGATGCCTGATACGGAAAGACACGGAGGGCTCAAAGAAATGTGAAGTTCAGCCGTGTCTACTTCTATCCGTGCGATCTCCCATCTGGTAAGCACGCTGTCGATCCTTTCGTTGTGGTGGACGCGGAAGTTCATGAGATCCAGACCCTGCTAACGTTGGCGCTCGTCTCCTTGATGTTCAAGCCTGTGCGCATAGTAGTATGACAAATATGGTACAGGCTTGGTCCTCAAGCAGTCTACATGTGCACCATAATGAAAAACAGCAAAGGGTATTCGCGTAGCGATGATACGTTCTGGTGCGGCCGCCCGCTGGGATGGCGTCACCGTCAAGTTTGGACGTTGAGCCAAGCGTGCACCTCGCGCATCCATGCGCGATATGGCACATGTCCAGCAGGGTCCAAAGACTGACCTCGGGTCTGATCTCCCTCCCGCTCCTGTAACATGTGGCCGATGATCATGCCCACGGCAACGGCCACGAGCCTGCAGGTCGTGAGGCTCAGGTAGCAGGAGGCGGTTGGGGAAAACGGGGGGGGGGTAGTGGTTCGCCGTGATGTGGCGATGGTGCCGGTCACGACTCCGCGAGCGGCAGGAAGTTGAGAGAGGTTCGCGAGTCGGCGCTCCTCGATCTCGGAGGTGCAGGGGACGTTCGCATCTCCGCGCACGTCAGTTCTGAAGGTCGTGGTGGACGTTGTGGTGCTCGTCGCAGTGGCGGTCGAAGTTCCTCGCGCGCTCGAAAGCAATGTGGTGGGCGAGGTCGTCATAGTGATGCTCGAAGTTCCTCGCGCGCTCGAAGACGAACTTGTCCAGGTTGAGGTACTTGATCGGAAGGTCTTTCGTGACGCGGTCGAGTTTCTTTGCGCGGGTACTGCCCAGGTTGGCGTCGGACGGGCGCAGTGGTATTTGCGTAGTGGTGTGTGCCTGCGTGGTGGTAGTCCTTCACGTAATCCAACGTGTTACTGTTGTCCTCGAAATAGCCTCCATTGCGCTGGTACTGGGCGTAGAAGGTGCTGGTCACCACGCCGAGGGCGGCGGAGAGCAGAGCTGCCGCGGGTGCGACAGCTCTGCTACGAAGTAGAAAAAGAGGTCGGCATCGCATACTGTTTAGTAAGTGTGTATGCAAGTATGGGGAAGGTGATGTCGGTGGTGGCGAGGGAGACTGGATAGACGTCTCCTTCCAGCTCACCGCCGCAGACTGTACGCCGCGGTCAGACATTGCAGGCAAATCGGGCTGCGCAGCCTTGAGCCAAGGCGGCCGCGGACGGACGACACGATACATATTATAGATATCTATGTATATATATGTATATAGATATACACATATAACCTTTTTTTATACATATATATATATATAAACACCCATCAAAACAGCCCCCTTTGGGGCGTTCCTTCAAAGTGAGCGAGCATGGCGAGGCTGGGGAGCCGGAGCTGGCAGGAGATCCAGGAGCGGAAGCAGAAGGCCGAGAGACGGAGGAGAAGCTGGAGTGGAGCTGGGGGCGGGAGGGAGGAGGTAGCCGAGGGGAGGACAAGGGGCCAGGGAGGAAGGCGAAGACTCGGGAGAGGAGCCCCAAGGAGAGGGCCCCCCACCCCGGCGCTGCCCTCCTCTGCTCTGCCTGCCCATCGCCCGTCGCCATCCCGCACGAAGAGCCCCGAGCTGACGCGCGCGTGGGGAGGATTGGCATGGGGTAGACGGGTCCTGGACCCTGGGGCGTTCCCTCCCCCCGGACATTCTTCTTCCTGAGCTGTTTGCTGATAGTCATAGGGGCCCGTGGAGGGCCCAGAGAAGCGAAAGCGGCGACAAACCTTAGGACCCGTTTCCCTCGGGACCCGTCTCTCCCATGGCGAGAAGAGGAAGAGGCGGCTGCGTCCAGAAATTCCTGGGGTCAGTCTGGGTTCTCGGATGCCGCGATCTCCTGCGAGAGGGCGCGGGGGAGGGGGGGGGGCGGGTGGAGAACGGCGCGGGCAAGGAGATGGGAAGAGAGGGAGAAGGGGAACGGGGAAGAGCGGGACACGAGAGGAGGGGGGTGAAGGAGGAGGATGAGGAGGAGGAGGAGAAGCAGCCAGGAAGGAGGGCGAGAACACAGGAGAAGAGAAGGAGGAGGAGGAGGAGGAGGCGGAAGAGGGGGAGGACGGAGGAGAAGGAATATGAGGACGGGGAGGAGGACGAGGCAGAGAAGGAGGAGGAGGAAGAGGAAGAGGAGGAGGAAACCGAGATTGAGACGGAAACGGAGACGGAGGGGGGGAAGCGGAGGAGCCTCTCGCGGGGGCTGGCGGAGGAGGGGGAGGAGGATGAGTTGGACGACGACGACGCGGAGGGGGGGGAAGTTGCGGATGAGGAGGAAGACGGCGACGAGGGAGACAGGACGATGACGACGACGGAGAAACCCGTAAGTAGAAGAAGAGGAACGGAAAGGGGATGTACGGATGATGATGAGAAGGAGGGGGAGAGGGAGAGAGGGATGAGGAAGACGAGGATGATGATAATGATGGGAAGGAGTAAGACGACGAGGAGGAGGGGAAGAGGGAACATGATTAAGAGGAAAGGGAGGAGAGGAAGTGGAGGAAGATGGGAGAGAGGGGAAGGAGAGACGAGAAGAGGCAAACCAGCTGCGCTCGCACAACATCTCACGTCCTACCTCTACCACCTGCCCTTTCCCATTGAGTTGACTCTGTGTCTATACGTTGAACCCCGAACGTCGCCAACAGGATTGAAGGCATCGTTTGCAGAACAATCGGAGGCCCTCGAAGGCCTTCGACGGCATCCAACGACGACGACGACGAGACGGCGAGCGACGACGAGCGACGACAGCGACGACGATGACGATGACGCCGACGACGACGACGACGACGACGACGACAAGCGACGACGAGCGACGACGAGGACAAAGAGCGACGATTGCAAGAGACGAGTTGTGGCGAGCACATGCCTGCGAAGGCGTCGCTGCCTCCACGTGGCGTATAAGAGGTATGCTCCCTCCCTCCTTCCTCTTTCCTCGTCGTCGTCCTTTTCCTTCTCTAGCTCCTTCTCTTACGAAGACCACAAGTGCTGAGAGTAATGCAACGTGCCAACGACCACCGCGGACCCCTATCTGGATCCCTTCTAGGATCCCTATGCGGATCCCTACCGGGATGCGTGTGCAGATCCCTATGCGGATCCCTATTGGGATCCCTATGCGGTTTCCTGAGGAGATCCATGTGCGGATCCGAATGCAGATTCCCATGCGAATTTCCATGCGGATCCGTATGCGGGTCCGCATGCGGATCCTTTTTCACATTGTCATGCGGATCCCTATACGAACCCCTATGCGGATCCGTAGGCGGATCCTCATGAGAATCCAAATGCGGACTCCTATGTACATCCATTTGCGGATCCCGATGGATATCCCTGTGCGATCCCCATGCGGGCGGACTCCTATGCGGATGCCTACGCGGATCCCTATTCGGGTCTCTATGCGGATCCCTATGCGCACGGCGGCAGTGCGGGAGGTGTACTGCGGGGGGGAAGCGTTGCGGTATTGGGGGGGGGGGCTGGGGGCCATAACGCGCGTTATGGCCCAGGCAAGGAAGAAGCACGCTCCTGCACACAAACGATCGACCCTGGACAAGAGTGCGCGGCTCGTGATCCAGCGACCAGGATGTCCAGGCCTGCGGCCAATCCAGTCCTCTCCCCTCCCGCCTCCCCCTTCTCCTCCGTGGCGTCGGCGGCACGCAAAAGCGCGATCCTGGACAGGCGTGCGCGGGGCTTGCCGACCGCTGCATATGCGGTGACACGAGAAGCGATTTGTGTGCGCCTGGGCCTGGGCCTCATCCCCAACGCCTCCCTGCCACTCTCGCGCGTAGCCGACAAAAGGTGGGGAGGGATGGGGCGAACGCCTCCGCCTCCTCAACCTCCTCCTCCCCGTTCTCATCCCCCTCCTCCTCTTCCTCTTCCTCCTCCTCCTCCTCCTCCTCCTCCTCCTCGTCCTCAAATGACCCGCCGAAGCCCCCCTCCCTGGATACCGTCTTGACCAATGTTCGAGCTTCGACCAGCCGTAGCCGCGAGGGTCCCCCATCCCCGAAGGCCCAGAAAGGGCGAACGACGTAAAACTGAATTCCTTCTCCCTCGCTCTTCCTTCTCGCCCTCCGCGGTCGTCGTCACCGTCTTCCTCCTCCGCAATTTGTTGGCGGCTCACCAGTGTTCGAACCATGGGACCCCACGGGACTCTCTACCCCCTCTCCGGGGACCAGATTTTCCATCCGGGGTGGACAGTCCTGGGATGCCAAAACAGCCCCATCTTGCAGAGGCTCAGATAATTGCTCGATGGTACTCGGGCCACAAGTAGTATGGGTCCCTCTCGCCTGGCGTCGTCGAGATCATCCTCATCCTGATCCTTTTCCTCCTCCTCTTCCTCCTCCTCATCCTAGTCCTGGTCGTCGTCGTCGTCGCCGTCCAGATGCGGCGGCGACGACGGATAGAAATACCTAGCCCCCTCATTCTGCAGATCATATAACGAGAGAGGCGCTTGTGTTAGGGCACACAAACATGTTCCAAACCACTGAGGTGCAGTTCGTCGCAAACGCGGGCGCTCGGCCCACCGCAGGCGCCGACGCTAGCCAGCGTGGGCTCAAAGCAGTGATGTCTTACAACCGATGCAACGCAAGCAGGGTGGTGCAATCAATGTGGAGCAATCATGGTGATGCAATTCATGTGGTGCATTCTATGTGGGGCCAAACAGTGCGTAGCACGCAAAGCAACGCACAGCAAGGCAACCCGATGCAAAGCGATGCACAGACATTCACACCAATGCCAAGCAATGCAACACCATGCAAGTCCTGTAATTGGCTGAGGGGGGCACAGGCGACCACTCCTAGAACACATATATATATATATATATACGTACATCTATATACACACACGTATCTACATATGTCTCTATATCCACACACAGTTAGGGATTGGGATCGGAGGGGGAGAGCTATTGAAGTTCGGAAGGCAAGGGAAGCAAGAGTTCGAACAAGTTCCAATTCCAGGGAGAGTTCTAGACACATTCAAACATTTGAGAGAGCTTGGAACATGTTCGGACAAAGTTTGAAAGCTTTGAGAAGTTTGACAAGCTTTGAAACTTTGGACCAAGTTTGGATACAGTAATAAACCAACTTGGGAATTTGGATGAAAAGCTATGCACTCAGGATGCTCGGAGCTTCTGCGCCGCCGAACTTTACCCAAACTCCTTTCAGACTTGAAGATTATAGCAGCGTTCAACTTGAACTTTGTAGAAGCATTGGCCTCGAACTTGTCCGGGACTTTGGTTTTTTTAATGCCCGTTCGCGCACACTGAGCCAATTACAATGCAAGTCGATGCAAGGTAATGCAAGGCAACGAACAGCAATGACAAGTCACGCAAATGCAAAGCAACGCAAAACAATGCGAACCTATGAAAATCAACTCAGTTGCACGAAAAGCAGTTCACCGCAATGCAAAACAATGCAGCACATTATAGAGCAATACAAAACAATGCCAAGCGATGAGATGCAAAGCAATGCCAAGCGATGCAAAGCGATGCCAAGCGATGCAAAGCACCGCCAAGCAGTGATATGCAATGCAACGCAGTGCGAAGCAATGAGATGCCAAACATGGCAACACAATGCAATGTAAAACAATGCAAAGCAATTCAAAGCAATGCGAGTGCAATGTAAAGCAATGCAAAGCAACGCACAACAATGCAACGAAATGCGTTTGCAAGCAACGCAATGCAATTCAAAACAATGCAAGGCAATGACAAGCAATGCAAACCAAATGCAACAATATGCAAACCAACGCAAATTCAATGCACGGGCGGCAATGGGCGGCCACAAGCCAGCCGGGGCGGCACTGGGGCTCAGTTACCGCATGTAACAGAAAAATAAAAGGCCACCAGGTGAGCGTCTTTATATTCGGCGTTTCGACATTGGGCGGAAGGGGAGGGAGGGGGGGGGGTCTGGCTCTGGACCCCTGCTTAGCGCGACTGTTGGCAGCAGTGCGTCCTACCGGGAAAACCCCACCTGCTGGAAACAGGCGCCAAAAAACAGCCAAGATCTACTCCATTGTGGGGGGAGGTTAGGGGCCCGCGCCAACCGGCAAACAATGAATAAAAAACGATCACAAGTGCAAGCACTGCTTAGGGAATTTAGTTGAAGAAATGTCGCAGGTGGGTCACGAGTGGGTCGCAGGTGAAATGCGGGAAGGTCGCGGCGCGGGTGAAGCGTGGCGCCTATGGGTGGCGGCTAGGTCGTATCGTGGGAGGTTCTCGACGCTAGTGGGTCGCGGGGCGGGTCGGCAATCGACGACAACGCAAAGGTGGCACCGTCGGATCGCAGTTGAGTCCAGGGCCCGCCCCTTCCCCAGTCCAAGTCGCTGGGAGGTTACGGGCGCAGGAGAGATCCGAAAAATTGACACATACGATGACTGGTGCAGGGGGGGCAGGGGCGATGAACGAATCGTGGCTCCATCATCCCGCGGCCTGATATTGTCTGACCTGCTGATATCTTAGGGAAAGCCGAAGGACCAGACAAAAAGCAAGGAACCACATAGCCAACAACCACCCAACCACAACGACCAAATTCGCGTGACACGTCCGCCGCCCTCCTCCCCCGGAGTCCTCACGGGCTCCTCGGGGACGCCGTGCACCGCCATGTGGCACAATTGCATGCTCGGAGTTTGGCGAAACGCAAGGTGCCCCAACACGGCAACCGTTCCTTGTCGTGCGCATCTCGCGCGCGCGCGGGGGCGAAGCTGCGCGAGCTCCTGCTCGTGCTAGAGCCGGGTCAAGGCAAATGGGGTCGCCCTGTGTCCGCGCCGCTGCTCCGAATGGCTCCCTAATGTCCCGCCTGTCCCAGGCATGAGGATTCAGCAGGACCACCAGCAGTGATAAACACAATCCGCACCGCCGAACACCACTTCGGCCAGGAGTCCAGGGACAGTGTAAGGCCGCTCGGGCCCCTCACCTTGAGGACGACGGCGGCGAGCCCAGCGACGGACGACGGCGGCGAACCCAGCGACGGCGGGGGGGAGGGGGAGGAGGGGGAGGAGGAGGAAGAGGAGGAGGAGGAGAAGGAGGACGAGGAGGAGGAGGAAGAGGAGGAGGGGGAGGGGGAGCGAGCGAGCGAGCAGAAGCCGAGAGGCGGTTGGAAGGCGGGCCGAAGGTCAGCAAAGACCAACCCCGAGTCCTCGGCCTGCTGCAAAGACGGAGCCCAAAGGGCCAGGAACCGCCCTGCAGCCGCCGAGGCCGCGGGGCCAGCCCTTGCGGGCCCAGAGAGAAGCGGGCCTCGCACACGCCAGGAAGCACGGAGCCTGCGCCAGGCCCGAGCCCACCTGCTCGAGGCAGCAGCCTTCGAGGCCCAGCGGGCGCACAACGTGCCCGAGGTTCAGCACGGTGCCGAACACCCGAAAGAAAGGCTTCCACAGCTGGAGGCCGCCCCGCCCGTCGAAGACAACGACGACGGGGAAACTGAAATTGAAGACGCGCAGGCAGTCCAGGATCAAACACCACCACGGACTGCCCTCAGTACAAAGAAATGAAAAGAAAGCGGCCAGACCGACCCGACCCCCACCCAAGGTGCAAACCCCCAGGGCCAGAGCATTAAGGGCTGGCCGCCGAGGGTGGGAGCAGAAAGTCCCTGCCAAGGGCGCGCGGCTCAAAGGCCGAGGACATTGAGGCCAGGCCGCCGACGGCAGGGAAGCGTCGGCCCGACCACTAACCCATGTCGAGGTCAGCGTCATCATCGCTGTCCGACTCACGCGGAGCTCCCAACTCCAAAGCTTCAGGGTATAATAGACCATAGTCCTTGAGAGTCGTACTTGTGTCCAAATATCGTTGCGATTCAGCCCGTACTCGGCCTTTTGGTCTGAAGACAACCGCAGGCGCATCCATGAGTGAGTCCCTCCAACCTTTGGCCTTGCACACCAAGGCTCTGGCTCTGGCCGAGGGCCGACGGGCATCCAACAGAGCAATATCTTTGTGCATCGACTGAAATTGTCGGAGATTGCTGAAGTGCCGGGTGTTCTCAGCAATCCTTCCGCTGCCTCCTTCTCTGCCACGACACACTTGGTCCAGCCCTCTATGGTTGAGACTACCTGTGTCCGAGTACTTGCAACAACTGGTATAGAAAATAAGCGAACGATCGTGACCGACCACGGGATACTCCAGCAGGGCATGCTTCTGGACCAGCCAAGGCCAGGGCAAAAGGGGTTCCCTCGCCGCCGCCTGCTGCTGCGGTGTGGCCACGTCATCGTCCTCAGGGTCGGGGAAGAGGTAATCCTTGAACTCGTCGCCCTGCTCGTGGAAGCAGACCTCAAGCTGGGCGATGTACAGCAGCAGCATCTTGTGAAGGCGCGTCGCACCTCGGACAAGCTTCTCCTGAACATCCGAAGCTGCATGGAAAGATGCCCCTGCCTTGGCCAACTCGTCGACCTCGGCGTTCCCAGCACGAACGAAAAGACGGACGACGCCGTCCCTGACGTCCTCCATGCTGGTGTGTGCCTTCACGTGAGACACAGGTGCCTTGCAGAAATCGTCGTTCATCGCCGTCCTCCTCCACCTATGCGCTCGTAGATTGCCTGGCCCACGCGCTGCCGCCAACCTGTGACGGCACCCGACCGAGCCCTTGCAATCCGACTTCACCTGGTACGAGCCCATGACCAGCTCACTTGCCTTTATGATAGCATAGCCCCCCCCCGTCACGAGCCACTTGACTGGGCCCTTCGCGGCGAGGAACAGCACCGTTGCATCGAGCAACACGGCGCTCGTCCGCATCGTAGACCGCGACTGCCCAACCAGCGGACCGCAGCTCAGGCACACGGACTGACCGCGCGCTGCCATCGACGAACACATAGCCAGCATTCACAGACGTTACACCTCGTCGGTCCACATCAATCATGCCATATTGGCTGGCTCGACCTGCACCGTGAAATGCCTGCCCTGGGCGTGGAAGCAGTCCTCGGGCGAATCGCCCCTGCCTGTCCTCAGCCTCGCACCGCAATCTCTGCGCCGACCTCTGGACTTCAGGCGGCAGGGGCAGCTGTCTTTGGGCCGAGAAAGCGTCACACTCAAAGAAACGATGAAACAAGGTGCCAGGCGCTGCTTGGCAGCTAGTACAGGGCGAGGAGTGTCCTGCGAAGGCTGACGCAAACCGAACTTGCGCCCGATGACCTCCAGTGATCACACCCCGCAGCGAGTGCCTCTGATGGGGCGCGAGGCGCTTGCCGCGCAGCGCATCCGAGATCGACTGCCAGGCGAAGGGTCCTGTCCTGGTGTGCCAGCTCCTTGCAGCGTGGTCAGCGCATCGCGGTCGATCTGACGTCTAACCCCCAGCTTGACTATATGCGCAATGCAACTGGCCGGGTAGAGTTTGAGGCCCCATGAGCGGCCTTCGTCGCCAAGTAACGTAAACGGGTCCAGCAACTTCCAACAAATCCTGTGCAGGCTGACCATGGGCGCTGCAATAAGGTTCTTGCGCTTCAGCCAAGCCTGGGGATCGCTCAAGATCTGGAGCGCCGCGGTCATCAAGGCCGAAACCACAGATGTAGTAACCGTCCCAGTGGACATGATAACAAGGTATGTGTGGACGGCATCAGACGCGGCGATGACCAAGGGATCATCGCGCCAGCCACTCCCAGCACACATAAGGGACAGGCCCACTGAGGCGCCAGGCTTGAACCGAGCACCCGCGTTGAGAAACGACATCCTGAGCTGCTGGATTCTGCTGTTGGGTACCCAAGCGATAGAGCGTCCCCATAGGGCCTTCGCGAGTGCCCCAGATCGGTGGACCGCTGAGCGCTGCCATCCCAACCCCTTGAGCGCCAGAAGCCTGTCCCCTTTAGTCATGGCGCCCCTTATGCGAGAGAGCTGCGTGCCTATGCGCCCATAGCGCCCATCCAAGGCATCCCCCCCCAAGGTCTCTGTGAAATTGACACCGACCAGGGAAGGGAACTCCAGTAGGCCATAAATCAGCAACCTCGTCCTCGACCAGGCTGAATGTCTCGCCGCCATTGCGCAGAAGTCCCATTTTGCCCCAAGGCAGCGGCAAACCCCGAGCCTGAAGTAGGCCCGCCGTATCCTTGAACGCGAAGCTGAGCCCCCTAGCGGCCGCCTGCGGGCCCCCGGCCGAGTGCAAACTTACATCGTCTATCAAGTTTTTGATTCTGAGGGGGCTGCATCTAGCCCCGACATGTCGGAGGACCGTCACCGCCATGAGCTTGGCAAGTCCTGTGGCACACGAACATCCTGCCACAATCGTCCCATTTGCGTAGATCTCGTGGGACGTCGAGTTCTGGTAGGAGGCCCGCCTGGGCCCTCTATACAGCGCGCAGAGCGGCCCCAGAATATTTTCAGGAAAACCAGTGCTCGTAGACACAACAACTCTGCATGGGACACCATTTCAGAAAACTTTCTGAGATCGACGAACGCGCTAGCACCGACGAAATTAAACTCAGGAGCGGCGCTGGCTAGAACATTGCGAATCCAAGCCGATTTGTCACACGAGGTCTCCGATGAGCCCCTCCAGAAAAAAAAGTGTCTGGTAGCGTGGATTCCCATGTTGCAACAACACGGTGCCTGAGTCGGGACCACAAACGTGTGAAAAAAGGGTAGCATACCGATTGGCCTTACTCCTCCAGTAGCCTTGGGCAGGACAACTACGGGGGTCAGCCAGACGTCTGCGAGCTCAGGATTCCTTTCCCAGGAGAGGAGGGGGAGAGTCAGGGTCGAAACGAGGGCGGGAGGCAATCGATCGACCCACCTCGGATGGAAACAGTCCCAGCCCAGAGCCGTCTTGCTCTTAAATGAGCTGAGCACCGCCTCCGCATCGTCGTCCGTGAACTGAGGCAGAGGCTCGGCATGGGATACATCCCAATCCAGAGGGTGGGGCTCATCAGACCTGGCTGGCACGACCCAAAGGCTGGACCATTCTTTCAACATGTCCTGCAGGGCTTCGTGCCCAACAACAAGCAGTCCCTGGGCGAGGTCCGCGGCCGTGGCCCCCTTGGGGCCTTTAGAAAAAAGGTGAGCCTAACTGGCCCCACTGGCGAACGCCAGCTCCGAATATTCTTTCCAGCTCTGCCTGGCGGCGGCTGCATCAGCTGCAGTGCGCGTCAGCACCTGGTCCTGGATGCATTTACAGACTTGGGCCCGTTTGACCGGATCTCTTAGGCCGGACAAAAAAAAAAAACTCCGAATTCACAGCGAGACCGCATTCCCCCACCCACTCCAGACCGTCCAAGACTCCCGAATATTCCGTCAACATGCGCACAGCACTGGCTTGCTGTGCTAGCTGGGGTTCGGGGTCCTTGCCTTCCGCTCTCAGCCATTGCATAGCGAGGCGTCCGACGGAGAGCCAACGCTGGGTGGTGGGGCTAGCCTTCCTGCGGAGGCTCTTTCCCCATTCGCAGGTCACGGGCACTTTTTCGAGTCTGCATCCAGCCGCGCGACCGCAAAATCTCGGTCTCTCGGCGACGGGGATAGCCAGAAAGAGGCTAAGGTAGAGTTCGTTCGAAAAGTACCACCTGCGAGCAAGGCTGTCAAGCAATTCGTTTTCTTCCAGGTCAAAGCCTGGCCAAGTCGAAGCGTTGCCATGAACAAAAGGTTGCCCTGGGGAGGGCAGCAGAAACTTCTCCCGCTGCACTCTGCGATAAACAAAGTTGGCACCGCCGAGCCCTGACAGCCTCAGCACTACAGCCCTGTGGGGACCCACAGGAGTGTCGTCGATCACGCCCACGCTCCTGATGAAGGGGAGCAGGATGTCGCTGACGATGTAGTAGTCATAGTGCGAGTCGTTGCAAATTGGCCTCCCACCGTGGACGATCTCAGCGTGTAAGAGACCAAGGAAGCCAGCTCTAAGAAAGGTATCGCGGCCGAAGCACTCGGACTCGACATTCCAGTCGCCTGCCACAACAAACGGGAGGCACGACTCCCGCAAAATCTGAACTAATGCCGCACAAAGCTCGTGGTTGCCTGACTGGCCCACGCTGGTGATGCCGTAGACCGAAACCACCAAGATCTGCATGCTGCCTATCACCGTCCTCTAACAAAAAAACATGCGCGACTTGACGTACTCCCCAGTCGGCTGATAGGGGACGCTCGGTAAACTGTTCAGGCTCAATATGCCGACGCCGCTCGAGGTGGCCGTCGCCGTGCTTCCAGTGATGTGGCAGCCATTGGCGAGGAAGCGATAGCCACGAGCGTGTGCCCAGCTCTGAACACTCTTTAATTGATCTCCACCTCTGAGTCGATGTTCTTGCACATATAGCACATCGGGTTGCATGCACTTGTCCAGCACCAGCCACTCCAGAAAGGCCTGAGCAGTAGCCCACGCATTCCCGTTGTAGGTCACGAAGGTGAAGTCGGACTGGTGCGTGTGTGTCGAAGGGGCCTCAAAATCTGCTGCCCACCGAAGTGCTCAAGCAGCATCCTGAGCCGAACTCGAGGTCGGGGTCGACCACGGTGCAGACGACTCATCTCCCAACACTCCACAGGAGGAAGGGGCAGCGGTGCTGATGGTCTCGATGTCCTGCTGGTGGTAGCTGCACAACCGTAACTCCGAATAATCTGAGGGGGAGGGGGAGGAGAAGGAGGAGGAGGAGGAGGAGGAGAAGGAGGAGGACGACGAGGACGAGGACGAAGACGAGGACGACGACGACGACGACGAGGATGACTGCGTGGCCGGGCGTGCGCTCCGACGGGGTGCCGCGCGGTTGGGCCCGCGAGGTGGCCATGCCGAGGCCCATGGCAGACATCGCCCGGGCCGCCTGCTCCCCGCAGCGGCGGGGGGCTCGAGGGGCAGGCGGGGGGCACATCGAGGATCGGTCCCCAAGATCCTGGCGTGATGTATATCACAATACATATATATATATATATATATATATATATAAATGTATATGTGTATAAATACATACATACACATGTTATATATATATATATATACACATACCTACATACATACATACATACATACATACATACATACATACATACATACATACATACATATATATATATATGTATATATATGTGTATATATATACATATAATGCTAGAACCATCGCGCGCGCTTCGCGCGCGCTCAAGTTCTAGCTAGCTTCTTGGGGCCTCCTCGGAGCATCCTGGTCTGCTTCTTGAAGTCGTCGTAGGACCTTCTTGGCACGTCTTCGGGGGCCTCTCAGAAAGAGCTTTCAAGCCTTTTGGGTGCCGTCTTGGGGCCTCTTGGAGCCTCTTTTGGGCTTCTTGGGGGCCTCTTGGGGCCTCTTGGGGGCTTCCTGGGGGCCTCATGGGGCCTCTTGGGGGCATCTTGGGGCGGAGAACTTGATTTTTTAGTTCGCGTTCCCTCTCTTGGGCCCCTCTTGGGGTCTTCTTGGGAACCTCTTGCGCCGTCTTGGGCGGCTCTGGGGCCGTCTCGGGACTCTCTTGGGCCGTCTTGGGGCCCTCTTGGGGGCCTATTGGGCCGTCTTGGAGAGGTTTGGGGAGCCTCTTGGGCAGTGCTTTAGCGCCGGAAACACGAAACAGCGAGAGTGCAACAAAAAATTTGAAACAAATGGAAATCAACGATTTTGCCCTCTCGGGGCGCTCTTGGGCGGCATCTCAACGGCCTCTTGGGCCGTCTTGGGGGCCTCCGGGACAATCCCACCAACCCTCTTGGCGTAGGTGGTTCCGGGAGTTTCCTCTTCCAACCTCCTTCATCCCCTTCGGGGAGGGGTTGACCCCTCCCCCTAACCCCCTCCCCTGGATTTGGACGGGGGGGGCCGCTGGTAGTTAGAGCGTCCAAAACGGCCTCGGCGAGGAAGCCAAATTCATCGGTTTTACTAGGGTTTTGGCCGATTTTGGAGGCTCCCGAGGGGGGGCGCTAATGGGGACCCCCTTCCTTTGATCGATCACCTCCAAGATGGCCCCAAGAGCGCTCCCAAGGCTCCCCAGAGCGCCCCAAGAGGGCCTCAAGAGGCGCCCAGGAGGCCCCAAGAGGCGACCAGGAGGCCCCAAGAAGCCTCCAAGAGTCCCCCAAAATACCCCCAAGAGGCCCCAAGAGGCTCCCACGAGGCACCCAAGACGGTCCAAGAAGCTCCCGGGACCGCCAAGAGGCCCCCAAGACGCCCCAAGAGACCTCAAAGAGTATCCCAAGAGACATCCCAAGAGACTCCGCGAGGCATTCAAAAGGCCTTTGTCTCTTCTGATCGCCCTTATCCTCCTCCTCCTCCTCCCCCTCATCATCACCATCATCATCATCATCATCATCATCATCATCATCACCATCACCATCACCATCACCATCGTCAAGACCATCACCATCATCGTCACCATCAGCAAAATCAATACCAACATCAACATCATCATCCACCTATTCCTTCTCTTCCTCATTCCTCCCTCCCCACCCTCATCATCCTCCTCTTCTTCCGCCTCCGACTCCTCCTCCATCCCCACCCCCTTGGGGTACGACGGCCTCCCCAGCCCCTTGTTCCTCTGTGTGCTGCCCCGTTTCCATGATCACCTCTACTCGCCTGGGCGTCGTTTCTGGATGGGCTGGTGGGGATATTTTTTGATCCGCGGCCCGCAAGGAAGAGTCCAGAGGGCGTGCCAATCGGGCTGACTGGGGCACAGAGCCAGATAATTTGCGAACCCAGCCGTCACTGTCGACAGCCGCCCGCACATGCAAGCATGCAGAGCAAATTTGCAGAGACGCACCTTAGCGTCGGCCGGGAAGAGGCGCGGGAAGAAAACGGGCAGACGGGGGCACAGAACCAAAGAAAAGGAAACGGCCACAGACGAGAGCCGGCCGCACATGCAATCAGGCGCCAAAATTAGGCTGGTGGGGATACTTTTTTTTTACGGCCGCAGGCGGAAGCGCCAGCGGCAGGCGGTCACGGTCGGGCTGCGGCCGCAACGAGGGGGCGGGCGCGCGCGGGGCCGCGGTCAGGCGGCGGGCAGCGGCAACCCAGGGCGTCGGAGAAGCCAAGGCGTGCAAGTCCAGGGAGTCTGCCGGGCAGCCCCTGAGGTGAACATGCAACGGCACATCCAGGGAGACTGAGAGGTCAGCCACCGAGGAGAGCCGAGCGCTGCCAAAATGGCGCACTAGGCGTTCCCACTGTGAACGAAACGGACGAACAGAGGTAGGGAACGATTTCCGTGCGGGACGTCAATCCAGGGAGTCTGGCGGGTATGGGCAGACTGACACTGGTGACGCAGTCCAGCGGGAAAAGTAAACTGACGGCGCCAGCGAACCGTCGCGACGTCAGAACTCGCATCCAGGGAGTGGAGCCTAAATCGCCCGAGGAAGACCCTTCCACTGCTGAGATGCGCCTGCGTCCAAGGGACCAGCGGTCTGGTCAGAACGCAGCAAGGTGCACGAAACCCCACGGTGAGAACTCGTTGGTCGCTGAGAAGTGCACCGATCAATACGACCCAGCGCCATGCACACGCCTACGTATGGTAGCACCCGAGGGACGGGACCGTCGCATACCCAAGACGCGTCCCTCACAGCCACATCGTTCCAGGGGGCACGGCTGGAGGCCGTAGAAGCTGGTAGAATCCAGGGAGTGGCGCAGTCTATGGACAGGCGAAAACCGCCGGATCGCCCACAACCGCGCGCCAGGCTGGGCCTAGCAGGCGAAAACAACTACAGTGAGGCCAGGGGCCCCGGGTCCACACGCAACCGAGATTGCCGCGTGGACGATATTACTGGCACGCACACTTGCATCCAAAGGCAGGAAGTGCGCGTGCCAGGGGGGGCGGCGGAAAGCCGCAAGCAGGTAAGGGGAGAGGGGCAGGAGGGCGAGGGAGGGGAGGCACGGGGCGACCCAGCAGCGGCGATCGGAGACCAGGCGAGATCGACCCGATCAACCAGGGGACCAGCCCCGACAGCGGGATCGGCAGAGATCCTGGTAGCGTTGGGCGCGCGAGGCAGTCCCGTGGACCACCCAGGCGTCGTCCCCAGGGAAGGGCGATTACGACCGATCGCTCCAGTGGAAGAGCGTGCCTCCCTGCGGCCACTGCTACCAGGCTCACCCGTCTCTCGCTCTCTTCCTCCTGGCTGAAGGCCAGTCTCTTCTGTGAGGTTTGCTGCGCGGGGGCTGGGCGCGACTCTGGCGTCGGCGCCCGTACCTCCAGGGAGACGGGCGTCAAGAGTCCCAGGAGGGTCGAGGTCGCCTCCCCACGTGGTCACGGCCTCGGCGCCTCTCTCTAAGTCCATGAGAACTGTTTCTGGATCCTGAGCTGAAGGCTCGTCACTTCTGCGGTTGCCCAGAACGCCCTGGACCCTCGAGCTGAAGGCACGTCCAGCGCGGGAGTCTCGAGCGGAAGGCTCGCCACGTCCGCGACGGCCCGACTGGGGGGCGGGAGGCGGACGAAAGACTCCGGGAATACGAGCGTGTCCAGGGAATTGACTGGTCGTTGCATCGACCCCGGCGCCGAGGCGCCCGCTTGGGGCGCCCCAGGCTGCTGGGTCGATCAAAACTGCTGTCTCGCTGGGAGCTCCTCGGGCTGAAGGCCCATTCTCTGCGTGCTCAGCATCGTCAACTCCAGGAACGGCGGCAGGCGAGCGGCGCCTCCCGTCGCCGCTCGTGGCCACCTGCCCAGCGGCACTCTCGACGGCCATTGGGGCTGTCTCCGACTCTCGAGCTGAATGCCCTCTTCTGCTGAGGCTCGAGCTGAAGGCTCGTTCTGCTGCATCGCAGGTCGCTACGAGGGCTGAAGGCCCGTCTTCTATGTCCGCTCTGCTGCCTCCAGATACGCCTTGGGCTCTTGAGCTGAAGGCTCGTTCAGAGCGAGTATCTCGAGCTGAAGGCTCGTCACTTCCGCGACTGTCCGACTGGGGGGCGGGTGTCTGACGAACTTCGGAATTCCAGGAGTGTCCAGGGAGTTGACTGTTCGATGCATCGCCTTCGGCTCCGAGCGGCCCGCTTGGGGCATCCCAGGCTGCGGGGTCGGTCAAGGCTGCTGTCTCTCTGGGAGCTCCTCGGGCTGAAGCCCATTCTCTGCGTGTGCGATGCTGTCAACTCCAGGAAGGGCGGCAGGCGCGCGGCGACTCCAGACGCAACTCGTGCCCGCCCGCCCGGCAGCACTCCAGAGGACCGCCGGTGCCGTCTCCGAATCCGAGCTGAAGGCTCGTCGCCTCTGAGGTTGCTGGATGCGCCTTGAAGTCTCGAGCTGAAGGCTCGCTCTGCTGCATTACAGGTCGCTCCAAGGGCTGAAGGCCCATCATCTACATCCATTCTGCTGCATCCCGCTAAGTGTCCAGGGAGTTGACTGGTCGCTTCATCGACCACGGCGCTGAGGCGTCCGCTTGGGGCGTCCCAGGCTGCTGGGTCGATCAAAGCTGCTGTCCCGCTGGGAGCTCTCGGGGACGCGGGCGGAATGCGCCCGGCCCGGCTCGTCCTTTCTGCAGCAGAGATGGGGGAGGAAACGGTAGCCAGGGGGGGGGAGCAAAGGAAAAAGAGGTGGTGGCCGACAGCCCCGGCGACCAGCAATGTGATAGCTTGAGCTCGTGCCACACGCAGATAGGAAGGAGGAGCGGCCAGAGTGAAAGGAGGTGAAGCAAGGGCGGGCGCGCCCGCGGCTTAGGTGACGACCTTCCACTGTTTCTGGTCCCTCTTGGGTGCGCGGCGAACAGCGTGGTCCTACGCCGCCTGGCGCCCCCTGCCCGCGCCGCCACTTCCACCCAGGTACCGAAGCCGCACCTGCGCCCAGTCAACGCCGAGGTCCAGCGCGTCGTCCATGGCCCGCACGTCACAGTTATGGCGGCGGAAGGACAACAGGAAGCTGACGCACGTTTGCTGGTCGTGCCGCCGCGGGCCCAGCACGTCACTGCAGCTAGGCAGGGCGTGCTGCCGGGCGAACGCGTGCCAGGCGCCTGTGAACCTCGCTCCCAGGGAGGCCTGAAGCCGCTTTATCGTCTCCTCACCGGGGAGGTCCCCATGGATGTCGCCGATCTTGGTTTTATATAGCTGCTGTCCGGTGTCTGGGTCTAAAGGTTCAGGACAGCGACGCGCGGCGGGACTCCCTACCAGGGGCGGGGTGGTCAGCGGCTGGTCCTCGGCGCGGCGCCTGCAGCTGCTTCTGCGGCTGCTGCTGCTGCGTCCGCCGCCTGCCGTCTGCCGTCCACCCGACCCGCCAGCGCGGTCGGCGTCGCTGGCCAGGTTTCGGCCCAGGGGCAGCAGGGAGACTGGGGGGTGGCCAGTCACAGAGGCTAGGCAGGGCGTCCACCCGCTGCCACGAAGACGCGCTGGGGGAACGCGCCGGCCGCACTGCCGGCTCCTCGGCGCTCGAGCTCGGGCCCTTGCCTGGGAGGGAGGGGCCAGGGCAAGTGGTGTCAGCCAGGGGAGTGAGGCGGTGGGTGGTTGTCTGTTCCTGTTTTTGCCCGTGCTCCCTTTTCTGCGCTGGCGTTACTTCCGCGCCCTCCCCGTGGGCGGCCGGCAGCTCCTGCTCATCGGGCTCTTCCGGTTCCTGCTCCGTATGCTGCTCACGCACGCTGCTCTGCGACTGTTCCGACTGGTTGGGCCCGCCGCCGGAATCGTCTATGGCTTCGCGGGGCGCGGCGGCAGCTGGTGCAAGGAAGTCTGGCGGGGACTTGCGGGTTGGCGCGGGCCGCGCGGTTGGCCGCCTAGTAAAGGCCGAGTCGCCTCCAGCAGCTGGGGCTGAGAGGACTGCTGCGCTGTGGTAAGCGGGGGCAGGCCCCTCCCGTTGACGCTCGCCATCAGACCCGCGCCCGCCCTCGCCCACGAGCGCGCCCCCGTCTGTCGCGGCGTGACTTTCGTCAAGTGTGGGAGTGCTGCGGGTCGCACCTGGCCCAGGCACGTTGCCAGACACCGTTGTTTCGCCAGGACGGGGGTCGCCTTCCTCAGCGTGGTCCGGCCTTCGGGCGCGAGTGGCTGCGGCTCGCTGTCCGTTCGGGCGGATTCGCTGACAGGGGGGCGAGGGCGAATGGGCGCGAAGGGACTTCTCTCGACAAGCTGGCGGATGGCCTCGATGTCCTGCCTCTGCAAGGCGTGTTCGTGGTTACCCGGCAAGGGGTCTTCGAGAATACCAGGGACGGCTGCGGGCGGAGTCCCAGCGGGGCGTTGTTGGGTCTCGCCGCCAACCAGCTGCGTCGACAGGCCCAGGCTTTGCAAGTGGTGGGCTCCGCGTCGACCGTCGGCCACGGGGATGGCCTCGGAGGCGCTGGCTGGAGGGTCGGTGCCGATCGCAAACACGTGCCCGTCCGTGGCCCGCACGCACGCACGCTCCGGCGTGAACTCCTGACCCTCGATGCTGCGAGGAGGCTCGGGATAACCTCCACCATCCGCTCGGGGAGGCGTCGAGGAACTCTTCTCGGGAGGAGGCTGGTCATCGACTGCGGGCGCCCCCTCGGCAGCAATCCCACCTGTCGCCAAGATGCTGTTGCCAGGGGGGGAGCAATGGGCTACGACCTCGCTGGAAGCTCCTCGGGCTGAGGGCCCGCTTTCTGCGCGTTCGGCCCTGTCAAAGCCAGGAGAGGCGGCGGGCGAGGAGCACCTCCCGTCGCCGCTCGTGGCCACGCGCCCGTCGGCACTCTCGGCAGCCCTTGGTGCCGTCCCCGATTCTCGAGCTGAAGGCTCGTCACCTCTGAGGTGGCTGGAGGCGCCTTGGAGTCTCGAGCTGAAGGCCGGCTCTGCTGTGTCACAGGTCGCTCCAAGGGCTGAAGGCCCATCTTCTATGTCAATTCTGCTACCTCCCGCTGCGTCTTGGACCCTCGAGCTGAAGGCTCGCGCCGCATGAGAATCTCGAGCTGAAGGCTCGTCACGTCCGCGCCTGTCTGACTGGGGGGCGGACGGCTGACGAAAGTCTTCGGGATTAAGGGGGTGTCCAGGGAGTTGACTGGTCGCAGGATCGACCATGGCGCTGAGGCGTCCGCTTGGGGCGGGCTGCTGGGTCGATCGAAGCTGCTGTCTCGCTGGGAGCTCCTCGGGCTGAAGGCCCGTTGTCTGTTCGAGTAGTGCTGTCAACTCCAGGGAAGGCGGGCACGTGGCGACTCCTGTCGCCGCTTGTGGCCACATGCCCAGCAGCGCTCCCGAAGACCATTAGTGCCGTCTCAGGTTCTCGAGCTGAAGGCTCTTCATTTCTGAGGTTGCTAGATGTACCTTGGCGCCTGGAGCTGAAGGCTCGCTCAACTGTGTCAAAAGTCGCTCCAAGGGCTGAAGGCCCATCTTCTATGTTCAATTCGCAGCTGAAGGCTGCTTCACTCAGCGCAGAAGCATCCAGGAGGGGAAGTTCGGCGGAGTGAAGGCGCAAGCCTCTGCAAAGCGAGTCGGGACCAAGGGCAGGCGTCTGCCTGTCTCCCCTCCCGACGCCCTCGCGAACACCCCCTGGGGGGGCCAAATCCATAGTCCCCCCTTCCACGTCGCAACGGCCCCTGGGTCGAACGTCGAGGGCATCCCTCTGGCAATCGCCAGTATGCGGACCACGCGGACCTGGATCCGCGGGGGGGTTCGCTTGTTCAGGAGTGGGGCCCTCGCCCCCCGTAATCCTGGCATCGCCGAGGGCGATCCAGCTCTGCCCAGCACCGCCTGGAGAGAAGGAGATTGGGCGCCCAGCAATGGGCATGGGAAGGGTTGGGGTGAGAGAGGGGGATAAGCTAGGCGGGAGGGCATCATGCGTGCCGTTATCAAATCCAGGGAAGCGACTGAAGGTCGCAATATCAGTGTGCATCGTGGGGTTGAACGCATCACCCCCTCCTCCCGTTCGGCTGAAGGCCAACGGTTCTCGTGTGCATGTGGCGTCGGCGGAAGCGTTCCCGTTCCAGGGAGCAAGGGGCGAAGGCTGCCCTGGCGGGACGGTGTCCTGTGATCCGGGGTAAAGGATGCCTTGAGTCAGCCAGTCCGCTGGCCCCAAAGTCGTCGACTGGCGACGCGGTCATCGTCTCTCCAGGGATGTCAGGACCTGGATCTCGAGCTGAAGGCTCGTCACTTCTGTGATTACCGGATACGCCTTGGACCCTCGAGCTGAAGGCTCGTTCCGCGTGAGTATCTCGAGCTGAAGGCTCGTCACATCCGCGACTGTCCGACTGGGGGGCGGGTGGCTGGCGAAAGTCTTCGGGGTTGCAGGGGTGTCCAGGGAGTTGACTGGTCGTTGCATCGCCGTCGGCGCCGAACATTCCGCTTGGGGCGTCCCAAGCTGCAGGATCGATCGACGCTGCCGTCTCGCTGGGAACTCCTCGGGCTGACGGCCCATTCTCTGCGTGCGAAGTGCTGTCAATTCCAGGAAGGGCGGTGGGCGCGCGGCGACTCCCGTCGCCTCTCGTGGACACATGCCCAGAGGCACTGGACGCGTCCAAGGGAGGGTGGTCGGCGGAGTGTGGGCGCGAGCCAATGGGATGTGGATCGGGGACGTGGGCGGGATGCGCTCGGTCCGGCTCGTCCTTTCTGGAGCTGTGAGATATGACTGTGGAGACTCCACCATCCGCTCGGGGAGGCGCCGTGGACCTCTTGTCGGGGGGAAACTGGTCTCCAACCACGGGCGCTCCCTCAGCGGCACTCCCACTTGTCGCCACAACACGGTTGCCAGGGGGGAGCAATGGAGAATGAGGTGGTGGCCGACGGCCCCGGCGACTGGCAATGTGATAGCTTGAGTTCGCGCCGCCACAGGTTGAGCCCCAACCGCTCGAGCATCAACAGATAGCGCCCTCGAGATACTGCAGTCAGGGGAGAAGCAATGGGATGTGAGGTGGTGGCCGACAGCCCCGGCGACTGGCAATGTGATAGCTCGAGCTCGCGCCACGCGCTGATAGGAAGGAGGAGCTGTACCTCGACTGTCCAACTGGGGGGCGGGTGGCTGACGAAAGCCCTCGGGGTTGCAGGAGTGCCCAGGGAGTTGGCTGGTCGTTGCATCGCCGTCGGCGCCGAACAGTCCGCTCGGGGCGCCCCAAGCTGCAGGATCGCTCAGAGCTGCTGTCTCGCTGGGAGCTCCTCGGGCTGAAGGCCCATTCTCTACGTGCGCAATGCTGTCAACTCCAGGAAGGGCGGCGGGCGCGCGGCGACCCCCGTCGCCGCTCGTGGCCACGTGCCCAGTGGCGCCCCCGACAACCATTGGTGCCGCCTCCGATTCTCGAGCTGAAGGCTCTTCACCTCTGTGGTTGCTCGATGTGTCAGTCTCTGGTTCTCGAGCTGAAGGCTCGGCCTTTCTGAAGCTGTGAGATATGCCTATCGAGACTCCCCCATCCGCTCGGGGAGGCGTCGTGGACCTCTTGTCGGGAGGAAACTGGTCTCCAACCACGGGCGCTCCCTCAGCAGCACTCCCACCTGTCGCCACAATACTGTTGCCATGGGGGGGGGCAATGGCAATGGGGTATGAGGTGGTGGCTGACGGCCCCGGCGACTGGCAAAGTGATAGCTTGAGCTCGTGCCGCCACAGGTTGAACCCCAACCGCTCGACGCTGATAGGAAAGAGGAGCTGTAGGAACGCCTGTCTGCCTGTCTCTGATGCACGAAACACCGCCCCTTCCAGGATGCACGTCCGCAACGTCCCTGGACCACTGAGCTCTCGACCCCATCCCAACGCCCTGGACCCCAGAGCTCTCGACCCCATCGCCGCGTCCAGGACCCCTGAGCCTGCCAGGTGCGCGGCAGCTAACGGCTGCACCGGCAGTGGAAGAAACTACTGGGAAGGACGTGCCGTCGTCTGAAGTGACTCCAGGTTGGCAGCTAACGGCTGCGCCGGCGGCGGAAGAAACTCCAGGGAAGCACGCGCCGTCGCATCTCCCAGGACCCACAACCGAAGTGTCATCGAGTCCCTGAGCTCTCGACCCCATCCCAACACCCAGGACCCCGGAGCTCTCGACCCCATCTCTGAGTCCAGGAGCCAGGAGACCGCCAGGTGTGCGCCCGGCGGGGACTCCTTCGCCGCCACCCACAGGGGACAATCCAGGTTGGCAGCAAGCGGCTGCATCCACATCCGCCGGTGGGGCGCTGCTCCTGCGGCTGCTGCTGCGGCTGTTGCTGCTGCTGCTGCTGCTGCCCTGCTGCTGCGGCTGCTGCTGCTGCCGACTTGCTGCTGCGGCTGCTGCAGCCCTGCTGCAGCTGCTGCCGCTGCCCGGCTGCTGCGGCTGCTCGCCGAGGGCCGCGGCGACGGCCGCCGCGGCCACGGCGCCGCAGCCGGCCGCCCCGGCGGCGAGGCCAGCGGCACGGGCCAGGGCCGCCACGGCCTCCCAGAGGCCAGCGGCGGCAGCGGCCTCGCCGGCGGCGGCGGCGGCCGCACGGCCGCGGCGGCCCCGCCGCGGCAGGGGGGCTGCCGGGGGGGGGGGGGGGCCGGCCGGCAGCGGCGCCGCGGCGCGCCGCTGCCGCCGCCGCCGCGCCGACGGCGACACCATGGCGGGGCGAGGCGGGAGCGCGGAGGGGAGGCCCCGTCCGCGCTCCCGCAGGAGGGGGGGCCGAGGGCCAGGGGCAGGCCCCCGGCCGCGGCCCGGCAAGCCAGCTCGGCACCTCGAGTCAGAGCGGCTTGAGCCAAACTCGCTACGGACGCTGGTGGGGATACGCGAAGCGTCAAGAATTTAAAACGCATCGTGCGTCGCCAAAGACCCCTGGGCGGCGTTTTGGGGGTGTCTCGAGACCGCCTGGGGCCGCCGGGATTGCTGCCTGAGGGCTCCCTTGGGGCGACTTCAAGCCTCCCACAGGCGGGCCTTGGCCCCGGTCCCCACATGTGTGGTCGAGGCTCCAGCCTTCGGCCCCCGAGCACGGTGCGCCGAGCTCTCTCTCTCTCTCTCTCTCTCTCTTTCTCTCTCTCTCTCTCTCTCTATATATATATATATATATATATATATATATATATATATATATATATGTATACACACAGTTTATATAAAAAACTGAGCGTTTTCGCCCAACTTCGGGCCCGTGTAGCCTCACATATGGATCTGGCTCGAAAAGATACGCAGGGACACTAGGTCCTGGGCTCCAGGCGTGCTTTCTGCGACATTGCGTTTGTTTTGCAACGTCGGGTCTCAGGGGGTATCGACTTCCCCACCACAGATTCCACCAGCAACTCACATCCATGCGTTACTGTCGAAAGCGCCGTGGCCAATTTCCGCCGCCACGCCATTTTCCACGAGCATCGCAAGCTCACGGAGGAGGAACGAGGGAAAAAAGGAGGAGGGAAGTGAGGAAAAAAAACCAAGGTGCTGCAGAAGGTTTAGGGGTCGACTCCCGCCCCCCTGCGAAACTCACCATCTCATCCTCCGCCCTCATACTTCTCGCGCTCCCCTTCCTCCTTCCTTCCTCCTTCAATCCCTTTTCTCTCTCCCTCTCTTCTCGGTCTCTCTCTCTCTCTCTCTCTCTCTCTTTCTCTGCCACTCTCTCTCTCTCTCTCTCCCCTTTGCTCCCGTCGCGCAACGGTTGTTTTCCTTCACTATGAAACCTTCCCAATTCAGACCTGACTGATGGTGGCGGCGCTCGCGGGGGGAAGAGAGGGGGGAAAGAAAATCAACACATGAAAAATTAGCCTGGCGACGGACCCAACCATATGCAGTTGTGAATACTGCAATTGTGAATGCCATCTTCGCCCGCGTTCCCTATGTGGCCACGGTTCCCCGCCGGAGCCCGACATGCTCAGGGACACGTTCGTGGCCGTCTTCGCTGGCGCCGACGACGACGAGGACAGCGTCCCTCTGACCGAGGAGGAAAAGCAGGAGAGGGCTCTGAGAGCCATGAGGGAGGAGGTGGCGTTGCACGTCGACAAGTCGGAATACGACGCCAAGGCGCGGCTATTGAAGCAGCACAATTATGGGGCACGATCCTCGTGAGAGGTGTGCCGAAATGGCCCGAGGCCGCCATGCGAACCCTGCCACTGGCGCCTTCGGTGGAGCTCCCTATGGGGCCACGATTATCGTAAGGGGTGTGCCGAAATGGCCCGAGGCCGCCATGCGAACCCTGCTACTGGCGCCTTCGGTGGAGCTCCCCATGGGGCCACGATCCTCGTGAGGGGTGTGCCAAATGGCCCGAGGCTGCCATGCGAACCCTGCCGCTGGCGCCTTCGATGGAGCTCCATATGGGGCCACGATCCTTGTGAGGGGTGTGCCCAAATGGCCCGAGGCCGCCATGCGAACCCTGCCACTGGCGCCTTCGGTGGAGCTCCCTATGGGGCCACGATCCTCGTGAGAGGTGTGCCGAAATGGCCCGAGGCCGCCATGCGAACCCTGCCACTGGCGCCTTCGGTGGAGCTCCCTATGGGGCCACGATCCTCGTGAGGGGTGTGCCGAAATGGCCCGAGGCTGCCATGCGAACTCTGCTACTGGCGCCTTCGGTGTAGCTCCCCATGGGGCCACGATCCTCGTGAGGGGTGTGCCAAATGGCCCGAGGCTGCCATGCGAACCCTGCCGCTGGCGCCTTCGATGGAGCTCCATATGGGGCCACGATCCTTGTGAGGGGTGTGCCCAAATGGCCCGAGGCCGCCATGCGAACCCTGCCACTGGCGCCTTCGGTGGGGCTCGCTATGGAGCCACGATCTTTGTAAGGGGTGTGCCGAAATGGCCCGAGGCCGCCATGCGAACCCTGCCACTGGCGCCTTCGGTGGAGCTCCCTATGGGCCACGATCCTCGTAAGGGGTGTGCCCAAATGGCCCGAGGCCGCCATGCGAACCCTGCCACTGGCGCCTTCGGTGGAGCTCCTCTGGGGCTACGATCCTCGTGAGGAGTGTGCCGAAATGGCCCGAGGCCGTCATGCGAACCCTGCCGTTGGGGCCTTCGGTGGAGCTCCCGATTGGGTTACGAAGCGTTGTGCTGAGTGTGCCGAAAAAGAGGCGCGCGGAAGGCGCAGGAGGGGGAGGAGAGGAAGAAGAGTAGAGAAGCGGGGAGCTGTCTCTTCAAAACGAGGACCCAACACCACACGGCGGTTGGAAACGACCGCCGTTTTTCCCAACCATCCAGTGGTGTTGGGTCCTCGTTTTGAAGACGGTCCCCGCGTCCCTCTCCTCCTCCTCTCCACCTCCCCCTCCTCCCTCCCTCCCTTTCAGCACACTCTTCACACGCTCCGTGGCCCCATAGGGAGCTCCACCTCTGGTCCCAGTAGCGCAGTCCGCATGGCAACGCCGCCCTATTTTGGCACACCCCTCACACGTTTCGTGGCCCCATAGGGAGCTCCACCTGAGGCCCCAGCGGCGCAGTCCGCATGGCGGCGCCACTCCAGTTTGGCACACCGCTCACACGCTTCGTGGCCCGACAGGGAGCCCAGCCTCATTGGCGCAGTCCGCATGGCGGCGCCGCCCCAGTCTGGCACACCCTTCACTTTCGTGGCCCTGCAGGGAGCCCCACCCCAGGTCCCAGTGGCGCAGTCCGCATGGCAACGCCGCCCTATTTTGGTACACCCCTCACACGTTTCGTGGCCCCAT
>CAUYUJ010014014.1:262500-265000 GCA_963575745.1 Prorocentrum cordatum
ATCGTTTGGCGCATGTGGGCCCGGCCATAAACCAAGTGTGGCTTACTCCTAACTTGTATTTGGCTTCCATATACCAGTACTGCTGGCCTTACACAATTACCAAAGATGGGCGGGACGCTTCCGGCCATAAAAGAAGGGTGACCCCACTACGACTACGACTACGACTACTACTACTACTACTACTACTACTACGACTACTACTACTACTACTACTACTACTACCACAACAACTACTACTACTACTACTACTACTACTACTACTACTACGACCGAAACTACTACTACTACTACGACTACTACCACTTTATTTTGACACTACTACGTATCGACTATGTACTATACGACGACTATCACTAGACGACGACTACTATACTACTACTACTACTACTACTACTATACTACTCTACTACCTACTTAACTACCCTTTTTCTACGCTACTACTACTACTTCTTGCTACTACTACTACTACTACTACTACTACTATACTTACTACTTACGACTACTATAACTATACTACTACTACTACTACTTACTACTATCCACTTATAACCACTACTCTACTACTACTACTACTACTACTACTACTACTACTACTACTACTGCTACTACTACTACTACTACTACTACTAGAGACAGCCTTGCAGTACTTCTATGACAGTAGAGTACTACATAACTACTACTGCTACAGCCAGAACTAGAGCACTATCACGACTACTTCACTACCACAGTACTGCTTGTTCTATGGGGTACAATCACTACTGCTGCTACGCCAGTAATACTAGTATTAGACTGCGTCGGTACTACAGTGCCACTACTGAAGGCAGCACCCGAGTACTTCTACTGCCACAGCAGGGCGCTACTGACACAGTGTTACTGCAGCACCACTGCAGTGCTTGAGCACCCCTTTTCAAGGATGCGACCCCCACAAAACTACAACATACTATAGTGCTTCTACAATACCAGGCTTTGACAATCACATTATACTACCACTACAGTGTGACAGCACGGATACTGCAGCCAGTACGAACAGTGCTAGTGATAATACTGCCACTGCCAGCATATTCCTGCCATGTTACAGAACCTACAATGCCAGAGAGCCATCAATATAGTACAATACAACTGCACTACAACACTACAACCCGTAGGTGTTACTGCAATGCGACAGTGCTGGGGCACTACTGAGGTGCAACTTCACCCAGTATCCGGATACGACTAAGGCGTCAGTGCTAAGAGTACTACTGTTACTACAGAGCTGCTGCAGTACGACTACAGTAGCAAGAGTACTTCTACCACAGTGATGCATCTTCAGAATTGCAAAACGGCAGAACTACTACCGTATTAGAATGCCTCATTATTGGAATACTGTTACTACACGACTAAGAGTACGACTGCTACAATCAATGCTTGGGCATGACTGCTAAGACCACTGCTACAGCGTTATAATCCCTGCTGCAGTGCTAAGAGTACTACTACCACTACCACTGCAGCAAGGTTCATACTCGAGTCTAACAGCATTGGGGTGCCAGTGCGGTGCTACAATACCCCCGAACTAGAATAGTACTGCCCGGATGCTACAGCAAATCCTCGGCACCGAATACCTCACGATTGCAATCCAGGAACTTCTATATAGAGAACAGGCAGTACGACTGCGACTACACTAGTGCTACAACAATGCTGCCACACTACAGCGCCACTGCTACAGCCAGTGCCAGAGCACGACTGCTCTTTAACATTGCCTGGAAGAGTACTGACACGAGTGGTATCGACACTGCCACTTAAAGTGGAACCTAAAAATTAATGCCCGAATGTTGGTCGTACCCCGTGCTGCCACCATACGCACGGTTTATGTGACACGTTTGAAACATGCTATAGACTATAAAATATTAATTGGCCCCGCCCTGCAGCCATCACTATAGCATTGCTACTGCTATTCCTGTGACAGAGTACAACTACGACTACAGCACGACTGTACTACTACTACCACGACTACACACACACTGCATTGGTAAAACAATGCGGCGGCCCTGCGGTACCAGGGTACGGTGATCGTGCTTGAGTGCTACGGTGTTTAAGCCCCAACTAGTACTACAGCCACTGTGAAAATGCGACTGGTCCAATACTAGGTTACCACTCATGCAGTAGTTCTGTCACATTACTATACTACGACTGTGACGATGCTACCGCGACTGCGCGATATTGCCCGGGTACTACACCAGCGCTGCGGTACTACTGTATACAAATATTCATGCTACTGTACTGTAGTACTCTCACTGCAAGCAATGATGGAACACTACATATATTACTGCTTTGCTGTGGTACTGCGACTACAGCGCCACCACTCAACTCGCACACCAATATGCCTACAGTGCTGCTAACATCGCAGTACCGTTCGAGAATGCGACGACTGTGCTCGAATACTGCAGTCGTGGACTACTCCTACTACAGTACTACCGTGCTACTACCAAAGCAAAAACTATGATAGGATACGCACTGCAATACT
>CAUYUJ010014014.1:270000-275000 GCA_963575745.1 Prorocentrum cordatum
TGGTGTGAAGTGTGTGTGTGTGTGTGTGTGCTGTGTGCTGTGTGCCTTGTGTGTGCTGCGTGTTGTTTGGGTGCTGTGTGTTGTATGTCGTGTGCGTTGTATGTGTTGTGTGTTGTGTGGTGTGTGTTTGTTGTTTGTGATGTGTGTCGCGTGTGTCGTGTGCGTGTGTTGTGTGTGTTGTGTGTTGTGTGTTGTGTGTTGTGTGTTGTGCGTGATGTGTGCGTTGTGTGTTGTGAGTTGTGCATGCTTGTTGTTTGCGTTGTGTGTGGTATATGGTGTGTTGTGTGTTGTGTGTGGTGTGTGGTGCTGGGTGTGTTGCGTGTTGTGCGTGGTGTGTTGTGTGCTGTGTGTTGTGTTGTGTGTTGTGTGTGTTGTGTATGTGCTGTGTGTTGTGTGCGTTGTGTGTGTGTGTTGTGCGCGTTGTGTGTGTGCTTGTTGTGTGCGCTGTGTGTCTGTTTGGGGGTCATATATCTGGCGCCGCCCAGGCCGTTCCTCGCAGCGCTCTTCGGGGTCCCCGGAGCCCCTACGGGAGCTCTCAGGCCTTCTCGACAGCTCTCATGGCCTCTCGATAATTTGCAAAGACCTCTGGGAAGCTCTAAGAGGCTTGTCGCTGTGTCTCAACAGCCTTTCGGGAGCTTTGAGAAACTTCTCCAGGAATTGTGAGGGCCTCTCGGAGGCTCGCAGAGGCTTCTCGGCAAAGCTCACTGGCCTTGCGGCAGCCCTCATAAGCTGCTCGGAACCGATTAGAAATCTCTCGGAAACCATCACAAATTTTCAACAACCCCTCGGGATATCCCAGAAGTCTTTAGGACATGTTCAAGATTCACGAATTCTGGGGGGTCTTGTGGATTCCTCAGATGCGCTCCGGGTTCTTCAAGGTTTCCATTGCACTCCTCGGCTGTCCTTAAGCATCGTTTGGCGCATGTGGGCCCGGCCATAAACCAAGTGTGGCTTACTCCTAACTTGTATTTGGCTTCCATATACCAGTACTGCTGGCCTTACACAATTACCAAAGATGGGCGGGACGCTTCCGGCCATAAAAGAAGGGTGACCCCACTACGACTACGACTACGACTACTACTACTACTACTACTACTACTACGACTACTACTACTACTACTACTACTACTACCACAACAACTACTACTACTACTACTACTACTACTACTACTACTACGACCGAAACTACTACTACTACTACGACTACTACCACTACTACTACTACTACTACTACTACTACTACTACTACTCCTACTACTACTACTACTACTGCTACTACTACTACTACTACTACTACTACGACTACTACTACTACTACGACTACGACTGCGATTACGACTGCGACTCCGACTACTACCACTTTACTGCTCGGGCCACGCTTGACGTATGGACTTGGAGGTTCGGGTTTGGGTTTGGGTTTGGCTTCAATAGGAAGCCTTACTATTGCAATTCAGTGCGAGCTTCAATAGAAAGGCGTGATAGGAATCCAACAGAAATTCAATACGAATTAAAATATTTTCTTTAACAGATTCAATAGGAATGCAATCAGATTTCTGCCTTGCGAAATTCAATAATAATTCAGAGCATTCCTCGAAAACGTATGGATATCCAAGTGAAGTAGAAGTACACCAACCCCCAATGAGGATTTCATAGACTGAGATCGAGGGCCCAGCCAAAGTGCCAGCCATAAACGCGCGGGATCTATTGCTAAGCGTTGCTGAGCCTTGCGCAGCCCCGTGAAACCCTGCGGGGCTCTGCTGGAATCTGATAAGCCCTGCTAAATCCTGCTGACACCGGCTGAGCTCTCGTAAACCCTGCTATAAGCGCTGGTGAGCCCTGGTAAGCCGTCCTACGCCATGCAAGGCCCTGCTGGGCTCTGCGAAGCCCTGCAGCGCCCTGCAGCGCCCTGCTGGGCTCTGCTAGGCCCTGCAAGCTCTGGCAAGCCATGCTTGGGCCCGCTAAGCTCTGCCAAGCTCTGCTAAACAGGGCGAAGCCCTATTGGTCCTTGGTGCGTCGTGCGTGGTATGTTGTGTTTGGTGCGTTGTGTGTTGTGTCTTGCCTGTAATATTATGTGTTGTGTGTGGTGTGTTGTATTGGGTGTGTTGTGTGTGGTGTGTTGTGTGTGGTGTGAAGTGTGTGTGTGTGTGTGCTGTGTGCTGTGTGCTTGTGTGTGCTGCGTGTTGTTTGGGTGCTGTGTGTTGTATGTCGTGTGCGTTGTATGTGTTGTGTGTTGTGGGTGTGTTTGTTGTTTGTGATGTGTGTCGCGTGTGTCGTGTGCGTGTGTTGTGTGTGTGTTGTGTGTTGTGTGTTGTGTGTTGTGTGTTGTGCGTGATGTGTGCGTTGTGTGTTGTGAGTTGTGCATGCTTGTTGTTTGCGTTGTGTGTGGTATATGGTGTGTTGTGTGTTGTGTGTGGTGTGTGGTGCTGGGTGTGTTGCGTGTTGTGCGTGGTGTGTTGTGTGCTGTGTGTTGTGTTGTGTGTTGTGTGTGTTGTGTATGTGCTGTGTGTTGTGTGCGTTGTGTGTGTGTGTTGTGCGCGTTGTGTGTGTGCTTGTTGTGTGCGCTGTGTGTCTGTTTGGGGGTCATATATCTGGCGCCGCCCAGGCCGTTCCTCGCAGCGCTCTTCGGGGTCCCCGGAGCCCCTACGGGAGCTCTCAGGCCTTCTCGACAGCTCTCATGGCCTCTCGATAATTTGCAGAGACCTCTGGGAAGCTCTAAGAGGCTTGTCGCTGTGTCTCAACAGCCTTTCGGGAGCTTTGAGAAACCTCTCCAGGAATTGTGAGGGCCTCTCGGAGGCTCGCAGAGGCTTCTCGGCAAAGCTCACTGGCCTTGCGGCAGCCCTCATAAGCTGCTCGGAACCGATTAGAAATCTCTCGGAAACCATCACAAATTTTCAACAGCCCCTCGGGATATCCCAGAAGTCTTTAGGACATGTTCAGGATTCACGAATTCTGGGGGGTCTTGTGGATTCCTCAGAGGCGCTCCGGGTTCTTCAAGGTTTCCATTGCACTCCTCGGCTGTCCTTAAGCATCGTTTGGCGCATGTGGGCCCGGCCATAAACCAAGTGTGGTTTACTCCTAACTTGTATTTGGCTTCCATATACCAGTACTGCTGGCCTTACACAATTACCAAAGATGGGCGGGACGCTTCCGGCCATAAAAGAAGGGTGACCCCACTACGACTACGACTACTACTACTACTACTACTACTACTACTACTACTACTACTACTACTACGACTACTACTACTACTACTACTACTACTACTACTACTACTACTACTACTACTACTACTACTACTACTACTACTACTACTACTACTACTACTACTACTACTACTACTACTACTACTACTACTACTACTACTACTACTACTACTACTACTACTACTACTACTACTACTACTACTACTACTACTACTACGAACTACTATTACTACACTACTACTACTACTACTACTGCTACTACTACTACTACTACTACTACTACTACTACGAACACTACTACTACTACTACTACTACTACTACTACTACTACTACTACTACTACTACTACTACTCCTGCTACTACTACTACTACTGCTACTACTACTACTACTACTACTACTACTACTACTACTACTACTACTACTACTACTACTACTACTACTACTACTAGAGACAGCCTTGCAGTACTTCTATGACAGTAGAGTACTACATAACTACTACTGCTACAGCCAGAACTAGAGCACTATCACGACTACTTCACTACCACAGTACTGCTTGTTCTATGGGGTACAATCACTACTGCTGCTACGCCAGTAATACTAGTATTAGACTGCGTCGGTACTACAGTGCCACTACTGAAGGCAGCACCCGAGTACTTCTACTGCCACAGCAGGGCGCTACTGACACAGTGCTACTGCAGCACCACTGCAGTGCTTGAGCACCCCTTTTCAAGGATGCGACCCCCACAAAACTACAACATACTATAGTACTTCTACAATACCATGCTTTGACAATCACATTATACTACCACTACAGTGCGACAGCACGGATACTGCAGCCAGTACGAATAGTGCTAGTGATAATACTGCCACTGCCAGCATATTCCTGCCATGTTACAGAACCTACAATGCCAGAGAGCCATCAATATAGTACAATACAACTGCACTACAACACTACAACCCGTAGGTGTTACTGCAATGCGACAGTGCTGGGGCACTACTGAGGTGCAACTTCACCCAGTACCCGGATACGACTAAGGCGTCAGTGCTAAGAGTACTACTGTTACTACAGAGCTGCTGCAGTACGACTACAGTAGCAAGAGTACTTCTACCACAGTGATGCATCTTCAGAATTGCAAAACGGCAGAACTACTACCGTATTAGAATGCCTCATTATTGGAATACTGTTACTACACGACTAAGAGTACGACTGCTACAATCAATGCTTGGGCATGACTGCTAAGACCACTGCTACAGCGTTATAATCCCTGCTGCAGTGCTAAGAGTACTACTACCACTACCACTGCAGCAAGGTTCATACTCGAGTCTAACAGCATTGGGGTGCCAGTGCGGTGCTACAAGACCCCCGAACTAGAATAGTACTGCCCAGATGCTACAGCAAATCCTCGGCACCGAATACCTCACGATTGCAATCCAGGAACTTCTATATAGAGAACAGGCAGTACGACTGCGACTACACTAGTGCTACAACAATGCTGCCACACTACAGCGCCACTGCTACAGCCAGTGCCAGAGCACGACTGCTACTACATTGCTGAAGTACTACTACTAGTGGTATGACACTGCCACTGCATACGGAACTAAAAATTACTGCAGCGAGTTCTGTCGTACCCGTGCTGCCACAATACGCACGGTTTATTGTGACCACGTTTTGAAACATGCTAGACTGCTAAAATATTAATTGGCCCCGCCCTGCAGCCATCACTATAGCATTGCTACTGCTATTCCTGTGACAGAGTACAACTACGACTACAGCACGACTGTACTACTACTACCA